>JAEAOA010001177.1:170000-212500 GCA_016746295.1 Potamilus streckersoni
ACTGCAGTATTTTCTGTGGTATAGTTACATTTAATGACTGAAAACTTTAATGAATTATCAATCAATGGGTGTGGTACATTTTTGCTAGAATAAAAAAAAGTCATGGGGTATAGGGGCCATGACCTAGAAAAGTAAAACCTCCATAATAAATGCACTAAATGAAACAATTGAGAAGCAAGTTCTAGAGCTTGTAATCAACTTAAAATTTTTCAAATTGGCACTCAGATATTTCCTCATCGATGTGAAAAAGTTTCACTATTACTTGTATTAAACCATGAAATCAATGTTTTACTAATAGAATAATAAAAAATAAACTTTTGATGCTAACGTTGTTTCACAAAATAAATGTGCAGTTTAAAAAATTTTAAAAAAAGGGAATGTTGTTTTGCTGTGAACCAACAGAAACAGAAAGCAGTGATGTAATACCCAATGCTTCCATGTACACATGATGTGATTGTTGCAGAAACCACCTGGAGTAATGCTTTTAACACTCCATGAGTGGCTGTGTATCCTGAAAATAAAGACAATTTATACAAAAAAGTGAACTATTTCATTAGAACAAGCTCTTTATTGACCATTTTTCCCAACATGATTAAAAAACACTTATCAACTAAACAATATTTTTGGAAGTCTCTCAGTAACTCACCTACTCACTTACAGTACAGTCTATGTTATTTTGGAAGTCTCTCAGTAACTCACCTACTCACTTACAGTACAGTCTATGTTATTTTGGAAGTCTCTCAGTAACTCACCTACTCACTTACAGTACAGTCTATGTTATTTTGGAAGTCTCTCAGTAACTCACCTACTCACTTACAGTACAGTCTATGTTATTTTTGGAAGTCTCTCAGTAACTCACCTACTCACTTACAGTACAGTCTATGTTATTTTGGAAGTCTCTCAGTAACTCACCTACTCACTTACAGTACAGTCTATGTTATTTTGGAAGTCTCTCAGTAACTCACCTACTCACTTACAGTACAGTCTATGTTTCTGTACTCAATTGTGCATAATTTACAACTGGAAAACTATATTATATTTGCTTCCTTCATAACTTGGTAAGTACAAACTGGAATTCTAGGTGAAAACAGAAATTTTTGTGTCAAACAAAGGTTCAAAATCTGGATTTTCTTACAAAAGTTTAATACCAAATCCAGTCTCAACTAAACAATTGGAAACTAAATTCATAATGTAATGGCAAATTTCTAGTTACAACAAACTGGACAGGAACAGGTGAAAACTAAACTCCAAGTTCTAAATATAATGACCGATATTAAATTTTGGTTTTAGTCAATTTAGTAATTTAAAAGTATGAGTAGAAACTGACCTAAAGATGCAAGTAGTGACTTCATTATTTTGGGCATTTTAACAATACTTGTACACAAAATAGATTTTTAAATATAAGACCCAATATGAAACCTGGTTTCAATCTCTGAAGCCATCCAAAAGCTATTAAATGGAAAAGGAATTTATGATGAAATGAAAAACTTCCTCATTAAACTGAGCTGTTAGTCTCTCAGACTGGTAAAGATCAAACCTGCCCTAGAGCCACCAAGTATAAAGTTCAACAAAAGAAGAGGCAAACTATATTCATCTTGCAAAGAATGGGATTGCTGGTCATGACAGTATACATGAACCTGGTCTCAATTAAGTCCTTCAGTTATTCATAAATTGATAATGCAATAGCAAACTTCTAAGCAAAACTGGTATAACAGACTTAAAAAAAAAAGGTTAAAGTTGATCTTCTAAATATAAAGCTAAATATCACATTTCAGTGTTAGTTCATGTAATCCCTTCAAAAAGCAGCAACTGGGACTGGACTGAGATCTAAGGGGTGATTAACATGATCGTTTTAACAAAATTCAAACAAAGAATTTTTCAAAAATAATAGCTAATAAAAAATCTGGTTTCAGTCCATGAAATCATTTAAAACCCATTGATTAGAAGGTGAATCTATGATGTGAATCTTTGACCCTAAGCTACTAACTATAAAGCTGAAAAAAAATTATTTTATTACATGAATACCTTTAAAAGCAATTGGACCAATGTGAAATTTGTAACAAATTCAAAGTGAGATGACAGATGAACATAAGAAATACTATATTCCAGCTCCAAAGAATGTCATGGAATTGGTTTGATGTTTTGTGGCACTGTAACACAAGTACATTATTTAGTTCTGAGGCAATCTGAATAAACTGACTTACACAAGGATGTATAATTCAAACTCGCACAGTATCTGACAACTCTAGCATGACATGAATCACATTATTTTAAATGAACTGAGAATTTACAAGGAATTCAATTACTAAACATGAATTGTGTCTCATCTGCTCTGCCATAGTAGAGGAACCCTGCATAGTCATTACCGAATAAAAAAATGATCACTGTTACCTTAAAAGTTGATCACTAATCACATTCCTAATATCAATACACCCATTATATTTCATGACTGCCAAAGTACTGAATTAAATAAAAAGAACTTGAGGTTACAGGAGCATGAAAAACACATCATTCTGACCTACTTTTGCCTTCATAGACTGTACATTCAATATTTTTCTTTAGTTTGTTTTACTGGCACTTTTAACATATTATTGCTTTTACCATGTCAAATAAATGAAAGTTATGTGCTGGCCAGGGCATGTAACTCCTTCCTCCAAGATTAATTTTGCTCATTGAGTTTCATGACTGTGCATAAATCAATGTCATGACTGTACATATAACCATGTCATGACTGTACATAAAACAATGTCATGATTGTACATATAACAATGACATGACTGTACATAAAACAATGTCATGATTGTACATATAACAATGACATGACTGTACAAAAATCAATGTCATGACTGTACATATAACCATGCCATGGCTGTACATATAACAATGTCATGATTGTACATATAACAATGACATGACTGTACATAAAACAATGTCATGATTGTACACATAATAATGACATGACTATATAAATCAATGTCATGACTGTACATATAACCATTCCATGACTGTACATATAACAATGTCATAAATGTACATAAAACAATGTCATGACTGTATATATAACAATGTCAAACTAAGCTACATGCTAAAAGTACTGACTGTTAAAAAATGAATTGTAAAAGTAGGTCATCATAACCTATTTTTGCCCTTAATGGGCTGTAACATCCAAGATGAATGTTACCTTAAACTTTCATGACTGTACGTACAAGGATATTATACAAAATTAGCTAAAAACAAAAACTTTACATAAATTACTGGAGCAAGAAAAGTGAGTCAAACACTATCTAATTTTGCTTGTAAATACATGGCATGATCCAACAAATACACCAGTCAAGTTTCGTTATTGTACATTTTGTACATAAAATAGTGTCAGAAAAATTGAGCTGAATACAAAAGTTTTATGTTGACAGATATAAGAAAAGCTCCTTCAGAAAAGTGATTATCTATGCTTTTGAGGCAAGAGACAACTAGAATTGCTAGCAACTCTTCAAACTCGATCTAAAATGAAAACAAAATATTTTCTTCTATTTTATCAGTTTGGCATGACATATAGCATTTTGTAATGAAAAAAGTTACAATGAAACCAAGATTGTCATTTCCATCTGTGTATTTAATCCTAGAACAACATTGTGCCTTCAGTCTGCATATACAGACTTACAGCAATCATAAATGTACAAGACTTCTTTTTATTGTAATATTAAAGAACACAATAAAACTGGATACCTTCTGTCAGTAGATCACATACATAACTTTTATTTTGCAGCATTTTTAGGCTATAAAGAACATAATAAGCTTCCAGCCCTATAAATTACCCGCTCTCACCTGTGTTTGTGGACTGGACATCACGACAGCTTTATCTAATGATAATAAAGATTTGTCCCTTAGAGTTGTCAGAGTACTCTCTCTTTGACAGTAATCCCTATGCTCTACAGATGATGACTTCCCCTTACAGCCTAGATAATGCCACTCTAACAAGTTCAATCCATTAAACATACTCTGGAGAATTATTTTTATTTAACCTTACTTTCAAAACAACTGATCAAAACAAAGATAATATCATAAATGTAATGCTTCAGCTAACATCTCACATGTTGAAACAATAAATTTGTCTATCATTTTGTCAAGACAAATTGCAACAATAATATAAATGATGTTTCAACAGCAGCTGAGCACATGTTCAAACAGTTTGTACAGGCAGCAGCATTGTTTATGATACCATCAGGGGAGTTGTTTTATCAGTCTTCTTCATCCTCCTCTTCTCGTCTTGCTACAACCTCTCCAGCACTGACAACTTGTGCCAAATCCTCACTGCTTGCTTTCAACCTCTCTCCTGTAGATTTCCAAACAATACTCATAAGATATAAAATACTAATCTGAAAATCAAACTTCCCAAGCAAATAAAAATAACTTGAAGCATTTCTAGGCTATTGTCTTTCTCAAGTCACCTTCCAATATAAATGATTTGAAACCATCTTCAACTTATATTTGACCTATTAATGACAACATACAATTTCATTAAGAATATTTATTAATAAAACTAAATCTTTTGTGCTTCCTTGTGAGGTTTAATGTTTTGTTTTAAGAGGCAAAATCCTGTATATTTTGAATAAAATGATTTGCAACATTACTAAGGCAAGACAAAATAAAAGAGGCCTATATCCAGATAGCAAGATGCCTATAAAAATCTAAATTATGCCACTTGTTTTATTCTAAGTGAGCTGAACAAGTGGGCTTGTCAATTGTTATTTTATTTGCCTGAAAGAACCTTTAATGCCAACAAAATGTAGCATTTTCGTTCAAGAAATGGTAAATTTCTTAACACTGAACTGCGTCTCTATTATAGGTCTCCCAACTTCATGAATATCATCTACTTAATGGTACTGAAAGCTATAAACTGTATGCACAAAGTGAATTACATGACTGTTGAACTGTGAAAAGCCTTAATTCTATTCTAAACATTTTTGAGCCTACCTATAATTAGAGCTAACATGACAACAGTATTCTGACATTAACTAATAATAGCTGTATTCTGACATGAACTAACTGCAAAGTTTGAAACGTGTTATTTCTGCTTGGTAGTCTAACTTATTTATGTTCTCAACTTTCCTCACAAAAATATGTATAGATATTTTCATTATTCAGAAAATGAAACTATTGGTTCACAACAGGGCAATAGTGAAATCAGATCAAATCAAAACTGTAGTACATTTTTGAAAAAATACTATTGAAAAATCAATACAAACAGAAATATAGTCAATTTAGAGCAGTTTATCTTTTTTATTTATGAAAAGCAGTTTTAATATTGCATCGAAGTAATAACACAAAAATATAATCTTTTGGGGCAAGTGGATTTTGAGTCAAATTAAGTGATAGTTTTATTTTAACTTACTTTCCTGTAGCCAGTGTCTAAAAACAGTACTTATATCTAATAAAGTCATCTTGAAATGCAATTAAATTCAAAGGTCAAGATAGACAATTTGGATTCTATGAGTCCAGACTCCCAGTCCTCAAAAATGTGGTGTCTTAATACTGAAACTGGGAGTCTGAGTGAAAAGGGGACTCCACTGGCAAGCAAAATCCATACATGCAAAAAAAGTAATAAAATTTTATCACATTAGGTCTTACAGACTAAAATTATTTTTTACCATCTGATTCAAATTTTCACTCTCTTCAACATTTTTAAATATCATGATTCTTTATTTGGGTTCATATTAGTATCTTTCTTACAAGGGTGAAATGATTCATCCATATGGAGCTGTTTAAATAATTTTGCCATACCAATGCAATCGGCAAAGAATCATACAAAACAATACTTTATTCTATACAAGACTGCTCCACTGGCCAAAATGGTTACAGCCTCTTCCTCAGATGCAGGAGGTCATGACTTTGAACCTGGCAGAGTCATACCAAAGACTCATATCAATGGTAATAGCATCTGTCTTGTTTGGTGCTTAGTATTAAGATGTCAGTGTTTGGACTGGTGGCCTAGTGACAGAATAATGTGCCTGGATTGGATATTATCATACTCAAGTGCTAGACATCACTATAAACTGCCACAATGCAGATATTGTAGAAATATGACAGAAAATTTGTTAAAGTCATGTTAAATATCCAAGTCACACATATTTTAAAGCCTTGTTAAAAATCACACATGAATTTATCCTATACAAGTTACTTTAATCTTCATCAGTCATGCATAATTATTAGTTGCTTGCCTTTTAATTCCCCCTTTAATATCACACATTAAGGTGACACATAAACAAACTTATCATGTGGGGACAAGCATGGATGCCATTTTTTAATAATGCCAAAAGAAGTGACTCTTATTTATCAAATATGTAGAAAAATTTCTATCAAAACTGGTGAAGAAAAACTTGATATATTTATTGTTTTGTCATCAAAAATGGTAATTAATATATGGAAACATGAATCAATATCATGAAATTCTCAATTATAATAAGAAATCCTACATATTGTTACATTTTCTTTCCAAAAAAAAAAAAATGTCTTCATTACACTGCAAATAAAAATCTTTGATAAAATTTTTGATGACGGAACATTTCACTAATGCCTGGTGTCAACAATAAGAAAAATAAAAAGCAATGAAATCAGCTCTTCAAGTGAAATTTATGTTTTAGTAGTATATTTTAATTTGGTTTCAGTGTCGTCATCATCATAAAAGTGACATGCCCTCTTGTATTCAAATGTGGATAAAGTCAATTTACTGTCACATTTATGTCTAAGGCCATGTCTTTGATAACCTGATTAACTCCCAACTGTGTTTTTTTCTCAGATTTTGTGGATGTATTGGTTGTATTACTACACACAATTAAAAGCAGACCTGCTTTCTATTCTCATGATAATTATGTATTTTGTATCAAATCAAATAATGGGAATAGAATAACTAAAAACAATTAAAAGGCCACATGCATAAGAGCTTGCAATCAAGTTATGTGTCAACTGATTTCAAGTGACCACTTGAACACTGTTATAAATATTGTGTAACAAATAAACTACTTTAAATTATCCAATGACAAAAAAACTGTGATAAAAGATTACAAGGCATCCATGTGAAAGGTTTACGCAGTAAATGTAAGCTTTGTTTGTTAGATGTTTGATTATGGAGAATCAAGTTCTAAAGTTTGTAATGAAGTTAAAATTACTGAATTGGCACTCAGAGATTTGTTCAAGGACGAGCATAACTTTCACATTTACCTGCAATTAAATCACAAAATCAATATTTGAACACTAAAATAATTTTTTTAATTTTAGGGGCCCCAGGTGGCAAAGAAGTTTAGAGTACTCACTTTATCCTTCCCACCTCTGTAGACAAGGGTTTGAGTCTCTGCTTGCACAATTCAATTATGTGAGACAACTGGCAGTAGCCTCCTGTGGGTTGGTGGTTCTTATCTGGGTATTCCCAGGCTTTTCCTCCACCAGATATACTGGTCACTATGTATTTGTTTTAAGATTGAAGGTTTTTGCATGAATCTAATGTCTCTACTTTCTGCATAAAGGAATCTTGTTTTGCTGTGCAGGTACACAATGAGTCACATATGTGAATGATGTTTTGAAACCTCTTTGACTTGCTTTTCGCAATCTTTCAAAGATGGGTTATGTTGAAAATAAAAAAAAATTTAAAACAATTTCATAACAGAAAACTGTTTAATGACAACTATTCCAATTACAGAACAAGTATTCATCCATTACACAGCACTGCCATCCTACACCCCTTCCTTGATCATCATAATCATCGATGTCAAGCTGGAATGGCAACCCATTCTTCATTTTCTAGTGGGTAACACACATCCTTGCTTATAGTTGACTGTTTGGTCATCTGTGTACATGAGTTATTGAGGGGCAAGTGTTTATCAAGACTACTGTCAAAATGAGAGGCACTTGCTTCTCTCAACAAAAACTGTTGACAAGACCCAGAGCTTTGCTAGAAATTAATACAAAATCACAAGGCTTGAAAATGTGCATCCCCTACTTGCCAAATCTGTGCAAAAAATTTTATTCTGCATGCATGATTTAAATCCTTTACAAATCATTAAATAACCACCTTTGTAAAAAGTTTCTGTTGCTTTATAATTTGTCTACTTGGATAAAAAATTTCGAGGCTAGTGCTTCCAGAGTCTCACACAGTGAAATGCACTACAATCAATTCTGGCTGTTAGTTATTCCTTATTCCTTGTTCCAGCTGAGGGCAAATGACAACCACCAATAAAAACTGAATGTAGTTTATACATTGCATGACACATCAGAAGCAAAGGCATCCAAACCAGATTGATGTACCACATTTCTTGTAAATTTTATGTACTAGAAAAAAGTCATATGTTTTCAAACTATAAATAATAATGCATAAAAATTAATTATCATTTTGCAGTAGAGATCATGTATGAAAGGACATGACATTAGTAAATTGCTGAAAAAAACAAAATATTAATGCATAAGTTCTCATATTGTCATTACAATATCTACTGGTGTAAATGTACTTTGTAAGTCATGGAATCGATTCATACATATGCAATCTTTTAAGTGCTTGTACTGTTTGGACTTGAACAAAATTAACATTTTGTTACCAATATCTATTCTATTATATAACCCTCTATTGTTTTCTTTTTCTGTAAGGTTTGAATAATAAGTAATGTGTATGATTGCTGGTCTTTACAACATGTGATGTATGGACTATGGCCACAATAACACAATGGGATTTTCATTTCACTAAAGAGAGCCTCATTAACCTACTGGCAGCCTTGGTGATTTAACCTGAACATGTACATGTATTTGAATTGTGCCATCTAACTGGTTTTAACAGGAATAACCATAACACTTCACAGCCATGTGGCTATTGTAACAATGTATATTAAAACAAGAATGAATTGTTGATTTAGAAGTAATTATTGATAATGTAATATAGTTGTGTCCTAATACAATACGTGAGAATTATCACAACTGTCAGGTAACTGGAAATCATCTTTTTTTTTCTTTGCAAAAGCTACAATTTAAACAATGTCTTGTACACTGACAAAATTTCTCTCTCACACACACAGACAAGCTTGCAATCATTAACTAAAATATGTTTTTAAGCTCTTTATACTTTCTTATTGTAATTTGAAAATGAGGTTGTTGCTGAAAAAATACAAGCTGCGCTTAGTGTCTTGACAATGTGGAATCAGACTGGTACATAGACCTACAAGTAGGTCTCTAGGGTTTTTCTTCTGAGAGCAGACATGAAGAAAAAAACAAAATGGACACCTACTTGTTGGTCTAATAGTTGCATACAAATTTACCAATAAATACCCATACAAATTTGGGCCATCTTTTTGCCAAGATTATTTCACAACATAACAGCAACAAAGATTGGTCTCTCTCTCTCTCTCTCTCTCTCTCTCTCTCTCTCTCTCTCTCTCTCTCTCTCTCTCTCTCTCTCTCTCTCTCTCTCTCTCTCTCGCAATTGGATTCTTGAGTTGAGAGCATAATGAAACCAAAAAAATACATTTATTTTGTACATTTGTACCATTAGGTTGTTGAGTAGAGTGTGCTCCATAGAACTTTTCTGGGTATGATCCCTTTATTTTACTTACACTGTCAGTAACACAAAATGATAATTATTTGTTTTACATATACCTTTTTGTACACTGGAATTAATAATTATTTTTCCTGTACAAAAATTACATGAAATACAGTAATAATAACAATAATAATTAAAACATATTCAAATTGTAGTTGCAAAAGTCAAGGACTCTGTTTCGTCTTGAGTCACGATCAGCGAAGCCACTAGATGTTGTCAAATGATGCTGTAAATCCCCAACAGGCTGAAACATGCTGTATTAAGTTAATGAAACTGAGTTAATTTAGGTTGTTTGTCTTAATTAAAGTAATCTCTATGAATCTATGTCTGGAAGAAGGAACTATGAAGCGAAATGCAGGATTTTTCATACTCCAGCTGTAGCTGAACTAAAGGAGCAAAATATCAAGACACTTCAAAGGAAGGATTGACAATTAGTTGCCAGAATATCAGGAAGGGATGTAAGCTGTCCAAGCAATGCCCGACCAAATCTGACAAATTAGCAGCAGTTGGTTCAAAAAGAAAGTACGCTTTAAAAATTTGCATTTAAAATCATTGAAATAAAGATGCTACTGATGTGCAATGAGTGGTGTGCACCAAAAGCTATCCATCAGTTCTCTGGTCCCTGCTAACTACAAAGGCACTGGATGCTGCACCAGGTAAGATCACTGAGCTTTCCCAAATCATTCCTAAGAAAAGTATGCTGAAAATTATTTGTCATTTGGATTTACAATCATTGAAATAAAGATGCTCCTGATGTGCAGTAAGTGGTGGGAAACCATCAGTTTTCTAATCCCTACTAAACTTGAAAAGATTTTGGTCCATCTTTGGGCCCAACTAAACTTCAAAGGCACTGGATGCTGCACCAGGAAAGATAATTGAGCTTTCCAAATTCATTCCTAATATTAAGCAGAGAGGCAAAACAATCTTCCCAATTAAAAAATGTCCAAATGTATATTTTCCTTAAAAATTTAACCAATGTTTTTGGTTGCTTACTTTTATTTTCAGTAGTTTTCTGATATAAAAACAAATTTATAAAAACAAAATGAAAACATACTTCCATATCTAGTTCTGTTTATTTTTCATAAAAATGTTGATATAGATTTAGGGAAGTATATTTCTTTTTTAAAACAAAACTGTACTCTCTCTACTTCTGTACACAGGAAAAACTCTAACCAAACTCCTTTTTAACTATTACATTGCTGTTTTCTGATGGCTTTGTACTTAATTTTAAATTAAAAATCAGATACACTTTTCAGCATTATGTGCAGCAATACTTGGGAATAAAAATAAGCATAATTTCTTCCATTTTGTGCCAAATTTTCCTGACCACCCCTTTTCCATGAGCTATTCCAGACAATATGTACCAGCATTTATCATTTATGGATTTCATCAATCTATTTCAAGCCCAAAAAAGTCTTCTGTGGCCAAATTAATTCAGGAACTGCTATGCTGGCAGAAGGATGGACAAAAATCCATTCCGTAAGCTTTTCTGGCCCATGGCCAGTAGAATTAAAAATAAAAATGATTTTAATGGATCAAACAATATGAAAGATGCAAAAAAATACTGAGAAACTAGGCACAAAAGTGGAATGATCAGTAAAGTAAATCATTATAATAATCGCACATTAGGAGCAAGTTTGGAATATCTCCTTTCTAATGACACATTGTCAGCAACTGAACATGCCAATTAAAACAATGAGCATGGAATCAGCAAGGTGGCAGATAAACAATACGAGTTAATCACCTTGTCTTAATCTACAAAAAGTGAAAGGGTATTGTCAATAGCTTATCTTTATCACTGACAAAACCAAGAGCATGCGGACACAGTAATTATTTTGCATCTGCTGGAAGTAGAGCAACTTGGTTGTTACAATCATCCCTGTACCCATACCCAGACATACTCTAGATAATATTTTCCTTGTACCAGGAAACTGCACTATTTATTTTGTCTTGAAGACAACACCATAATGCCTTTCAAATTTAAGTAAAGACATGAAATTGGTAACAAGACGTTTTTTTAAACCATGCATGGTTAACAAAATGAGACCTGCATCCAATCAATTGGTACAAACTGAAATGGCCAAAGAGGCTGAAATTAGTTTCACTGTTGATTAGAGGTACTCTGCATGGAAGTAACTTTGTTGTCTTGTCAAGGACAAAAAGGGCAGTTTAACTGAATCTTGGTAATCTGCATACTGAACATATGGCCAACATTTCAATGTGTATGAAGTCCTTCCAGTTATGATTCTTCTAAAGATGACAAGAAATGCAGATTGATACATGTATCAATAATGTATTGCACCACAATGCATACTGATAAGAGTGCACATGTATGATTTTATCCATACTTTTTCCAAACCAGTGTTTTCCTTACGAATTCATAAGGAAAAAGGACATCAACTTAATTCATGACTTCTGAAAATTATGGGTCCTGGGATAGTTATTAAGTTATTAAGGGTACACAGGATGTAAATTTACAACAAGGAAAATCCTAGATTAGCATTTTGTTAATGTGCAGAAATATTTTTTCTTCTTTTAATCAATGGCCTTTGCCTCCAACTGTTAGATCTACAAACCAATAATCTTCTTCCTTATTCCAAGTGCAAACTTAAAAAGATTTGTCAAGTAGAAATAAAATTATTGTGCAGAAACAATTTTTGTAATTTGTTTAATCAGTGATATTGACCTTTACCTTCTGACTCCAAAATATATGTTCTTTTTTACACCATGCACTCAATTAAGGCTGGTAACCACACAGATTGGAGAACACAAGTTATTTTGTTAAACAATTTTTCTTCTTTTAGTCAAGACAATCTTGACCTTTGTCCTTTTAAACCTAAAGTCAATAAGGATCATCATTACACCAGCTTAAGTCTCCACGAATTAAAGTAATTATAGATAATGAAAACTAAGGTTGTTGAGCAGACACTTATTTGGTTGTTGTTGTTGTTGTAGGGATTAACGCCATTTTTCAGCACAAGATAGGCTATACATTGCGGCCAGTATTAATGGTGGAGGAAGAACCCTGGAAAACCCAGGGAAGAACCACCGACCCACGAGAAGCTACTGGCAGGCTTTCTCACTTACCCACGTTAGCCGAGTCTGGACTCAAACTCACGCAGACAGAGGTGAGATGGCAGTGATCCGTAACTGTCAGCGCTTTAGACCACTCGGCCACTCAGGGCCCCTTTTAAACCTAAAGTCAATAAGGATCATCATTACACCAGCTTAAGTCTCCACGAATTAAAGTAATTATAGATAACAAAAACAGGTTGTTGAGCAGACACTTATTTGGTAACTGATGGACAGATAGAAGCACAGATGAACATCAGAACATATGCTCCACCATGTATTGGGTGTATTAAAAGAAAACAGTAAATCAAATTTAAAGTAAGGAAAAACATTTTTCCTGTAAAACCATTGCCTTTAAATGATAATTTAACCATTCTACATACGTATAAGTTCTGCAATAGCTCTTTGTGTTTTCCTTTCCAACTTCTCCAGCTTTTTTGCTACATCTCTCTTCAGGTCCCAATCAGGTTTTCTGGGAGCTAAATTTACTAGATCCTGAAATACAACATCATTTCATCTTCAAATAAATGTATTCACCAAACATGGACATCTCCTAACATTGGTGTTTAAATCTACATTGTATTGGTAAATAAATAGAGACCAGGTCATAAACATAAAGTTTTTTAAAACTAAAATGTGGCCACATCTAGTCTTCAAGTGAATAAGTATATGAAACGGGCCTATTTCATCATCACATTAAAAATATAAGTATAATTGCATCACATGGGCCTTATTAAATATCACTTGTCTTTTTAATGTATTAAACATTTTCTCCAAACAATGAATATTCTGAGAGAGAAAGAAATAATCACAATGACAAGTTGGAAATTGTGTATGTATGATTTGGATTTTTAATGTAGCTTTATAATTTTTCAGTCATACTGCTATGATGTCTGCAGTATGGCAGTTGATAGTAATGTGATGTGATGTGATTACGATTTTTAACGTAGCTTTAACATTTTTTCAGTCATATCGCTATGATTTCTGCAGTGTGGCAGTTTATAGTGATGTCTAGCACTGAGGCATCATGCTGCAGACATGTAGCATGATGTCCCACCCAGTCACATTATCCTGACACCAGGCCGACCAGTCCTAACAATAACCTCTTAATGCTAAGCGCTAAGCGAGGCAGCTGTTAGTGGCAGTTTATAGTAATGTCTGACTGGAATATAAAGCCGAAGATAATGTAGCATGATGTCCCACCAAAAGTCACATTATCCTGACACCAAGCCGACCAGTCCTAACTCTAACCTCTTAATGCTGAGAACCAGGTGATGCTGCTGTTAGTACTACTTTCATAAGTCTCTGATATGACTCTGCTGGGATTCAAACCCACAACCTAATGCATCTAAGGCAGAACAGTTTTGGTCTGAAAGTCATGTGATCTAATTTACTGAGCAATAATTCTTACCACTTCATCCAAAAGCTGCTCTGATTTACTGGCTTCTAAATGGGACTGAATCTTGTCTGATGCTGTAAAGAGGATATAGATTCCATACATTACAAGAAAGACTGAATGTATTTAGACATTTTTTAATATAAATTATCTTTTCTGCTGAGCTAATGGTTAGTTTGTACTTTTCCATCTTAAAGGAGACCAGAAATCAAAATAAATATAGAATAATAATAAAAGTACTATAGAGTTAAACCTTATTCTGAAGTATTATCTGTGACCATAATGCCAATATATAAATATTGGCATATCTTTAAGGCGCTGGATATATGTGACCTCATATGCAAAATTTCTGCACCTCTTCGGTTACTTACGTGATGTGACGTCATAGTAGCGACTCAGCATCTTGACTGGCAGTTGCCAGCGAAAAAGATATTTTAAATCCTGGGAAAAGTGTTAAACATGTAAGTTAGGAAGATAGGCAGAAAGCTGAGAGCCGAGTAAGTGACCCCAAAATGCAACAATCAATTCATATATCTTTTATCTAAACCAGCAGTAGCAGTGATAAAAAAATTCTATATTGGTTTAATTATTAACCTGACACCTGAGGTTTCTCTAATGGTAGTTCAGGCCCATCATGTATTTAAAGTGAGGTGCCCATCAGGCTTGTGGGGAAAAAAATGTTTGCCTCAGAAAATGCGTAAATGAATTTCAGGATGTTGACATTCATGCCATAACACGGCACAATTTAAATCAAATCACCGCAGCCCTTGGTGAAATTGAGATCTGATTTTAATGAAATGGGAGCTCTGCTAAAAATTAAGATTCTAAACCCCTTGCACAGTCATGTTTCAAGACAACACAATTTTCAGTAATCTTTATATTTAATTTTTTTCTAACAAAACCAACAAAAAAGAACTTTCCAGTCTATGCCGGTTACATGTAGTATGTATAAATGGTAATCTATAGTAAATGTAACTAATAAAAAACTTTCTATTTGGCAGTTTCAATAGCAGCGATTAAAATAATAGAGGGATGGTATACATTGGGGTGAGGCAACTATTGACCTCCACCCCTTGCCCCAAATTGTGAGTGCTCAAGGGACACTCCATTTCTCCCTGCTACACACCTTATAATACCCAGGAAAACCCCTTTTTCATATTTTGGTCAGCTGTGGCTAAACTGCAAAATAGCTGAAATTTTGATTTAAGTACATGTCAAGCAATCTTAATCCTTGTATTTATCTTGTGAAAAAGACCATTTGGACCATGTTCGACAGTGTATGTAAGCACCAGCAATTTAAATGATAAATAAACGATTCCCTATTTTGTTATAACTTACCACATATATAGGTTTATGTCTTAGGCTTGTAACACTTGCTTACTGAATGAAAATATTTATTCTGAATTAGTTTTTTTAGGGAAAAGGAGCACATATCCTGCATGGTATTATAGTTTTCTTCCTTCTTTTAATTTAATAATGGGAATAAAACTTTACATATATGGTAGAGAAACATCTGGTGTTAACGGGCAAAGTTTCTTTGGCGGAAATGGAGATGCAACTTTTTTTGTAGAGAAAATTACACAGCATTCACAGTGATTATTCATGGGATTTAAGTAATGGGTGACAATTTTATTTTTTAATTTTTTACTATAGTACTGTTGTAGTGGTTTTAAAAACTCTGAAATTTACGTGAATAAAGTTTAACATTCTATTTATTGAAGAAAAGAAATATGTGACAATAATTATTTCATCCAAAGCGGTATTTAAACAAAGAAGGGATCTACAAGAAGCTACTGGCAAGCTTTCTCACATATCCACATTCGCCGAATCTTAGACTCGAACCCACGCAGACAGAGATGAGATGACAGTGATCTGTAACAGAGAGCACTTTAGACCACTCGGACACTCGAGGCCACCAGAAAAGAATAATTAATTAATTAATTAAAACAAAATATTTGAGATATAATTTGGTTCTTTCTGCATTAATCAGGTGCCATGCCTAGATTGTCAACAACACATTAATGTAAACATTCCAATTTTGAGTATGACCTTTGACATATGCACATGAACTACAGTGAACATAGATATAACTATGTTCACAAATCCCTTATAGGTGCATCCAATACTGAAAAAGTATCAACTAAATCACTCAAGTATTTATATCTAACTTCATTTAAATTTAAGATAACGAACAATATAAATTAAGTAGCTGTATATTTCATGAATTTTAAATAATACAAATAGCAAAAATTCTAAATAAATAGTTTTCATTTGTTAACTGGACCACTTTTGGCAGACTCACATTGAGAATGGGTTACACCAAACAAATGGCTTTCAATCAATTAAAAACTTACCAGTAACCAAATTTGAAAAAGCTCTTTATTACCAGCCAGCAAGTGTGGAAAACAAATTTTGCCTAGTAAAATATGTTTCTTTTATCATGCTTACCCATTCAAAACATGTTAGGAAAACTACTACAAACTTGCAAATACAGCATTCTAGATTAAAAATTTGTAGCTAAAAAACAGAGAAGATATAAGCAATATCAAAAAAACATTTTTTGCTAGAATAAATTAGTTTCTTCTTCAAATATGTTACTTAATTATAACATAGGAATAGGTACAAGGTGGAGGGAAATACATCTCCTTACCCCAGAGAAATCATCTCCATAACCCTAAGGTATGTGAGACAGCTTCTAAATAACCTGACTGGAAAACAAACTCCATATGTCAGGAAATGGCTTTGAAAGAGAAAAAATTTCCCTCCCACAAATCCAGTGGAGTCATTAAGCCACCATGGGTAAACATCCCTATAGACTGACCTTTGCCTTTTAGGATGAAAGGTCTCTAAGACAAAAACTTGAAAAGTGTACTCCCTCCCACAAAAAGAATAAGCTTTGCTTAGTATATGCAATGTTTCTGATGACTGTCCTAACTCTGTGAACCTGGATGTGAATTATATTCATTAGTGTAAAGTTATTTCCAATATACTGAACAGATAGCCCACTTTATACAGGACAAAAGCATCTGTTGATAAATGGTCCTTTTCCTCTTTTGTGGGAAAAACAGGGCAGGATCTTCCTTTAAGCAAAGGTTTAGTCTTCTTCAAGTAACACTTCAGAGCTCACACTTAGTAATGCAGATAATCGTGCGATGAAGTGTCCTGGGTAGAAAGGAATTACTACCAAATTCTGATTAGCCATAAACAGTAGCCTGTTCTTGGCAACGAAATAAAGGGGCATCACAAGTGATACTGACTCATCCTGTTTTAACTGCAAGTAATTCAAATAATTGGACTGATTCACTGATTCTTCCTGCCATTCTGCCATTCATAGTATGGTGAGGCTTGAGGAAATATAGGAAAGGTGAACCAATAAAGCTATTTACAGCAAATCAAATGGTGTCTTGTTCAGTCCGGTCTGTACCCATGTTAGATCCTACTTAGGCAAGGATCCAGTCTCATTATTTAGGAGAAATCGAACATTAACAGAAGACCAGATAGGCCTTTGGTTTGTCTGATATCCTCTCTTCCATGATAATGCAGTGAGCCAGTGATTGCACAATGGTAGATTTAAATTTTGATTGGTGGTAACTGTTTCTCATCTTTAAGCCATGTAATGTTTGCTACTGAGGTATGAATGTCTGTGGTAGTATAAATTGTTCTTGTGCACTCCAATGAGAATATATTTCATTGGCTTCATATGCCTTTAAGGTGAACGGATATCTCACTCAAGGGATGCAGATGTGCAGATTTAGTAACTCTAGACTGGGAAGAAACACCTACCATCATGGTTCCTTAAAGTAGATGATTCCTTGAAAAGTCTAAAATTAATCAGCTTGATTCAAGATTTTGAGTTGAATGGTCAGGATGAGGAGATAGATGCTCCAACTCTTTTGCTTCCTATATAGTTAAACCTGTTATGAGAGACCACCCCTTCTGCCAATAAAAAGTGGTCTCTCGGGACAGGCAGTCTCTCTTAGCAGGATTGTACAAAAATATGGGTTTCCATGGTCCAGTTTAAGAACAATTTAAAGAAAATAAGCACAATCACTGGACATTCTTTATTAACAGTTCTTTGCTAAAATATTGTACATATTCATCTAAAAACAAAATTATATAGAAATAAAGATATACTTCTATCATTAAAAATGAAATCACATTTACATTGAAGATCACATATTTTAGCATATGAAATCATTTCTGATTTACTCATTTTTTTCTTTTAACGATGTTTAAATATTTTTGTGAGCGATCTGCTATCTTTCACTTCTTTCAGTTACAATATGACCAGATGACAAACAAATAGATGCCCAGGAGGTGAATAAACATAATCAGGTAGCTAGCAGTAAACTCATTCTTTGAACTTACTGGCAGGATATCAAAGGCAAATGTGATTTTATTGCAAAGCAAATCAGCTCTGGAAACTGACTTTGGATTCTTTTAAGTGTGCTGATTCTTTTATTCTTTTGAGGGGTTTTTTATCAGCCAACTGTGGTTCCCTTTTACAGGTATTCATGGGAATTTTGAAAATAAAACAACTGAAGCCAATTTTTCTGCCAGACCAATGAAGAGATAATATATAAATAAGTTAACAAAACAAAATTAAGAAGAGTTCAAGCCTTGAAACTAAATTATGGGGCCTCAACTGATATTGCATAGAAGCCAAGCACCTGAGATTATCCATTCCCATGCATATATACGAGCGGATATATAGGGTGATATTCTGCCTAGTAATAAATTTCTTCTGTTTATTTTCTGTTAACTGGTACATGTATATGCCATTTCATGAAATGGCTGAATGCATTCAAAAAAATGAAATTGTTTATGGCAAGTGTCACTAGTGCTGAGCATATGTAAGAAAACATAAGTGCTTTTGAATCATTTGTTACAAATCAACGTCTAATTAAACAAAAGCAGACTGATATTACTTCATATTTACTAAAAAATATAATGCAGTGCAGATTATATGTTTATAATTAATAGATATTTGGAAAACATTCCTGACATAAATGGCTATTTTGTCATAAAATGTTATAAAATAAAGCGTCATGATAATATGTGCATATGGAACAATTTCATGACTTCTGAATATTCAGCCAATCAATAATTTTCCGTCTGAACATTGATTATTAATTTAATTACTTGTTATTTCTTTTATAAATGTTTTTCCAAAAATCTGAAATGGACCTTAAGAAACAAAAGGGAAATGATAAAATACACATGTAGCTGATGTCTACGATTCTGAGTTTTCGTAAAATAAGGTTACATTGTAATTTGTGCACACTCTTGTCTTTGTAAACCCTTGAATATTTCATTTAGTGAACATGATATATTCTTAATAAATTAATCAATTAAGCTACTTTTAGGAACAAAAATTGAAAGAATACTAAATAACTATGTGACTAACACTGTAGCTTACCAAAATTGTGCGTGAAAATTGATTGCTTTTGCCGAACATTTCTTGTATAATTTCTGTGATATTGACATTAAAAAGTTACATTTCATCCAATTAAGCAGATCCACATGTCACTTCGGATAGAAACTATTGCCTGACATAACCAGGTTATCGACTTAACAGAGGTCGAGATAGGCGGGCAAAGAATAGCATAATAAATGGATTTTTTGGGGACCAGACCACAACGCTCGGCGTGCGGGTTGTTGAAATTACCAAGATCAAGTGGGTTTAGCAGTAGATCGATTCTTGTTCCTGGAGAAGACATAATGTTTACTAGAACGTTGAGTTCCAGACCTAGTTGTGTGAAATCTTAAAAGGGCACATGGTCAGAGATGTCTATGTTACCAAGTAGACTGAAAATGAGGAGGGTAAAAACTGATATCATGTCTAGCTCCAAAATATAAATAGCCTGCTGTTTTGTATCCTACAGCTTTTATAGGTGAATCACATGACTTGTCAAAGTTGTGTGGGTGGGGACATGAATGTATGCCTCTCACAAGTCCACACTGATTAGGAAGTGTGCTAAACAAAATACCAAGTCCCCCAGATACCACCTGTCAGGTTCATATATTGTCATGGCAAATCCAGTAATGAAGATTGGAGCCTTCCCCTTACCATAATCTGTGATATGGGGGAAAGGTGTATTTAAATATGTTATTTTTGATAGTGTGTCTCATACAAATGATAGTAAAAATGATAGCCCTACCTCCCTACCTTTGTCTCCTTTCCACTTGGAGAACTGTGGTTTTTGACAGTTTTAAATTCAGCAGGATGGCTTTCAGTGGCCAGTGCTCATTGGTTGCTTTGCAAATCCCTCCACTTTAACCAATACTGTGAGGTATGGAAGAATTCTGTCAACCAGATCATCAAAGAGTTAAGATGATTAAGGCTGCAAGTGTAGTGTGGCTCATGATGGTCTTTAAGAAAGGTGGAGGCAGAGATCTCATTCCACCTTTTATGTTCATTGCTGCTGTTACGGATATGGTCATAGTATGTTGAACCTCTGTATTTATGAAGTGGATCTTTCTATAATCATGCTTCAATGTTGCGAGAAGGTGAGCTGTGTTCTTCTTCTGACTGACTGTCATGATATTAAATGCAATAGTAATGACATTAGAAATCAACTGAAGGGTACCCAAATGGAAAATGTGAGGCTTTTAGAACCACCACCAACAATTTGAGAAAAGGCATCTGCAAAAAAAAATATGTAACAATTTGGGACATATAACTGACAATATATGATGACCAAAATGTCAGTAACGTGTCAGATTGTGGAAACAACTGAAAATAGATTTTTTTCAAAGTCAATGTTCAACTGATATCAGAAATTTCACCAGAAAGGTGATGAAGAAATAAGGAATACATAACTCAGGAATGGGTTTGCAACTTCTTCAGCTCAAGCCTCTATGACTGAATTTCACTCATCATAGTAAGATCTTATAACATCAAGCTAACTTAAGAGTTTGTTTCCATCACTTTTGGATTAAGGTAGTGAAAGCCAATATCTCTTATGCTACCGCAAAGTAGCTGGAAAATAATGCTGAACATTACACCATGTTATGAGTTATACCCCATTCAGACATAGGCTCCCTTTGGGTGGTAAAGGCATGAGGAGTAGTGAAAAGACATCTCTTAGAAAATGAGGCACCATGATGGACATCAAATGCTGGAAGTGTCTAGAGATAAGATTGATCCATGTCATCCACAGGAAGTGCCTGGCAGCACTATACTGGTAGACTGACCCATTCAATTGCTTGTATATTCTAGACACTGTCCATAGGAAGAGCCCAATATCACTATATGGGTTAGACTGCTTTATCTCTGGATCCAAATATTGGGATCTTGGGTACTGTTGCAATAAGATGGGCACTGTACACAGAAAACACCTAGTGGTACTATTCAAGTGATGGTACTGGACATTTTTCTTCTATGAGACCACCTGTCTTGAGAGAAAAGGTTCTCCATATACATATTTAATGACTATATAGTGTTATGACCTGTCATTAGAGACTATTTTGTTTTGGCAGAAGTGGTGGCCTTTCAAGACAGGTTCCACTGTGTTACTATTAACTGGATGCCAAGACAATATAGAATATTGAGCTTCATGTATCAGCAGAAATTATATAGCAATATTAAATGAGATTTCTATAAAAATGCACCAGACCTGCACTTGCTAATATGGTGATAGCAATGTGAAGGCATGCCAGCATGACCCATTCAGGTACATAGGTACATACCAAAAGCACCTAAGTGTGTAAAGATGGCAAAGTCATAACACTGAAAAGTTACAAACTTTGTTGCAGTCCACCGAAAGAATAAATGTTGCAAATTTTAGATGATGGGGTATACTTTCCTTCAATTACAAACCCCCTCCAACTTGTTTTTAGAAAACTTCCAAACCATTTGTATGGATTTTGCAAGACCTCTCTGTCTATAGACAGTGCTACTCAGCATGAGTGGAAGTAGCAAACGGTCAATTTCATCCAAATTGTCATCAATCACAGTATCAATGGGAGATCACTCTATCAGCTACTAGGTAAGCAGAAAAACTTTTTAGCTTAAAAACCTTATCTTAATATGGGATGGCTGGATTTACGAATTTTAATAGTTCTCCCAAGGTATTATGACTTGGTAATGTATCTGAAGAAAAACCCAAATTTGGCTCAAAACAAAATTGAAAATTTAAGCTTTGTTTTAGCCATTTTCTCTTGTGCCTCTAAATATTTCTTTTGTTTCCATAATATTTCATCATAGAGACACCATGCATGTTGTCCATGTAACTAAAAGTGCTTTACTGTACAACAAGGATTTGATCAAAACTCAAAGTAAAAAAAAATTAAATAAGTGCCATTATGCCTAATAATCTAATTAATCTAATTATAAGAATTAAACCTCCATAAATTTCACTAGGGTACCTCAAGAGTTGTTCGCTTAATCATGCTAGCAAGGGTTTTGCTGAAAATGTTCAAGCATGAGTAAAACAAAATTTAGAATTTATTGTAATGATCTGAAAATTTAAGATCATCTGCATATGTATACAAACTCGTCTGCAAAATTTACTTTGCCTATGCTGACTGGTTTTTACTACTATCTAGCTCATAAGATTCACAGGATTGATATGTAGAGGAATCAACATTACCCAATCACTCATATTGTAAAAATCTATGAGAAGGGTATAATTTTTGGGGTCCCTAAGAGATTGTATATAGCCAACTAAACAGCAAACATTCAACAAAATGCTAACAAATCCCTGGAAACAAAACTGCTAGTGCTTGAAAGTAAGTAAATGTGAAAAGCTTTTACCTGTGGTGAGGAGATCTCTCCAAAATGATTACACCAAACCAACTTCACAGTTGTACATAACAAAAGTCAGAACAACAAAGCTAAATTTGAATACAAACATCTGTACCTGAGCATATTAAACATAGGGTAATCACCTACTTTTCCTGTAATATGGAGTACCTCCAAATGAATACAACCATCAAGGTTTCAACTCCATAAAACTGAGTCAGAGCAACAGAACTGAATGCAACCACCTAATTATCTGAACAAAAGGGTCACTGTGACCTATTTTGCATGTAGAAATTTCTACCTTCCAAGGTGAATGCAATTTCCTGGTTTCATAACTACATATAAAACTATCAGAAAAACACAAACCCTTAATGTTAACACTAAATCCATACCAAAAGTGATCCCTATGTCTTTGCTGGTAAGACAAAAAAAAAAATGGCATAACAAAAATACTTTTTTAAAACTGTTTTCAAACTTTAAACATGTCATTATAGCAGAAGGATATGCACTACATATAATAGAGTTAAAGTAATTAGTTTAATTAATCAGCAAGTTAAAGCATGACATGAATGATACCATCTACTGGTTTTGCTTCTGGCAGAACTCCCTCTTTAAGGCTTTCATCCTGTGGTCTATAGCTTCTAAATATAGGTCTGAAATCACAAAATAGACAGAAATTATACCAAAAGACTGAAATATGTCTAAAATTCTATCAAGGCCACAGATATTACAAAGCTATAAAAATGCTGATTTACCATATATAAATATTTCAATTTCAGAAGCTTCCCAACATTATAATATTGACTAACCATTCCAATGGATGCAAATTAATATCAAAACAAGAAAATCCAGAAAGGATCAATTTGCTAATGGCCAAAATGAATATATAAAAATTCTAAAGTTTGTTCCCCTCTATTATATAAATCAGATATCATTCAAGATATTCTTCAGAAAGATCTGCAAGCTAGACTGATCAAAAAAAATCCATCAAAACTTGTTCATCATCGCATTCATAACCCACCACATAAAATTCCAAATCAAGATCTTTGACATTGAAATTAATTATCAGAGTACATTCATGTTAATGGACAAGTTTAATTCAGGACCAATTAAATATTGCATGCATTGTTTTTGTGAAAACCCCTTGTCAAAGCTACTATTCTTTACAGAGGACAGGAGTTTTTAGATGGATACAGTAGTAGCCATGTTCATCATATCAGCCCCATTTTCATTTAGAAGCTTGGGTGATGGTTACTGTAGCTGCCATGCAAAAGTCAGAATACAGTCATTTTTAATATAAGCACATTTTCCCACTACTCAGCAGTTAGTCTAAGTCTTTGAATTTGCTGTGTTTCATTCAAGAACCGCTCCAGTGGCCTAGGTGGGTTAAAGCATCCACCTTGGATGTGGGAGGTCATGAGTTCAATCCCCAATCAAGTCATACCAAAGACCTACAAAAATGGTACTATCTGCTGCCTCGCTTGACACTCAGCATTAAGAGGTTAGAGTGTTAGGAGTGATCAGGATAATGTGACTGGGTGGGACATCATGCCACATGTCTGCAGCATGATGCCCAGTGCTAGACATCACTATAAACTGCCACAATGGAGACATCGTAGCAGTATGACTGAAAAAATGTTAAAACTACATTAAAAATCATAATCACATCACACCGTTTTGTTCAAGAAACATTTCTCCCACATGAACATACTGAAATATACTTCAGCATAACTCAATTATCGTCGCATTGCAATAAATTCAAGTGTAAATCAATGGAACATGAAAATGGTCAATTTGCTATTGTCATATTTTGATTCCACCAGGATAAAAACAGCACAGTAAGTATATTTATTACACATAAATTAGTATATGAGTGTCAATATAGGCTGCCAAGTGTGTAAGATATTCCCGAAACTTTGACTACTCGTTCTGATCTCAATGACATCGGAACTGGCAATGTAAGGACGTTATTAGGAAAGCAAGACATAGCACCAAAACAAAAACGTGCTATGTCTTATGCTGTATGACTACCAAATGTGTAAGATATTACTAAACCTGTGAAATGTGGTTCCGATGTTAAACGACATCGGAACACGCTATACAGCGCCATTACTTGGGCAGTAAGACCCAGCGACCCAAAATATTGATATCAGCATCGAAGTCTTACATGTAGGACTATATATCCCAACCACCTCTACTGTGCATTACCAACAGCTACTTAGACCAACAAGTAGGTCTCTGCTTTTTTATATCTGCTGCTGTTAGATATAGAAAAAAAAGCAGAGACCTACTTGGTCTAACAGCTACTATGAACGTCAAAACAGAGGAGTCGATTATATTATTACTGTACAGTACAGTCTTACGGGTGCATTTGTTTACTACTATAACAACTTATTGGATGTTTAGGTACTTCGGAAGTTTTTCTTTCTTTGATTCCGTGTCCCCATCTTCGTGATCATCAGGCCCTTTGACATTTTGTTGATTCTTTAAATTTTTTAGTCTCTCCTTGCGCTTCAACGCCGCATCTTGTAGAGTGCCTACTTCGGCCATGGGGTGACCATGGTACATACCTGTGCTGACTGGGACAAATGCAAAGAGTATCCGAATTGTGGGGGAAACAACTAATAGTGATTTGAAATGTTAAATCCGATCCGACGGTGACGGATATTTATAATGTTTGTTCGTGGCACAAACTCATTATCCTTTGACATCAGTGTTAGATTCTGACAAACTAAAAAAGTAAAAGATAACTTTCTGAAGAATCAAAATTGTGTGCGTTGCTGCATTTTCTAGCGATATATGCGAACAAAGGAGAGAAATGATAAAAGCTACTTCATTCATTGAATTCGTTCCAGGTAGGTACAACATAATTTTGGCCTCTGAGGAAAAAAATTTAAATAGCCTATGTGCACAGACAGAATCTATGTAAAGTTGATAACACCAAAATAAAAATCTTTAAAAATTAGAATGTAAACCTTCATTCTCATATTACGGTCAATGGCATGAACATACATACATACATACATACATACATACATACATACATACATACATACATACATACATACATACATACATACATACATACATACATACATACATACATACATACATACATACATACATACATACATACATACATACTAATACTCTCTACAACCGCTTCGGTGGTCTAGTGGTTAGAGCGTCCGCCTCAGATGCGAGAGGTCACGGATTCGATGTCCGGCTGAGTTATACCAAAGACTTACAAAAATGGTACTAGCAGCTGCCTCGCTTGTCTCTCAGCATTAATATGTTAGTGTGTGTTAGGATTGGTCGGCCCGGTGTCAGGATAATGTGACTGGGTGGGACCTCATGCAACATGTCTGCGGCGTGATGCCCCAATGTTACAATGTAAAACATCACTATAAACTGCCGCACTGCAAGCCTAGTAGTGATACGACTGAAATACTGCAAATGTTACGTTAAAAATCTAAATCACACACACACACATACACACACACAACATTTTGACTTGTGATATAACTTTAAAGACTGTTTGGGATTTAGTAAGCTCTTTTTTTAATGTTTCTCTTCGTATTCTAGAGAAAAATTATTTGCTTAATTTTTGTAAACTTTTTGGTTGTCGCTCTGTTATATTACTTGGTTTAAGAACAACTTTTAGAAAAGGCGTAAAATGTTTAATATCAGATTCAAACTATTTTTCACAGACTTTAAAGATTTCAATGCCATCATGTTACAGCTAAATTTGCTCCAGATCTGGTGAAGTCCAAAAATTTTAATGACTATTGTTTTCGATGATAGATGAAAATTTATTCTGTAATACTTTAATAGGTATCCATATCACAATCCTAGTCCAAACTGAGGTGCTATTGAGATTTAGTTCATTCAGAAAATTGATTCGTCATTCACTGGTACTGCAGACTTGAAAACTGCAATACAATAATCAGACGATTTGCCAAATATCTAACTATATCTGGATAATTTGATGATCTTAGCATATTGACCTGTCCAGTAAGATAACAACGAATACTAACAATCAGATAGAGTTGTGGAAAACAATGATTTACCAGATAAATATTAGTACAATTATCTAGATTGTACCTAAGATTTGGTTTGCGTCTTTTGTTATGTAGCTGAATTGGTTGTAAAGAATTTGGATAGAACGGTTGTGAAATACAATATTTTATTCAACGGAAGTCAAAATCTTTATAAATTAAATGCCCCGGACCTTTCCAGAAATGTAAAGATTTGCGTTTACATACTTTAGTATGTTTGTTTGTTTGTTTGTTGTTGGGCTTAACGCCATTTTTCAGCACACGATAGGCTATTCATGGCGGTCAGTATTAATGGTGGAGGAAGAAACCGGTAAATCACTGGAAAGAACCACCGACCCACGAGAAGCTACTGGCAAGCTTTCTCACATATCTACATTAGCCGAATCCTAGACTCGAACACACGCAGACAGAGGTGAGATGGCAGTGATCCGTAACGGACAGCGCTTTAGACCACTCGGCCACTCGGGGCCCCATACTTTAGTAAGATACTGTTACAAGCCAGGGGTCTTTGTTTGACCGAGCGGTGTGAAAACTCTGGCGCGAATCCCGCTAGAAATCATATATTTACCCCAAATTTCCAAAGACTTCTTTAGAACTTCAGTTGTAAGTTAAAAATCCCGACGTGTCCATTCTATACATCAAATTTACTCCAATCAATGCAAGACCACATTATTTACAAATTGCAATTAGCCATCAACCGCACGTCCGCATAGTTTCTCTACATCAACTTTCCGTTCCCCCACTAGTTCACACCGTAGAAACACTACAACTAACCATAACAGAGGGGACTATTTTAACTACGCTACCTTGGGCCAGTCAATCTATGGTTTCAAGACACATCACACCAGTAAAACTACATCACATTTGCCACCATGGCGACATAAACGTTATCAGCCGAGACTTTTTTTATTTATTCCATTGTGTAATTTACCGGTTTCCTACCATAAATACTGCAACTGCAGTCACAACGCCAATTTACACAACTAGATTTTATGAAGTACTACATCACTCTAGGAACAGTCATGCGGACTGGGTCTGAATTCGTTACTCATTGATCATGGCATCTTGGAAACTCACTAACACTTTCTGTCCGTGACGATTGCTAATTATTTCGGGCTAAGGAATATTTCCCATTGCACCGAATTCCAAATCAAACAAGTAATCACACAAACATAAGAATTGTTTAAACGGGGCGTTACAACAAAATGCACATCTCCTTAACTTTATTACAATACTAAACAATTGTTACAAGTTTTACAGAGAAAAAGTGAGAAAGGTACCACCCGGAGCTAGTAATGAACAAAATAATTGCACAGAATCTGTGCTGTATTATGTATGAAAATAAGTATGGAATAATACACCAATACTTCAAATCAAGTTTGTACATAAATGGAAATGCTTTCTTTTACTACTTCCGACAAGACAAAGGATTATATACACAACAGCCATTGTAACTTTAACGATCCTCATCCTTCAATCTCCCTGAATGAGCTGGAATAGTGCTACACTAGCAAGCAAAAGTACTGGAAAAAGTGATCGAGAACATTTTTAACATAGCAATAAAGCAAATTCTGTTGACAATAAAAGGTCTCCCGAACATGCTTTATTCACAACTTAATATTATTTCGAGATAATAGTTTACAGAAGCCACTACGTATTTTACAGTGAACAGCAAAAAGATAGCAAAATTAAAGTTACAATATTGTTTCACTGATAATCATTATATAAATATATGGCATGTTTGCATGCATGTATGTATGTAATATTATATGTATGTATGTATGTATGTATGTATGTATGTATGTATGTATGTATGTATGTATGTATGTATGTATGTATGTATGTATGTATGTATGTATGTATGTATGTATGTATGTATGTATGTATGTATGTATGTATGTATGTATGTATGTATGTATGTATGTATGTATGTGTGTATGTATGTATGCATGCATGTATGTATTCTGAAAGAATTAAAGTGTTCTAATGAATTTTAATCATGAATGTATTGATGTACCAGTAGCCTGGAATGTGACCTTATGCTAACTGTACTAAGGTATTACAATGATATATTTCAAAATGTGCTTGAATGAATTAACAATAATCCCAAAATAGTGATTTAATACAAAATATTATTGAGAACTTTATAATCTCAGAGAATAAGTTTATAAGAAATAAACTGATTCCTTTAAGACTAATGTTAAGATATGGAATGAATAATTATTAAGTCAAATCAAAAACATTATATAAAAACTATGACACAATAAAAGAACCAGGAGGTAGTCCAATTTTGAAATAAAATTGGTAAACAACTTACTTCTGGACCTTCAACTCAACATATACAAATATATTTACCTCCTAGTAATAACGGTCTTAAAAAATAATTTAAAATCATAGACAAGAAGTAGCTATGCAATATATTGTTTATAAAAAAAGACATTAGTCAAGTAGGCCCAATTCATATTCTCAATTGTGGACAACGATCAAACATACAGTGCAAATTGCATATACATAACAATATACAAACAACTTTATTTGAATATTTTAAAATCAGCAACAAAATATGATAGTTTACTTTCATAATGTCTAGGTTTTGTTTGTTTCGGCGTAGTGAGAAGGTGTTAGCCTAGATTTTATTCGAGTTTTATTATATATGAATTTAGACCATTGTATATGAGTCATTACATACGTATTCCACATAACAAGGTTTGTAACATTTAAAAAATATTTTATTTCTCTAGAATACAAAGTGAAAATGAAAACAAAACAACTAGCGGTTTTACACATTAAATCCCAAAATAATCCAAGAATTATTGACACAGGTCCTAGTAATTTAAAAGTCCTGAATAAAACTCAATTCAAGTCTCGAAGAAATCCAAAACCTACAGGCGATGACGTGTCTGATATAGCTTATAGAGTGCTGATGTGTCAAAAATCTTTTGCTGAATCACAGTAATATAATTTCAGGTTTGAATTCAGTATAAACTCCAGTGAATGTCTCTATTCAAGAATTTTATCATAGCACTTTTGTATTTCCAGAGAAAATAGAATTCAATAAGTTGAAGAAAAATGTTCTTCCCAACTGAAAAACAACTTTATACAATCTTAAAGTGCTAGATGTTCAAGCACGAATGACCAAGTCCTCACAGTTACAAGATTATATGGTTTTCTACTTGACCTCAGGTCACAATTAGCATTTTCTATTTTGTTTTAAAAATTACCTAATGGAAAATAACCTTCTAGAATGATCCTGATGTTTACAAAATCAAAACCATAACCTGGTTTACACTCAGGAAAACTCAAAGCTTAGATCTCAATAAACATATTTACTTCTATTACTAATGATCCTGATATTAACCCCATACACATAGAGAATAATTTACCTATATATTAGCTGTTTACACAAATTTAAATATAAATGGTGAAGCAGAAATGAATTCAATTTAGTACAAGGTCAAGTCCATTATATAATGTTACTTTACAAAAGCATGTAATAGTTTTTTAAACTAACAAACAAACATTTAAATTAATATACATAGCAAGAGATGTATTAAAATTTAAATCAAAAAGCAAGGACATGGTGTATAAATTGCACATATTGTGTGCGGTACCTACGGACACAATAGAAACAGTTTTTTTTTTCTGTCAGCGTACTCGTTTGTAACTGAATGGTCTTGAGCGTTAGTACACTATGTTAAATTTCGAATCCAGTAGACATATGTTCGAGCCCACGTAGAGGTACTCCGTTTAGAGAAACCTTGTTGAGACTTCATCACCATCATTATTATCATCATTAATAATAACTAATGCCTTTGGTTGTCTCAGACATATGTGCCTGCAAAATAGTTTTTAGAAATGTGATATTCAGACACGCATGGAAACGTCTCGTTCATATAAAAGATGATGAGTTTTCTGACCATACATTATCAGTTATAAATATTTCGTTGTATGGGTAACACAACAACGTAACCTTTTTTCAAATTCTGAAAATTAAGAAGGTATTTATATCTTCATCTGCTTACTGATTGGTTCGTGCAGAATTAATGAGCTATTTATGTTTAGTTTTTATGCCGCCCGAACGCACCCAGGGTATGACCAAGCTCTCATACTTGTTTAAGGCAAAGGCGTATTAATGACTGATGTTAAATTAGAATGCGTAAGAGATATTACCCACTGCAAGATGTCAGACTCAAAAGATTCCTTTTAAAAAAAAAAGTGAAGAATTTGTTTGTTCGTTGAACATTTTTACGGTATTTAGTGAAAATTCGAGTCAGAGACTAGTTATGCTTTGTTCAGTGGTGAATTAATTTGCAATATGTTTCTTCTTTGTAATATAATTTATTATATATTTTTATATATTTTTAATCCAAACATAAAACTCGACTAAGATAACCGGCGTCGGGGCGAGGTATTATGTGAATATTGTCCATATCGCCAGGCTGAAAGGCGCAGTCGGAAACTTTTACTTTTATTGCAGCTAAAAAAGCCCAGTCTGGAACTTCAATTTTTTTTGATTTTTTTTTTTGTAGCTGAAATAATTTTCATAGTATTTCGCCTTCACGTAAGTGTAACGGGAGCTGTTATTCATAATATTTCGTATAGACAAGTATTTATTTCATTTTATTTATTTTTGTTTATAAATGCAAGAATTATAGTATTTCAAACATTAATAGTGCCAGAAAATATACCTCTTTCAATTATGAAGTAGTGTTTTTATACTCATAAATACCTTGTGTAACATTATATTTTCAAAAATTATTAAAAAATATAAATACTTTCAGTCTCACAATCTTTGCTCAAACCACAGGCAGTTAAATAATTTTATACAAAGGGACTTTTGTTTTTCATTCTTGTTTTTTAGTCTCCCCATCGTATAGACTTTCTCCCATGTTATAATAAACTAATATTACATTGTTTGACCATTTTGGGGTCCAATGTATGTTTTTAACAGAAAATGGGGGTGAACAAATACGGTTTTGAAGGAAAGAAGCTTAGGGTGGACAGCGGAAAATGCTTATATTTGTGTCCCACCATCCCCCATCCTCTTATAGTATCAAGCACCTGAAGGATGCAGGCAGAACACAAAATATTGATTTTAAAAAATAGCACCCATTTATTATGAAATTAATTTCAAATTTGCTCGTAAAAAGCCAGTGCAGTCTATGCTGATTATAAAATGACTTATGACGAGTTTCATTTGCATATGTATTTTAAATTGATTAATCTATATTGGCTTTATTTCAGCTTGTATGAACTGTAATTGTACAATTTCATTGGATACATTTACAGCCGCACGTACATCTAATATTTATACAAGGTGTATAAAAAAGCATATCAATCGAGTATGTGTTAAACGCAATAATTTTACAGTTAATTCTGAATTCTGTTTTCTAAACATACATACATACATACATACATACATACATACATACATACATACATACATACATACATACATACATACATACATACATACATACATACATACATACGTACGTACGTACGTACGTACGTACGTATCGCTCCGGTGGCCTAGTGGTTAGATCATCCGCCTAGGATGCGGGAGGCTGCGGGTTCCAACCCCAGCCGAGTCATACCAAAGACTATAAAAATGGTACTAACAGCTGCCTTGCTTGGCGCTCTACATTAAAGGGGACAAACATGCAAAACAGAAATTCGCGCAAACTCCGTATATAATTTGCTATATATATATATATATATATATATATATATATATATATATATATAAATATATATAAATATATATATATATATAAATATATATATATAAGTTTCATTTTCTGAAAATTTGTACCTTTCTTTTTTACTCATTACGAAGAAATCTATGAAAAACCGATCATGTCTCCCGATCTGTCTTGAATAAACTAACGCACTCCCCCCCCTCCTGAACAATTAGCGGATGTGACGTCATTTGAGACACTACACGCTGGCATTGTTGATAATAGCACAGAAGTCTGCAGTTTTATCAATAAAGCACGACAAAATTTTTGACTACATGAAATCACCTCACGGTATTATCAAATAATTATTTTATATTATCGTTAAGGTAATTTCATATAGTCAGAAATTTCGTCGTGCTTTATTGATAAACCTGCAGACTCCTATGATAATACAGTCAATCATTCTATGAGTTGGCTGAACTTGAATGTTTAAATTATGTCGACTGTCAGTGATGTGGATGACAATCCAGAAGTAGAATATTTCATGAACATCCAACTTTATATGTATGAACCCGAGACAAATTCGTGTGACAAAGATGTTCAGGAATCGTCAGGTTCTGACAATGACGATGATTATAAACTACCTTTAATTTTAAATACCAAACTAAATAGCAGTACAAAATCTAATCAATAAACCGGGTAGGGAGAGGGCTATAATTTTCTACCGATTACGATTTCTTTCACAATTCATTTTTTGTTTCATTAATTCTTCTTTCTTTTCATTTTCTTTTAAAAGTCAAAACAATTTTATATTACAGATCAGAGTTTTTCTTGACAGTTTTTTTTTTTTTTTTTTTTTTTGGCGGGGGTAGGCTGGAAATTGGTTTTCACTTTCTATATCCTGGATAATTCCAACAGCTATTGATATGGACTTGCACATGTCATAATTGGATGAATGCTCGTCAAAGAAATGGACATCTAAAATATCAAACAGGCAACTTTTTTTTTTCAAATAATTTTAGCCTTTATTCCACACAGGTGCTTGTGTAGTAAATGTGTTCCAATGTCCAACCAAGAATGGAATATTTGTTGCCAATCTCAGTGGCTCTCGGAAGAGAAAGTGTGTGCACCTCTTCCAAGGTTCCATAAACCAATCTGTTACAAAATAAATACCACTTAGCCATGTATAAAGTGATTGAATTGTTGTGAAATTATGTGTAATAATTATACTATTCATTAAATTATTTTGTCCTTTTAGACTCTACCGACACATATCATATAGACGATTTTTCCGTAGGGTGTAGAATATACTAGGTAAAAAAAAATATATAAATATTACCATCATTTGTAGTGAGCACGATTCGCAAGACCTTCTCATCTGAAACCTTCACATGATTCGTGTATTCTCGCTTCTGACTGATGAATCTGAAAACTTATGACAGTTCTAGAAATATGTGTGAATGTATGTGAATAATGGCAAAAAAATATCAGAAGCTACTGAGGTCTTAAACTTTATTGGCTGAAATTACACGTTCAGGTATTGAAACGTTGACGGTGCTCCTAAATTATTGAGTCCTTAATGCTCCCACAGGAGTCTACAGTTTTATCAATAAAGCACGTCGAAATTTCATGTAGTCAGAAATTTCGTCGTACTTGATTGATAAAACTGCAGACTCCTGTGATGCTCCCTGGCCTATGTCGACTACGACTCGCCTTCGTGCTTCCCGTCTTCTGTTTTGTTATCAGAGTAGAAAAATATTTTTTTTTATAAAAACAAAAAGAGTCGGCACTGCATCAGGCTTCAAACGCTAACGTTTTGGCTCAGACCCAATAGTTTGAAGAGTCTCTGGTCTTTTGAAAAACTTTCATGCTCGAAATGTCTTGGTCATAAATCCCTTCTCTCTTTAATTTGATCGCCCATACAAATCACCCTTTAGGGTCCTATAGAAATGTGAGGGAAAAAAAATATTTGTCGGGAACTGCTTTTATTCACACAATTCAGAGCTGCGCATTGAAACATCGTTTCTACTTGACACTGAGTATTTATATGCCTGTTGAACGGGAATCGTCTCAAATGACGTCACATCCTGCTTGTATGAAAGGGAGATAACAACTTGAGGGGTAGGTTCTTTCCATTTGATCTCTAAATTCAACGCATTTTTATTATTAAATTTTTGTGCAAATACAATAAATGCAAAGAAAAAATAGTCAGGATAGATTATATACACAAACTACTACATATACTTCTATTTGCAATAAAATTTTGCAGATTAGGGTTTTTGTCCCCTTTAAGAGGCTAGTGTTAGGACTGATACATACATACATACATACATACATACATACATACATACATACATACATACATACATACATACATACATACATACATACAACAATGTTAACAATGATAACCATACAAAGATATAATACGGGGTTTATTGTGATATCCATAGACTAATCGGAAATTCGTCCAAGTTATACGTGTTCTCACTGCTATCTGCATTAAACCTGGATATATCTACATGTATGTGCATTAATAGGATTTCTTCTGACCTTCCGTCTAGTACCGTTAGCTATGTGCAGTACGACAGGATTTCTGCAGTAAGACAGACCTGTCATTGAATACCATTAGTTATGTGCTAGACCTGCTATACTGCACAGTTTTCTCTGTGCAGCAAGATTACACTTCTACTAACCTGACTTCCGGAACCGTTAGCTGTGGGCAGTGAGGCCATAGTACACAATTAATTTCACTATATTGTCTCTACATTTGTTTCTCAGTACTGAACTTTCCACTGTGTGACAATCAATACAAATCATATGTTAATCTAAAATACCTTCAAAGATAACTTTACAAATTAGTTCTTGTCAAGGGTTGACCTGCATTTTTTTGAGAGGCTGAATTGTAAACAAAACACCAGGCAACAGAACACAGATTTCACTTCCGGATCATCACCATGACCTTATTACTCAATGTGCACTGTCGCCGAAATACACACAGACAACCACACCATAAGCTCACATTTTAAAGAATAAACAATTACTTTTAAATCCTTACCAAGAATGCCAAAATCGGACTCTAGTATCACCACCAATTTCGGACAGGAAAAAGTGATCTAAAAATAGACTGGGACTACATTCATTGAACCCGATTTTATTAATTGTGTACTGATTCCTGAAAGGGTCAATGTTTTTGTCAAACTTTTATATTTGCATTTTTTTTTGCATGCCACTACTATTTCAACTTCATACATAAAGTCTTTTGAAATTTCCTTGCAAGCAAAACACGTGACAGCTATCAGAAAGTGTGTAGTGCTGGTATTCTATAGGGTGCAATTTGAGATCCAATTGTTCTTAAGAAACCAAAACTAAATTTGCTATATCTTCCTTAATTATAGGAATTTTTCAATGCAGTAAAAACCTAATTGTAATACTTGATAAGGCCTGTCTGAAAATATTCTTGAAATTAAAAATATTGATATATTAAATTTTAATGAAAATTTAAATAAATATATAAATTTTAAAAGCTATTTATTTTACAAAAATTAAATTTTCATACAAGTTATGACATTCAGTTTGACAACTTTAAGGCAGAAAAGTTGATTAATTTAATGGTGTTTAAAACAAATGGTAGTTTAGGTCTGTACAACTGATAATATTAATCCCAGAGGTACTGAAGCATAATAGCTCACAATGATTTTGACAGCAAATTGCAACATGCCTATCCAAATGCATATAGGTGTACATACTAAAGAAACAATGACAGGTGCTATGTTCCAAATTTATTGTTTTAGGTACTTGGGCAGTTGTTTGTATAACTAATAGCCCACTCAAATTTAAAGTTTTGATGGGACCACTACCATGTTTTATAGCAAATATGCATTCCATTTTAATGCCGATAGCTACAATAGTCAACAATGCAATATGAAAATACAGTTTCAGGGAAGTTCAACCTTACTTAAAAATGATGTGAATCTCTGTCATGAAGATCTAAGCCATGTCTTTGAGAAGCTGTATATCAGTGTACTGATATGAACTCATCTTGGTCACTTATAGCAGCAGACTGCACATGTTCTTATAAGACCTTGCTATCACCATTGGACTACTGGAGAGCTTCCAAAATGATACAACTCTAATACTTTGTTCCAGATACCAGGCTAGACCTGAAAAGATATACCATGTTTCACTTAATTCTAAAAAAAACCAGAAAGATGTAGGCAAATGAAGTTAAAATGTGTTAGAAATGGTGATTTCAAAATAGCATTCAGGTTGCAAATAGGGTTAAAAAAGGTAAACTTGATAGAGTGACACTCAAAGATGTGAAGCAATGGGTATGTATTAAAGTGACAAATGCATCCTAAAAATGGATGAAGTTCCTACGAGCATATTTAGCCATTTACAGGTTAAATAACTAATCAGGTAGAGTATGTATCATAAAGTTTAAGGCAATGTTTGAACGGTGAGGTTTGATCATTGGTGCAAACATTGATACATACCAGTATAGTGGAAAGTCAAATGACAATGTACCAAATTAAAATTTATTACTATATGCAATCCTATTCATGAAGGAAAAACAATTTTAGATATTGCGAGTGAATATAGCAAAATGTGGCCACACAGATCAACTATAGGTACCAATAGATCCTATATCATCAACTAAATGTGAAATTTTCATCCCGAAAACTTGTAAACAAGGATGGATATTTGCATGTGTGGGACATATGCAATGTACTTGGTAACATCACATGTGCAAACATGATTCAAATAATCTGTTTGAACATTTTTAGTCTATTTTTAAGAGTCTTGGCTACCAAGTTATTAAGTTCAATGATTCAATGGAATCAGATATCAGCTGATGCTGCAATTCCGCCCTCTGTCAAAGTACTAAATTGAAATGTGTTACCATACAGAGACATATTCATGATGAAAATAACATCTTGGGATATTTTAAGTGCACACAGTCAAAACTGAGCCTTACAGATTCACTATAGGTACTATGTCAGCCTAACAATGTCAACTTTTGATTCCAAACATTACAAAATATATGCATATTTGTTCATGTCAGCTATGTAACCATATTAGGATCAGTTGTAGAAAGTTAAATTCAAATAATCTGTTTGAATATTACTTATGTAATCTTTAAAGTGTCAGATAACAAATATTATTAGTCATTAATAATGCATAAAGCAAAATGGATCATGAGAATTCTCACGATATCATCTGGGCCACAATGCCGCACTACATCAATCAACATCTTAAAGAAACTGAATAATAAATTGGAATGCATTCTGTGTTCAACTTACATCATTTTGCTGTTTTCTTACATGCAATGGTAAATATACCTGGGTAAAGTATATTTTACCCCCTCTGACCTGTATTTCATTCTCTGACAGCTTAATATGATTTTGTAGAGAATTTAAACAGGTTCTAGTATAAAGTCTTCATCTCTGTCCTCTCACTAAATACCCTATAACTATGTTAATAAACAATTACTGATAGCTATACAAGCAGATATGTGTTACTCAGGAAGTCACCCCATCATAAACACATAAATTAACTGTTTGGACCCCAAATAAATAGTTTCAATGACCTAAAGGTACAAAGCAAAGTAGAATTTTGTCTTCATGTATTTTAAATGAGGGTCTCATTTTGACTCATAAAGATATTTTCTCTGATCAAATTTGACAAATATACATCATTTGAGCTTGTATATGGTGTAGTAGTATATATATGCTGATATATTTTCATATCATTCCAAATAAATATTATATATGTGTATACTTGGTGGAAAAATTTTATTTTTTAATTGTTTTTTAAATTTCATTTTAATTTTTAAAATTAAAATTATTTTTTATTTTTAATTTCATTTTTATATTTATAAACTCAATATGCATAACCTATTAAAATTTCATGTGTATATCATTAATAATAAAATTTTTATATCAGTTTCAAGTTTTTGCTGTCAGGCCATAATACACAATTAATTTCACTATATTGTCTCTACATTTGTTTCTCAGTACTGAACTTTCCACTGTGTGACAATCAATACAAATCATATGTTAATCTAAAATACCTTCAAAGATGACTTTACGGTTTTGTTCTTGTCAAGGGTTGACCTGCATTTTTTTGAGAGGCTGAATTATAAACAAAACACCAGGCAACGGAACACAGATTTCACTTCCGGATCATCACCATGACCTTATTACTCAATGTGCACTGTCGCCGAAATACACACAGACAACCACACCATAAGCTCACATTTTAAAGAATAAACAATTGCCTTTAAATCCCTACCAAGAATGCCAAAATCTGACTCTAGTATCACCACCAATTTCGGACAGGAAAAAGTGATCTAAAAATAGACTGGGACTACATTCGGGTACTGAACCGGATTTTATTAATTGTGTACTGATTCCAGTGAGACGGTTGTCTATATACCTGTCTTCCGGTACCGTTAGCTATGTGCTTGGAGACGGGTTTTCTACTGATCTACCCTTATGTTTTTTAATAAAACTATCTTTCAAATTTCTGCAAATATGCCTATGTAAACGCTTATGTGAGGAATTAGCAATGCAGGCTACAATACAAGCAAGTTCTTTTTTTAGTTGTTTAATTTTGTTTTGAGGTTTTACTAGTGTCTGAATTTATTTATTAATGGAAATAGATACAGAGGAAAGCAAACATTGAGCGGGTTTTTGTGGGTGGGGTGGGGTGTTGTACTTTTCTTATTTTTCGGGGGTGGGTGGTATTTTGTTTTAATTTCTTTTGTGGTTAATTTGGGGGGTTTTGTGCTTTTCGTTTTTGTTTTCTTGTCCCGCAATACTATACGTGTTATAATAGGCACGTCCTTGTCCCTACTGTTTGCATAAAGGGATAGTGATACTGTTATCAATACGTTGAGGTAAGTTGGATTTTGAGCTTCCAGCCTCTCTTAGATCGAAACAGATAGCAAAAGTATTTCGTCAAGCACAGACCTAGTCTAACACACTGCACTAGAGGAATAAGATAAATGGATTTCTCATGAGGTCAACGTATCGTCATTTAGTTACTTCGTCTTAGTTACACAAAGAATAGTGTACGATTAAGGTAGCTGTAAGGACTAATAAAAATGGCCACCACTGGGAACACCAAGTGGGCTGCACTAACGCTGTTTCTTATCATTACTTGCTGTCCTTCATGCAGTGGACAAATAACTCCAGATATGATTAAAGTACTTCTAAACTCTTTAAACATAAATGAGAAAGCATCGTTTATCGCACAGTTTCTTATTGACAACGAGCCCATATTCAATCAGCTGGAGACTGTTTTAGTAGCTGGACTTCCACTCCTTTCCTTAGAAGCCAATTATCCAAAGGGTCTGTTTATGAACGCAGTAGTGCCATGGGCCCTCAGTCATGCCCCAGAACTTTTACAGAGCGCTGAATTTGTAGGAATTATGCAACGTTTTGTGGAAGAGGTAAATAAAGTAAATTATGAGAAACTGGATACAAATTCAACTGACAGGTTTGTGAGCGGTTTATTTTCGTCTATGGATTGGTTAAGCTTCATCGAGAAAGTGTTGTCTTTAACGAGATCTCAGTACAGCATCCGAGGCTTGTTACCTTACAACAAAAACCACACCCTCAACTACCAGTGCTATAACGATACCATGGATTTTGTAGAGAGACTTTTATATGGTTCAGACTGGGCTGTAAATAGTAAGTATATCTATTCATAAATATCTCTGTTGCTGTCTGTTAAACCATCCATTTATGTCACTATGTATTAACCTACATAACAGCCGTTCTACCTGTCTATTCATTGGCACACACACACACACACACACATATATATATATATATATATATATATATATATATATATATATATATATATATATATCTATATAAATGTATATATATATATATATATATATATATATATATATGTATATATATGTATGTATGTGTATGTGTGTACGTACATAGAGACAGATACGCGCACATGTAGCAAGATGTCCCAACCAATCACATTATCCTGACAATAAGCCGACCAGTCGTAACACTAACCTCTTAATGCTGAGCGTCAAGCAAAGCAGCTGTTAGTACCCTTATTGTAAGTCTTTGGTATGACTCGACTGGGGATCGAACCCACGACCTCGCTGCATCCGAGGCGGACGCTCTAACCACTAGGGCACCGGAGCGGTTTTTTCATATAAAATGTGATGCGATTATCGTTATGACGATATTAACAGTAACGATGTTTTCAGCACATGTTCTACCTTCTTATGTGACTATAATTTTAACATCGAAAATTATCTTTGTACCTGAAAAAAAGTTTTTATACAGTACCCAGCAAAAATATCGATGTAATCACATTGCAGATTTGCTAATACATACGTATTTAAATTTGCACGTTTGCAAATATTCACTCCGTGTGAAAATATTGTGCGTGTGAATGATGTATATTACAACCTAAAGTAGCGGTATTTAGCCTTTACCGGTGGCGGCGACCTAGAAAAAATTTGGGTAGGAGATAAAGGTTGATCTCGGCGATCCACTCAAAACAGTTTGTGGTCACCCATATGGGTTAATCTCTCTCTCTCTCTCTCTCTCTCTCTCTCTCTCTCTCTCTCTCTCTCTCTCTCTCTCTCTCTCTCTCTCTCTCTCTCTCTCTCTCTCTCTCTCTCTCTCTCTCTCTCTCTCTCTCTGTGTTTGATCCAGTAATCATATCAACCTGATAGCATGTACTTGACACGAAAACTAATGTAAATATGGATCCATTATCTCTGATTGTACGGCCCTAAATTTAGTTGGGTTTAAATACTACCTTACATAGGTAACGAGCTGTAAAACTAGCCGTTTATCCATGTCTGATAATGTGTGACCTAGTTCATCGATAACTATTTTCTTATTTTATCAACAACGTGACAGTGTAGCTTTGATCGCTGATAACTAAAGTATATGATATCAAAAAAAATGTTTGTATTTTCTGATTGCTCATTTATTAATGTAACAGGTACAATACTAATCTTGCTTCTTCTAACATAATTAATTTCCTCACTGACAACTTCTTAAATAGAACTAAAAAAAAATATTTGCAAACATGAAATCTTGGTAATTGTGTTTAAAATATTACAACTGCTGAGACTCAATTCACTTTCCAAGAAAAGCAATTTCAATAAAAAGGAAATGTTTTGAAAGTTAGTTCAATTATATCAATACCCTTAGTAACTTTACAACTTAGTTCAGTGTTTGTTTCATTGTAATTACCTTTATCTATTCATTCAAGGCTCTAGTGGTAACAATAATGTTTGCATGGTCCTGATTATATGCCATCTCTATAAAGGATGATTGAACTTCTCTGATGACCTAGTGGTTAGAGCGTCCACCTCGGATTTGAACCTCGGCCAAGTAATACCAATTATGGATTTATAAAAATGGTAATAGCACCTGCCTCGCTTGGCGCTAAGCATTAAGAAGTTGGTGTTAGGTCTGGTCAGCCTAGTGTCAGGATAATGTGACAGGGTGGGATATAGTGCAGACATCGTAGCGCCATGACAGAAAAATTGTTAAAGCTACGCTAAAAATCCAAACACACACACACACACACACACACACACACACAGGCGCGCTCGCTCGCGCACATTCATATTCAATATTATGAAAACTGGATATTGATAAAGTGCAAAATTACCGCCACGTGAAGCCTATAATGTGCTGATAACTGGCGTTAATCTGAAAACAATGACATCATGACCCTCTCTCTCTCTCTCTCTCTCTCTCTCTCTCTCTCTCTCTCTCTCTCTCTCTCTCTCTCTCTCTCTCTCTCTCTCTCTCTCTCTCTCTCTCTCTCTCACACACACACACACACACGCATGCACGCTAACCTACCTACCTATCTACCTACATGCCTTCATACATACATACATACATACTTACGTACGTACACACGCACGCACACACACACACATACATACATACATACATACATA
>JAEAOA010001177.1:217500-510000 GCA_016746295.1 Potamilus streckersoni
AAAATGTTGGCCAATGTCAGCTGAAGAAATCATTGTCTCTCATTATGATAATGCTGCTAGTGGTCAAAAGTCTCAATCGCAAAATAGTTAATTGTTTAAAGAAATACTTTGAACGATTTGGGATAATCATACAATTGGACTTCACAGTTAGTACTTTATAATAGTATTATTGTGTCTCTTATCAAACAAAACAAAAGAGATTATGTTATCTAAAATTTTGATACAAAGAGCAATCTGTTTTTGCGAATGCTTTAAAGAGGAAATAGTTTCAAAATATTATTTGCGCCAGTACTTGACAGATACTTTAAAAACTTGTTTATTAATTAAGTACTTCAGCTTTTTTGTCTTCTTGTTTAAAATGGTTCCTATACCAGAGTAGACTGGCAAAAATGCATATATAGGTTTTGTCTTTGCAATATGAGCGACTTTTAGTACGACTTTCATTTCTTTCTATAATTTCCGTTAAACAAAGTTATAAACACATTAGCGAATATTATAGATACACACCCAGTTTAGGTTGTTAGCTTTTCGGAAAAGCTAGGTTTAAAATGTCAAGTGGTGTGGGGTCTTTGCATTAATAAGTTCAGGTGTTTATAAATTTTAAACAATACTCAATTGGTGGTACGTCGTTTTATATCATGTTTCTTTTAAATCCTCTAGTATTTTTTGTTTCACAAATGTTTTGATTTGTTTTCGGTAAGTTTCATTTTTTCACATTTATTCCCCTGCAAGACTGGTATCTTGCATTTTTTAAAATTTTTATTCCTTGCCACTCTTGCAGATCACTCGTCGAAATTTGGTGTTTGCATGCATTTATGTCAGAAATCTTTTGTTTTTTAAATCACTAAATAAGAATTTAAAATTAACATTTATCATCAGAAATACTTATGTGACTTTTGTAAGCTGGAGAGCTGATGGAACAAATTGTGTATTTTAGGCACTGCGGCCTTTCGTATCTAAAGTCTCCAGTTTTATCCAAGTCGTTGTCTAACAGCTCTTTCCTTTCATTTCAGTTCTGTATTAAATGGGATCAAGATAAGTGCGTTATACAAGTCTCGGATATTAATATGCAAATATTTCATTTTTCGTTCAGTAGCTGATATATGTAGTATTGTTATGGATATTTAATGTATATTTTGTGCTGACTTTTATCTGCGATTGAGGGTTGTAGATGGAGTTTGTTTATACCTGATATTTGCTACGGTTGTAAGCAGTAAACAAAATTTTACTAAAATATTTGTTCAAGGTTTAATCCTGTTTACGAGTTGGTGGAATTTTTCACTGAGAGGGATAGTATTCCAAAATATTTTATTGCGTCGTAGGTCAAGCGTACATCTGTATATGCAGTGATTGATAAACAAATAATTCATTCATATCTTAAGCCCAGTCTTTGAAATCCTGCTGTTATTGGAGTCTTTAGATGCATTCAGATATAGTTCTAGAGAAATTATTTATTTAAATCATGTATTGGAATCGCTAATTGACTGGATTAATACGTTGATTGGGGGTGGGGTGAATTCATTCAAAGACAGCAATGGTACATCAAGATGTTCAAGATTATTGTTACATCAAGATATTCAGTACACTTGATACATCAGAACATTAAAAACTATTAGAATTCGTCCAGAACATTCCATAATTTTCCACTAGTAATAGGACATTTAAGATTATTTGGGATATAATTTACAATACTGTAATTGTATACTGATTTTAATTTTCACTTTGTATTATAAGAAAATAAATTGCTTGTTCATTTTATTATAATTGCTGATTTTAATTCCTTACAGTTACATATTTGAAGACCAAGAGTCGTTACAGTATATATATATATATATATATATATATATATATATATATATATATATATATACTGTATATATATATATACTGTATATATATATATATATATATATATATATATATATATATATATATATATATATATATATATATATATATATATATATTCCAACGCTGGAATATGCAAAAATCATCACTAATGTTATTGACGAGGCGTACAAAAGCGGACACATAGACTAGGAAACGAAAACCTACTTAAGCCCAGAAAACCCAAGAGCAGGTAGATTTTATCTTCTACCCAAAATCTACAAACAAGGAAACCCTGACAGACCTATAATCTCAGGTAACGGGCACCCCACAGAAAGGATATCAGAATATTTAGATTATTTTATGAGACCACATGTCCACAAATTACCATCATATCTTCAAGACACGACTGATTATCTCATATAAAGCAAATCTAGTGAACCATTACTGCCAGATACATTACTTGCTTCCTTAGACGTCACATCTTTGTACACCAACATACCGCACAACGAAGGGTTACAGACATGTAGCGAAGCATGGAAAACAAGAACTGTAAACAATCCACCGACACACTTCTTAGTCTAACTCCTGGAGCTTGTCCTAAAACTCAACAACTTTGAATTTAATGAAGAAAACTACCTACAAATCAATGGAACTGCAATGGGTACTAAAATGGTCCCTTTGTATGCTAACATTTTCATGGGAAAACTTGAGGGTCAGCTCTTAGCATCGGTTGAGCGTACACCATACCAGTGGGTACTCTTTATCGATGATATAGAAATGAAGTGGCAGTATGGAAGAGAAAGTCTTGATGACTTCATATCAAAGGCAAACAACTTCCATCCTTCAATAAAATTCATGGCAGAAATTTCCAACTCAAACCATGTTTTCCTGGACACAACAACCAGACTGGTGGAAAACAAATTACACACAGACATCTACTCGAAACCAACCGACAAACACCAGTATCTCCTCCCAACCAGCTGTCATCCAAAACACTGCATGAAGAACATTCCATATAGCCAGGCACTGAGGATACGCAGAATTTGCTCCGACGATGAAAGATTCCTAGAAAGGTCTGAAGAGCTGGCTAAACATTTAATTTACCGAGGCTACGACAAAGACCTGATTGCGGAGGCAATCCAAAGGGCCAAACAAACAAACCGTGATGACCTACTCAGATATGGACAGAAAGAAAAGGTTGATAGGATACCATTTATTCTGACCTATCACCCATACAATCCCAAAGTAGGTAAAATCATCGCAAACCACTGGCCAACCGTGCTATCGTCAGACATACTAAACCTAATACTTCCGAACAAACCTGTAGTAGCTTACCGGAGACCAAAAAACCTAAAGGACATCCTAGTCAGGGCAAAGCTAACGCCAATCGCTAGTCAAAACCAACCTAGTCAATCTGGACCCTGTGGCGATAAAAGATGCAAAACCTGTCAACATATGATAGAGATTAAGACATTCACTAGCACAGTGACTAAAGAAAAACTAAACATACATGGTCCAAACAAAACGTGCAAAACAGAGAATGTGATTTATCTCATCACATGTAAGATCTGTGGCCTTCAGTACGTCGGAGAAACTGAAAAGCTACACAAAAGGATAAACCTTCATAGATCTGATTGGATGACAAAAAGCTGTACAGAAGCCCGGTCGCAGAACACTTCTCCTCCCCTGGCCACACTTTCAGTGATATAATACTTATCGCTTTTGCTAACAACCACAGCTGGAGTTCCGAAACCAGGAAGGAAAAGGAATCATACTGGATACGCCGCCTTAGAACATTGAAACCAATCGGTCTAAACCAAGAAGACTAGAAAATGAAAACTATGCACTAGTAAAATTTAACATTTTCTAAATCTTATTATCCTTCAATTTTTACTATAAGAATAACCGGTATAGAATCAAATATACGGGATATAATCTGCGTTACATATGTACAAAAAGTAAAAATAGATGTCGCTTTGGCTTGTAGACTTTTAGGGAATTATACAACGTTTTCAGTTTTCGCATCTAGTCTATACAAGTTGGTTGTATTTATAGTCTTAGCATGTGAAGACAGCCATGTAGAGGTTTACAAACACAACGTTTTTGTGTTTATTTGTTTATCGTATATATGTTTTGTATTTGCCTTTGAAAAAGACTCATTAAGAGTCGAAAGCGCTTAGGCTAGTTAGTTACTAGTTTCGTACTGTTCGTCGTCAGTTTATCGCATCAATATATATATATATATATATATATATATATATATATATATATATATATATATATATATATATATATATATATATATATATATATATATGTGTGTGTGTGTGTGTGTGTATGTGTGTGTGTTTGTGTGTGAGTATTCTACATGATTGAAGAATGACTTTACGTTTAATTTAGTATAGTCGGATTTTTATATTATTATAAGCTTGTTCATAAATAGGTCTACCTCTCTCTCCACACACTTTCTCCCTCTTTCACACATACACACACAACACACACACACTCGTCCATCCATCTACACATGAGTAGAAATCTACAGACAATCAGACAAAGAGACAAACACATATTAATCGTGACTGAAACTGCCATCAATAGAAAACGTTAATACATGTAGCGAAGGAGGCGGGTGAGGTCTGGCTCTTTGACGATTTATGTGAATATTTTATCAGTCTTTACTTCACGATTTAACACATCTAAGAAACATCCGTCAGAGATATGAATAATACCTAGTAGTTAAAAGATATAAGAATTTCATATATATATATATATATATATATATATATATATATATATATATATATATATATATATATATATATATATATATATATATATATATATATATATATAAAACCATTCCGTGCGTCCGTCCAGCCATCCAAAAATTATTATTGTGTGTATTTGCGTATGCGCAATTTGTTAACAATGCGTTTCCAAATTCTTTACGTAGCCAATGTGCACAGCATTATTTGTCTTTCCAAATAATAAGTTGAAAAATTTATTATCATGATTATAAAACTGGACTAGATCAATTTCAGCATACTTTCGGTATTCCATTACGGCTTACCTGGGGACTGTGTCTACCAGACAGCTGCAGTGAGGAGGATATTTCTGGTCTGATTCATCTGGGTAATAATTAAAACATTGTCAACTTTACTTGTCATTAATGTCCATAATACGTGAAAAGCATATATTGTGTCTTAAGTGTCATCAATGTTCATAACACGTGAAAAGCATATATTGTGTCTTACGTGTCATTAATGTCCATAACACGTGAAAAGCATATATTCCGTCTTACGTGTCATCAATGTTCATAACACGTGAAAAGCATATATTGTGTCTTACGTGTCATTAATGTCCATAACACGTGAAAAGCATATATCGTGTCTTAAGTGTCATTGATGTCCATGACACGTGAAAAGCATATATTGTGTCTTATGTGTCATTAATGTCCATAATACGTGAAAAGCATATATTCCCTCTTACGTGTCATCAATGTTCATAACACGTGAAAAGCATATATTGTGTCTTACGTGTCATTAATGTCTATAACACGTGAAAAGCATATATTCCGTCTTACGTGTCATCAATGTTCATAACACGTGAAAAGCATATATTGTGTCTTACGTGTCATTAATGTCCATAACACGTGAAAAGCATATATCGTGTCTTAAGTGTCATTGATGTCCATAACACGTGAAAAGCATATATTGTGTCTTACGTGTCATTAATGTCCATAACACGTGAAAAGCATATATTCCGTCTTACGTGTCATCAATGTTCATAACAAGTGAAAAGCATATATTGTGTCCTACGTGTCATTAATGTCAATAACACGTGAAAAGCATATATTGTGTCTTAAGTGTCCTTGATGTCCATAACACGTGAAAAGCATATATTGTGTCTTACGTGTCATTAATGTCCATAACACATGAAAAGCATATATTGTATTCAATGTCCAATGAAAATCTTTTTATTCGTTTATTTACATGTTAACAAATCATATGGTTTATGGATATAAAAATCAGATGCACGTCAAGAAAAGATACCAATAACATAAAAATATGACCTTACAATCTATTTTTTTATTTGTTTTTTTTTGCGGGTGTGATGGCGGGAACTGGTGATTTTCAAATTATGTGAATATCGCGGTATAATATTTCCTATGTAAGTAAAAATTTTATTGGTGGGAAGTGCTAGCATATCAACATTAGGTAACTTAGATTGTGACTGATGGCCAATAAACTAACGAAGAATTTAAAAAATGCTGTTTATGAAAAATTTAAAAGAACATGAAGAAAATGATGATGACAATAACGACGGCGAAGACGTCGATCATAATGATCATAAAAAACAGTGGCATTGTCGACCATCTATAAAATTATGGTAGTGATCGTGATGATATTTTTTTCAGGAATTCTCGAAATATTTAATATTTCGGTTGAGGAGGCCGTTTGTACCAAGGACAAAGACTTCACTATGGATAAATCTGCACAGGCTGTGGTGTAAGTTATTTACATCGTTACCATAAGGATATAACAGTAAACAAAGACAAAACTATTCACAACATTTTAGAGATGTTAAGATAAATTAAGAGATATAAAAACTGGCCAGGGATCTGATTTGGAAACGAGTTGTCTTCATTGTATCTGTTCCCTTTTCATTTTAGAAATGCAAATAAAAATGTAACTAAATACAAGAAAAATAACCTAAGGGATCAATGCTTTTTTGTGTTTTATTCGTATTTATGGTAGCATCGAATGTTAGTTAACGAATCACAGGGCTTATTAGTCTGAAGTTTCTAAATTATATTTTTGTTAATACTATGCATTCTTTAAATTTTCATTTTACTTATATTTGTATACTTAGCAATTATAAATATTAGTGTAGACAAAACTAGTTTTCCACAGTCATATAAACGCAAGAATTATGTAGTTACTAGTAAAATGCATCAAAAAGGAGCAAGTGACATTGAACTAGACTGTGTTGTTAACGGGTTATTTCGATCCACGTAATTAATCAAAATCAAAGATTTTCTCTTATTTCATTTTATGTGGAAATAACTTACGTTAGATGTTACCCTTGCAAGTTGATCATATCGACATAAAGATAGAGGGAGCCATGATGTGTGATTTGGTAGAATGTTTCAACCATTTGTTTCTGCGTTTAACGCCGCCATAACAATAGTTGGCCAGAATTATTTTACCTAAATAGTCTGTTTCTTAGTAGTGAATTTAAAACTGTTTAAATTCTAATAAATCATTTGTTATCGAATCTACCTTCAAATATGAACTTACTATGAAGTTCTCGACATGGACGATTCGGTATTTTGTTCTTTCGAGAGGCTGGACAATAAACAAAACAACGTGCAATGGATGGATTACACATTTTTACTTCCGAATCAGCATCGTTACTCACTGTGCACTGTCGCCGACATACAGACAGCAACACTACGATGCTCGTAGTCTAAGAATAAATAGTTACCTTTAAACCAATACCAAGAATACTTAAATCTAACTCTTGTATTACCACCAGAATGAGAGAGGGATATGGTAAATCTGAAAACTTTTATTTAAGTAACAGAAATAATTTCTCTTGTATCAGGAACTATCTTCCTACTTGCAACTATCAAATTAGCATGTCTCCATAAATTTCAAACGTCATTCATCGTAGTCTCTGGAATTATTTCACGTAAAATCTCACATTGAATCATATGTGGTTGCAGTCTGATTAACTTTTTAAAACTCTTTCAGAAGTTCCTTAATAGCTTTATGACCATCAGTTGTCTCCTCATCATAATCTACGAATATGTTTTCAGCCATTCATATGGAGATGATCAAAAAAAGTGGTTGACAATGATCACTACACATGATAACAGCAGTATTTTTCGTCAATAATCAATCAAGAATATTTTAATACTCTCCAACGATACCGTACAAATTTCATCCCAGATAATAAGCATCTCCGCACCAACTAAAGAAACTATGATAAGATTGATATTTAACTCCACATTCACTCATTTATCTGGCAGGCCGGTGAAGCGGAGTTCGTACAACCGTATCATATTTCCAAATAATTCGATCGTACGTGTTGGGTTACCAGAACCTCCAGGTCCATTGAGATAAACAGTCTTGTGTCTGGCCACGGGCTTATATACTCATGAAGCCGATGAAAGTTTTGTAATCTGTTTATTTTTACAATATATTTTCTTAGATTCGACGTCGACAGATTCAGAATAACTATGTTTTTCTTTGTTATTTCTCTATTCGCCCCATGATGACCATTACCGATATATAATCGTTTTAGCAATCCTGCGCATTTGTTATTTATATAAAATTAATCTGTTGCAACTCTAATCGCGGTATTAGAAAATTTATTTATCATCAATAATAAATTTATCGAAAAGTACCTGAGCATTAATAATCTGCTCATAGTCTTAATAGTCTGCTCATTATTAAATGTAAAGCTTACAATTGTACCTAATTTAGTTTCGTCCGAAAAATTAACTTTTTTCCGACTTATAAATGTGCTTCTCTCCGTTGTATCGGCAATTATAAAATAGAGTTCAGCTTCGTCGATAATTAATCTTGTGCAATGTCGTTTATGATTATATAATCCTCCATGCGTAAATTTACCAATTATTTTTCCGCCAAGATTTTTGCAAGTTTATTTTCGAGATCTGTATCGTCTCAATTTTCATCAGGGGAATATTTCTTTTGTTGTGGTAACCAAACTTGTTTCTGCGGATGATGTGATATAATTGTTTCACTTCCAATCAACGATATCAATATTTTTACCTCAAGCATATACCGTAATAAAATTATTGTAGTCCAACCGCGTTCGCTAAAATTTTTCCGTGCAAAACATAGACAAACGGATGAAAGCTTTTCGTGCAAATTTCAAATGATTCAATGAATGCAAATCGAATTATCAAAATCTGGTAAGTGTCCATTTATTGCAACAAGGGTTATTTCGTGTGTTAAATGTCCAAATCTTTTGAAATACTCAGAACACCCGCCTGCTCCAAGAAAACTTTCAGGATAACATGCAGCCATATCAACTTAGATAACATCTATATAATCGTATTTAGTATTCCATAATCTGCCGTGTCCTTATTCGATACAACTGCGTTGGAAATCGTCAAGAAATTCCAGTCGTGTTGGTTTCCATGAATTTTTCTTCTGAGTAGCGTGGGTAGAAACTGACGTAACGGTAAAACAATTACTGAATAATCGCTCGATAACATCGGTATCGTTCGTGTACTTCAAAGCAAGATTTTTTGTTTCGTTGTGGAGAGATTCTGTACTTTAAATATCTCCATTAGGCCGTAAAAACTGATCATAGTTCACAGATTATGATCTTTGAAACAGCTACACAGATATAGAGTCACTCTTGCTGATCTTTCTGATAAATCAACATATCGCCTTTATAGAATTTAACAGTTCGATTTTGTGAAAATATTTTTATAATAGCGTGTGTGCCTTATGATCAATAATCTCTATCGAGGCTCCATTTCTTTAATATTTCGATTCATACTAAATCTGTCTCAATCTTTCTCACCACCCCTTCTCTCTCTCTTTCTCTCTCTCTCTCTCTCTCTCTCTCTCTCTCTCTCTCTCTCTCTCTCTCTCTCTCTCTCTCTCTCTCTCTCTCTCTCTCTCTCTCTTTTTCTTCACTTTTATTAGGAATCTTATTTTTTCCATTGAATAAGAACTTTGATAGAAGCTTCTTCAGCTGTTTCTGCCCACTCATTTATTTTTAAGTCTCAGAACCGTTAAACCGTTTCTTCGTTTCGCGTTTGTGAAATGGTCCGTAACACTCTGATCAACACAATTCAGGCGAGAAATATTCATCAATAGAAGTTTATCTATGTTAGGTTTATCATTCAGTGAATATATTGCATAAACAAATGGCGTTGCAGGATATGCTCTATCGGTCGATAGATAAGGTCTATAGATTCCAATCAGTATTCATGGTTCTGAAATTTTATTTAACGTGACAAAAATTCCAGTATGTTGTGATCGAACAGGATCACGTTTATCACGGATAATTCCGATGTCTTCTACCGCTACGATAAGTTTTATTGAAACACTATATTTTCGTGCAATGTCTAGATAATTAATAATTGTCTTTGCTCACTTGTCATCGAGAACACTTTCAGCGGCACCGTCGGTGTCGCGTATAATTCTGAATGTTGACCTCATATGAGATGCACCACCATTGCAAAATTTTCTCTTGGCTTCACTGATACGATTGATTAAAGTCTTATTTGTTAAATCAACCAAAGCTCGTCATGGTAATTGAGGAGTTATTCTGTCGAGATCGAATCTGGCTTAAGAATTTTCAATTCCAGATAATCTCGCAAATTCTTCCATATTATAATTAAGGCAAACATTATATATATATATATATATATATATATATATATATATATATATATATATATATATATATATATATATATATATATATAAGGGTTTAATTATATAATGACTCAAGCAAAGAATATATGCATGTGGCGTATGATTGGTTCTTCAGTTCTTTGTAACAGGGTTTGCGTAAATGAATTCTCTGGACTTCATATTCAAAGTGTGCGAAGAGAGAGTCTAGGACCAAACCGTGTTTGAAGTGTGGTGTTGGGGTTAAAGGAGTAACGCAGCGGTGTGTAAAATTTGTGTACGAGTGCTTTGATAAATTGATCAAAGATTTTATCATTTATTATATCAACTGGCAAAAACTTGATAATTCTTTGTTTAACTTTACAACCTCTTACAAAGAGTAGGAATGCTATACGAGAGGGTACTGGTAAGCAAATAAAATTGCAAGTGTTGTTGAATATGTGAACGTAGATACTGGCAAAGAAATAATATTTCAATCAATGAATGCAGCTGGAAAATATTTTGATATTCACGCGCGTTCGGTAAAATATGTCGCAAATATATAATCAAATCGGTGTGTTCAAAGAAACATAAAAAATAATATTTCAGTGTCTCCCGATTGTGTTTCAGGCAGACACTGACGCAAACCAGAATTTAACGTAATTTTGAATTTTGTTGTAGTTGTACGCAAAAACACTCCAGATGAGTGGAAATAACTACATCAAGCAAATTTCTCTCTGGTAGAGTAATTAAGCACATACAACGCTTGTTACTGCGTATATGACTGCCGCGATTTTTTTTTGTTGCATTGTAACTGTTATATTCAGCAGCATTACTGTCTGTGTGACAAATTAGCTGTCAGTGGAGCACCGTAATTGGTAACAGTGCTGATTCGTAGAAGGATATTTACACCTTTTGATTTCGTCCCTGATTATTCAGAAAAACAATAATCATTCCTCCACTGCGCACAATACGAGAAAGTTATTTTTAAATTTTCCAGGTAAGCTGTACACATACATAAATGTACTTCAAACTCCCGGATGATACCTGGTAGAGATATATTTGCTATTATAAAATAAAGAATTTTGATATTGTTGTGTGTTTGGAAATTGAAATAACCATACTGCAGTTTACAATAGTTGCGATTTATTTAGTATAATGACCGCATGTAGGTTGTCTGTTTATCCAGTGTAGAATAAATATAATTTAAAAAATCTTTTTAATCAGAATAAAAATACATAATAAAATATTTTGAATCAATGATTTTGAGAAAATATTCATCGATCATGTCATTCACTGAGTTTTCAATTCATTGTCCTTAAATCCTGGTAATACAAATCTTAATAATTCTTCTTAGGGTATTTGATAATGTCCGAGAAATATTTTTAAGGGTAGTTACTTGGAAAGCACTGCTATCAATCACTCTGCAACCAAGCTCTTCATCTACATGGACAATCGCTGTTTTAATGATATGTTTATTGATATACTTGAGATTGGATGCAATTTATCTTAGATGTATCGTTGCGATGTTCTGTTTTTTTTTTTGTATCATCGTTGTAATTGTGTGTAACACTGGAAATAAATTTCGTAGTATGTTGCCTGATTGTTAATATTCAGACTTAATAACGTCGGAAAATGATTTAATAAATTCTTTGTCGTTGATCGGATCTTCATTATTGTCATAAATATGTCATGTTCTCCACATTTTATGAAGTTTTAAACCATCAGACACAATACAATAATGTCTCTCACTAGATATACTATATGTTTATGTGGTCTTCTATGGATAAGTTTTACGATATTCTGGAAGCGCGTTGTTGTAAAATATTCTTTCATCTTTGGTGATATCAACTCGTTTAGGTTCTGTTGGACCTTCATATGTTAGTAGAACTTCTGGCCATCCTAATATGGTTCTGATCGATTATATATATATATATATATATATATATATATATATATATATATATATATATATATATATATATATATATATATATATATATATGAAGAATACAAATCATATGGCGAATAACAACCCTTTCAAGCGCACCACTGGATCCACAAAGGGATCACGTGTATCAGGGATTGATTAAAATAGATGCAATAAACAGACGACGAACAGTGCGAAACTAGTAACTAACTAGCCTGAGCGCTTTCGAATCTTAATGAGTCTTTTTCAAAGGCAAATACAATATATATATATATATATATATATATATATATATATATATATATATATATATATATATATATATATATATATATAAGACAAACACATAAACACAAAAACGTTGTGTTTGTAAACCTCTACATGGCTGTCTCCACCTGGGTTAAAACTATAAATACAACCAGCTTGTATAGACTTGTTGCGGATACTGAAAACGGTGTATAATTCCCTAAAAGTCTACAAGCCAAAGCGACATCTATAAATAGTAGTCAGACGTTTCTATTTCTATCGCAGCTGATAATGTTGGCTCATGAACCGTGATAGCAGTTTTAGATTCTTTTCCTGTATTAGATTTAATCCTGCGTTCTATTTAATAACTACTTGTAAGAATATCACCAACTTGCCAATTTGGAGTTCCATCTGATTTATCTTTATAAGAAAACACTAATGAAATTTTTACGGACAACCCACCAAATGACTTTAATCTAATATTTTGCCAACTGTAATATACTGACAATTGCGCTAATGCTATTTCTTAAGCTGTAATTACCGTTGGAAAGTTAACGTCAAATTCAGAATTAGCTGAGCTATTAGCGACGATATTTTTATAGTAAAATTTTCGGCGTAGTTAATGTTAACGATATTATTAATATTTACCTCCTGATTTAAATTAAGATGACTGTCTTTGATTCTGTCTTTGTCAGAGACAAGTGGTTTTCACTTACAGTTGCTTCATTGTAAACTTTAATCACTATCACGCATTCCTGGTGTGATATTGCCCCTTCATTGAGTTCTGTTGATATCAATTATAATAACTTGGTGTGCATGTGTTGCCGCTGATAGCAACCTTGTATATTCGTGTAATTTATCAGCCGCACACGTATATACTTTTTGCGATAATATTAAGAATACCAGTAAAACCGGCTACAATAATAACACCAATTCCTATCCCTGGCGTTATATATGACGCTTATTATGATCCGATTATAGTTGCTGTTTCAGAGACTATAGCAGATGCAGAATATACAATTATTTCAGTAACAACGACACGTCTGTGTTATATTTTTAATTTTGCTGTATATACATCAATGATATTTTTTAGTTGTGTCTGCAACAAACACACTTGCTCGTATCTGAAACGTTGCGTTGTAACAAAATCAATCGATTGGTTTATTATATAATTTAAGTAGTTGGTAGTTTAGCGACTAATTCATGACACCAATAGCAAATCAAACCGAGGCTAGTTTCTTCGGGTGATATCAAAAATATTTCCTCGTCGCCTTGATCCATTACTGCTAACATAATAGATGTAGCCTTGAGTGCAGAACGCCGTGAGTTATTGACTAATACTGCAAATGTTGTGGTCCGATTACTGAGAACCTGTATATAGCGGTAACTTCAGCGAAATGTCCGACGAAATCACTGTTTGTTAACCATAATGCTGATTCAGACGCTACTGTATATAATATACTGTCGGTAATCTTGTTTATGTCAGAGTTTAATATCGATAACTGCTAGACTTTTAAAAATGCACTATTTGCTCCATTTGTGTTTCTACGAAAATCTGTAAACGATGTTACATGAGTAGCAAATTCAGATCTAAATAATGTCATTCCATCATTATCGGGATGTTGCTATTATCGACATATTTGTTGTTACAGCATCATCATTTGATTATGGTTTTCTAAAACCAATAATATCAGCGAGTACATTATTGACCTAGTCAAGTATTGCGTATTTGAATAATTCACCTTTAGGTTTGAGACTCCGAGATCTTACAAAAATATCTACCATTGTATATTCACTAAGACCCGTTAAAACGACGGTGAATGACTATATAGTCTGAATGTATAATTGTGTATGACTTTATGAGGCGGCGGCGTTGACGATGACATAGCGTCGAGTACAGCAATTACTCACGACCATATATTGCCGGATCAGTTATTGTTCGTGTTGGTAATGTTGAATACAATACAGGAGAGTTTTTAAATGGAGTGCCTTGCTCTCTGCTGACATATTATAAAACTTCCTTCAGTGGTACCAGTCCATACAATCGCCTATGCAACCCAGTGAGTAAACGGACCAGAACTTCTATCGAGATTATTGATACCTATTTCAACACGGTTTTGGTTGTTTTGGTAATTGATAACGCATAAAACACCTCTGATTTTTTTTTATATAATAATAGCATAGCAGCATCAAGTAAATCAAAATTGGATATAGAAAGTATCAACGATATGCCCCTGGCACTCTTAGACCTTTCCCCGTTAATTGACCGTTCCATTAACGAGGGGTTTCTGGCAGTCTTAGACTTTCTCCTTTTTAATTAGAATTTTCATGGCTCGTTGCGCTTGTTGCGTGAGTTGTTGAGTTGCTTGTTGTCTCAATGCTGGCATTATTTGTTTTTTGTGTTGTATGATAAATGGCGTTATTTGTCGCATGACTTCACCGATGTTTCCTCCACGTATTTTACCACGGTGGATTTTTACCACCGATGGCTGTTTTGAGCGTCATTCCTGATGCAGTTTCAACTGCTCCCAACGCAGCTGCTTTTCCAACAACTGGGGCTACAGCGGATATCAACGCTTTTATAGCTGCGAGAAGTGAAAATATACCACCTGTCTTGACTACATCTGTAATGGTACCGCAGAGAGATCAAGTTGTACGCTGGTCTTCGATCGCTTGGAGTCATTAAAACGCTTGAGTTGACGTTGAGTCAGTGATAGTTTATTTGGACCACCTGAGATCTTTTCTGATTTCAGTAACATTTTCATTTCCGAATTCTTTTCTATACTGATTGTAGCTTTTAATCTAACCAAGAGTCAGACTGACACTAACATGATGGTATAACATTATAATATTATTATAGTTTTACTTATATATTTTCCACTGGAGCATCAATAACTCTCGTTCGTCCACCAACACCTTCAAGCAACATTGTTTTATCTGAGAGTATAACAGCGATTACTCTCTAATCAGCAATAGCTGCTCCTCTTGCTACACAAGCTCGGAAGTAGATATCAAATACTGATTGAACAAATCCAAGTGTTTCAGTGAGAAATAATAGATCGGTTATAATGTTATGAAATCCTTTGAATGACATCAAATGATGATATACACGTGCTATATTGTTAATATATCCACAGCTGGTTCTTAATGTCCATTTATTCTCAAAGAAACTTCGGTAACACCACGTTTGTCAAAACATCATTACACTACACAACTGTGAGTTTACTCGTGCAGCATCATGGAAAGCAATAAATGTATGTCTCGGTGCAGAGACACCTTGATGTGATGCTATCTGCCATGTGAATAAACTCTTAATGTTACTTTGAAAGCTGTCTGTAGTCATCGTCAACCATGATAATGTTGATTTATCTACGCTGTCCGTAAAAGAAAGTAACCTTTGTTCTTCGCTTACTGATGGAGTCGTTGTTGGCATCCACAAAGAAAGTTTTGTCAGTATTACTTTTCCATAAAGTTCCGCAATTACAGCTGGATCAACACCTTCAGCGTGCCATATTACATCATCGTTAATAGATTTTCTCACAAGTACGATTGTGTGTTTTTCCCGAAGATAACCTTTCTAACATCTCTACAAAATCCAAAGATATGTGACAATGAAATTGCACATTAAAAAAAAATATTGACGTTGAACATTAATCGACGTGTTGCGAATCCCAAGTTGAAATTTTCATTCATTGATAAAACTGTGTTCCTAGCTGTATTTAATGTTACTTTTCTGTTTTCTGGGTGATTAGTTGATCCTTTGCAAAAACCATTGATGGTCCAGCTGGTCTCGATTAATCATTGCTCTATTTTGCAAGGCTAAGTATCGTCGTGACAACGTCGACGTGTTTCTGAACTGATTCAATATTTCTTCCGTGAATCATATGTGTTACTGCTAAATAACTCCATAATGCCATCATTAACAATACCAACTCGATCACCAATTTTGTACGCTGTATTATCTGCCTTCAAAACTATCTCTTCTACTTCAGTGAATGTCTCAGCAGGTAAGAAATATCTTTTTAAGTTGAGTTAGGTACACGTGCGCCATAAGAATAATACTGATAATCTCGTTTCGATTCATCTTTGAGAACTGGTGCGTCCATGTCTAATAGGGATAAGGTACATGTTTGAACATCTTTATTTTGTTTGCTATCGTCGAACATAAAGATCACTTCCTGCTATCAGACTAGCACCTATAGTTATTTTTTCTTTTCCTGATATGGGTACACCAGCCAATTTTGCTAGTATTCGATTCGGAGCCTGATTTATTATCTTACTAACATTTGCAGGCATAACTTCTGTGCAGAGCAATTTTACAGGCTGAGGTTTTACCGGCTAAGGTTTGCATCGTAATAATCGTGTTAGTTTATCCTTGAACGCTGAGAATGCTACATCATCAACACCAATACCTTTATCACGAACAACATTAATAGCTTTCGTCCCCAATTTCTTTGCAATCGGTATTGCTTTGTATACTGCTAATCGCGAATTTATCACCCTGACCATGATCGGTCTACGGTGAACATTACGAGTAATCATCTTATTTTCTTGTCAGTGATCGAATTGTATACCAATAATCGCTGCTGTAGTCATCGGCGATTTCATCGATAAAAAATAATATACATGATACCACCTGTAAATAATCTCTGACAAATATCAGCTGCTTCATCTATGATTTCTGAGGAATTATTACCAGTTCGTTTTCGGCGAATAAGAATTTCTAGTCTGTCCACGTCGGCAAGGACATTACTGGGGCATGTGTTAATAAGACCACTTAACCTGGTACCTGTACCAATGCTACTTTCAGTTGCGCCAGGGGTATCTTGTAATTTTTCTTGTTCCTTACTTCTTGTTTGGACTGGTTGCTGTTTTTGTTGTTTTAAAGGTTGTTGTTTTTGTCGTTGTTGTTTTTGTTGTTACAATGAAAAATAGTTATATATTTCATTAATAAATGCAATATATCTTGGATCATCATTTCGGGCCTGATCAACTCTGTAGTATATGGGAAATACCCATTTGTACCAGACTTCACTACTTACAGCATCGTTAGCGTACTGAGATTTCAAAATATGTTTTATTTCACTAAAATTGTGTGCGGCAAGTATAGGTAATTCATCTCTGTCGTTAAGTTATTCATGCCGGTAATACTCTCGTTGGTACATTTTATCATTAACTTCGTTTCTCTCTCTCTTGCTTGTTCTGGTTCTGGTTCTGGTTCTGGTAGCTAATTCCTTCAAGTATTTCTCGCATTGGGTGATCAGTAGCTATTTCACCTCAAAATTCTCTTATAATCTTGGGGGGGGGTCGTTCTTTCTGCCATTTTTCCATTCGAGGTTTGCTCTAAAGTGGGAATAAGACCTTTGGTAGCATATGTAACCAGTTTAAATGACTGCTCTGCACCTTCTGCAAATTCAAACTTAGACTCCTGACGCTCGTGTGATTTTGTTTGACAGAATAAAGGACTGGAAGGTATTTCTTAATTGCCTCTAGTCGCTCTCGAGCTAGTTTTGACATGTGAGATTCCATGGTTAGTGTTATTATTGTTACAATACTTTAATTACGCCACGCAGCAGCAGAGAGGGCGACGACAAAAATTAAGCGTCCGACCGGTAAAAAAAACGCCATAAATATGAAACACATGCGCCAAAGATAAAATAACAAAACTGAGCTAACTTAATTAAAGAAGTCTCTGGCAGTTAGAGACTTCGGTTTGACATCATTGATCTTGTATTTTCATTTTGTAGGAAGCTTTATTTTTCAAAAATAACCCTCCTAAAAATGTTGTAGGATTCGCCCTACCTTCTGTTGTTCGTGTCGCATTCATAATCTTTGGGTCGCTGGATTTTGCCTACCAATTGCAGCCCTTGTCGGTTTCCTCCATCGATTGATGCAAAGCAATAAACTTTCATTTACTTACTATTATATAATCAATGATGTGTTACGGGTGCAGTTAAACCAACCATTATATAAAATCGACCATATTTTTTTCCTGAAGACATCTATGCGATGTACCAATAATTGAAAAACATCACAAACAGTACTGTTATATATATATATATATATATATATATATATATATATATATATATATATATATATATATATATATATATATATATATATATATATATATATAACTTTACAATCTAAAGTGGTAGGAATCTTATAATATATACGACACTAGCTCGTACATATGTTTGTGGAATACTACAATTAACAATTTGCTGCCAAATCGAAAGTTTCATCATATTCAACGTGAACTAGTATACATTTTTATTTCTTCCTTTTAAAGATTGGATGGTGGTCTTGGTTTTAAGAAACTCTACCTTACATCTATTTCAGAGGCGTATTCGGTGCCCTGATTCTTCTTGTTCTGATAGGAACACTGGTGGACGTATCTACGCACAAAAAAGAAAACGTAGAACCAGACAACTTTATTTTTGACTCAAAATTCAGCATTTCAGACGTTATACAGTACGGTGACGAGGAGCAAAAGCAAAAGAAAAGAAAACAAAATCTAGAAAGAATTATAAGCTTTAGACAAGATAAAGCTGAGGCTAACACTTACATGAACCCTACTTTCGAAGGCGAACTTGTACAAAGCCCAAAGAAAAAATTTCTCGGTGAAGTTCAGATCCCGGTAGTCGTTAATAATGACGTAAACCTGAGAAAAGCGGGTTATTATAATGAGATTTACAAAAATGTGAAGCCTGCAACCACCAAGGAAAAGAACGACGATGAAGAAGAAGATGACGCACCACAAAAAGAACAAATCAATCAAAGTTCTGCTATATCCAACTCGTCGGTACAGATTCAAACCAAGGAGTCAAACTCAGAACGTGGTAAATAGCTTTATTCTTCTCTGTATCAAATTCTTCCGTTTAGGGTATGAAGTAAGGTGAACGAACTAACAAACATTTTTTTTTTATTTTGATGTTGATAAGTAATTACTTAAATCATTATTTTTTCATGTTGTAACTTTTTAATGGATTTCCATAAAATAATTTATTTATTTTTTTTTGTCAGAAGAAGGAATGCATGAAACGTTCCCTATTGATGCCTAAAATTAACTCATGTTTGCAGGAAATGCTGATACAACTCAAACGGTTTACACTATAAAGAGCTTTCCAGTCCCCACCCCAACCCACCCCACTCCACCCATCCTTACAAAGTAATGTTTATACCGAACACACGACTTTTTAACAAATATTGCAGTCACACTGCACAAAATTCAACATTTCAGAAGTCTTACAGGAAGTTGACGAGGATCCAAAAAAAGAGACAGGAAAGCGAAATCTGGAAAGAGTTATTAGCTTTAGGCAAAATAGGACTGAGGCCAACACGCACATACACCCTACTTACGAAGGCAGAATTGTGCAAAGCCCAAAGAAAAAAATTGTTGGTGGAGTTCAGATTCCCGTACTAATAAGTGGTGACGTCAAACTGAGACGATCGGGTTATCTTAATGAAAATTACGAAAAGAGGGACCATGCAACCATAACGGAAAAGATTAAAGATGAAGATGAACGAGAAGATATGGAAGAGAAAGGAAATATTGTAGAAGAAGAAACTGTAATAGTTCTAGAAGAAGAAGAAGAAGAAGAAGAAGAAGAAGAAGAAGAAGAAGAAGAAGAAGAAGAAGAAGAAGAAGAAGAAGAAGAAGAAGATGATGATGATGATGATGATGATGATGATGATGATGATGATGATAACGAAGAAGATCATCATCATCATTATAACCTACCACAACAACTAAGCAAAGAACAATATGATATAATAAACTCGTCAGTAAAATCTCTAAGCGAGGAGTTAAACTCAGAACGGGGTAAAACAACTTTAAACTTCTGTGTATCAAATTGTGTAGTTTATGTTATTTAGGTATGGTGAACTAACCTATAAATATTTTCTTATTTTAATATTGATAAGCAATGAATTTATTACACACTTTCCGATCATACTTCTTCAAGTTGTAACCTTTCAATGGACATTCGTTAAATAATTTATGAGGTTTTTTTTCTAAGAGAAGGAATTCTTCGGATATTCCCTATCAATGCCTACAATCCATGTTTACAGCTTCAACGGTTTACACTATAAAATACTTCTAACTCCAAAAACAAAGTTCATACTCAACAACACGTATTTTAAACAAAGAGTAAAGTTACTCGTCATTAAACAAACTCTTACTTTATTTACAAGTCATTGCTGAACTAAATCGATAAGTAAACGGATTATTGTCATTTTGGTATGGACTTCTGCTGAATCCTTAATAGATCATTTATAACCGTGAATATTTGATAAAATTTCTATATTGCAGCTCTTTGTTTCATTATCAAAATATATAGCAAACAACAGCTCGCACGTTTCATTATTTGGCACCTTTCTATTTCATATCCCAGCACAAGAGTCTGCTGTTGTGAAGTTTTTTCGAGCTTTTTCCGTCTACACCAACGTCACAAACCTACTCAGCACGGAGGAGCGACTGGATCTGGATGACATTTCGTGTATTTATGGTATCCGATTTCTCAGCATGACTTGGATACTTCTCGGAAATACCTATGTCTACAATGTACTATCTTTGGCAGAAGCCCCAGTTGCAGGTGAGACCTATCAGCTAATTAAAATCTCACATATTTCACTAATTAAATTCTTATGCCTCTAAAAAAATTCTTAACCATTTCCTTGTTAGCGGTGGTCCAGTGGTTACAGCATCCGCCTCTGACACGGGAGGCAGCGGGTTTGATACACGGCCAAGTCATATCTATAGCTTATGATAATGGTACTAGGAGCTACCTTGCTGGGCGCTCAGAATTAGGAGGTTAGTGTAGGAATCACAGGTGCTCGACGCAAGCTTCATGTTGAGAAAAACATCTTAGGGAAGCCATCATATCGAGTGACTAAATTACCATACATTACACTTTTGACTCGCTCTGACACTAGGTCCCTGTCTAGCATACCATAGAAGAGACGAGGTAAGTAATTTCCAAAAACTTCGTTCCACGCCTGACCCTAGTTTTTCCTTCTGCTATTTCCTTATGATAGACAGGGTTCTGTGTCAGAACGTATCATGTGGGTAATCTGAGGTAATATTGGCACTATATAATACAGACTTTCTTCCTTCAGATTATTGGATTGTTCAGAATGAAGCTCACCGTCGAGCACACGTGATTAGGACTGGATGACCTGGTGCTAAGATAATGTGACTGTTTGAGACGCTTCATGTTTGCAGAATGATGCGCCAGCGCTTAACATCACTTTCGCACTGCAGACATCGAAAAGTTACCTTAAAACTCCAAAACACTATCTTTTTATATGACACTGGTTTGTGATCTTGACCCTGACAAAGGCGGTACCAAAGGTGCTCTCTCTCTCTCTCTCTCTCTCTCTCTCTCTCTCTCTCTCTCTCTCTCTCTCTCTCTCTCTCTCTCTCTCTCTCTCTCTCTCTCTCTCTCTCTCTCTCTCTCTCTCTCTCTCAAATATAATGTAATCGTTTCTATAGAACAAAAGAATAGTTGATGCAAGGAAAAGTTAATATTTGCTGTGTTAGAAGAGCAAAAACAATGAATTAAAGATACTCCGAGGGATCGTAACATTTCGCATACTGTGCAACATAGTTCTCAATAGTGAAGTAAAATATAATAGGAAATAAAACAAGTGTTCACACGATGTGGATCTGTATGAACAAGTGTCCTTTATATTCATGTTAGAAATATCAATGAAATGAAGACAAGGGACTTTAAGATGAGGATATGTAGGAGCAATCGTGTTTTATATTCACACCATGTTTGTAAAGGAATGAAAAAGGGGATTTTAAGATGTGTATCTATATGGACAAATGTTCTTGATATAGAAGAGTTCGCTAATGCAGGTTTCACTCTATATACTGTGTCTCATCTTTACAGGGGATATGATGGATACATTTAATATTCTAAAACGATTTACATTCCAAGCGGTTCTCGCGGGAACACATGCTGTGGACACTTTCTTCATGATCAGGTAAGGAATGTCAATTCCAATCTAACCCAAATCGTAATTCTTCAGTGCTTTCTTCATGGAAGAAATGTTACGATCATTTCTACTTAAAGAAAGCAATATTCTTGCTTCTTTTACAAAAACTCATTATTTTGTGTTTATAGCGATTTTGAAAATGAAAACCCAAATCCGTCATTGCAATTCACGAATCTGTCAGTCGATATATATATATATATATATATATATATATATATATATATATATATATATATATATATATATATATATATATATATATATATATATTCATACAGTCAGGTCCAGGATTTAATGTCCTAAACTTAATGAATTCATTTATGTTATGAATAAAGACCAATTATTATTATTATTATTATTATTATTATTATTATTATTATTATTATTATTATTATTATTATTAACTTTAAAAGTACCCGGATGTGACAAGAATTTCGCAGAATGCCATCTCACCTGCTCCATCCTTACTTAAATCTTGAAAGTCGGTAGAGCAGCAAAAGTTGTCTGCTATGATCTATTTTTGTAGAACTGAGACCAATCTTGTTAAAGACTGTACATCCAACCGTCTCAGACTCAAAATAGAAATACATTATTAAATAATCACATGTGTGTGAAATAGGTCATTGTTTGCCTGAAATGAGGAGTACCCTCCGCCTATTAAGTTTCATGACAACTATACCTTAAAACAATATCAAAGAAACTGAGTCAGGGGCAAGAGCTAACAGAGTTAGAAAAGCGATACCTATTTCTCATCAGAACTATCCTATATTCGAGAGGGTAATCATTATGTCGTCTATCAATGATACCATTTCAAATGTTAATGATAGTCATATACAGAATATGCTCCCTCTGCATGTATGTTGGTTATTTTTAGTAATCGCTATATTTTCGTGTGTCTTGATATCACATGGTTTACTGGCGTTGCAAATACGAATTAGCTGATTCTTTTTATATTTCCTCCCGATGTAATATTAAAAGTTTAATAAAGGTAAACAATATTCTTTCCCACATATTATCTTTTCAAAATGCATCAATTTATTCGATGATAAACAAGAAAAAATACACACCAAAATAAATAGCTATTTCAAACATATATCAATGGTAAATCTTGAGTTTAAATTAGATGTTGCAAATTAGTGCTATGACATTCAATCTAAACTATATCAAAAATGTTTGGTTCAGCTACAGCATTTAAATTTAAATTACACAGTGTGTGAGAAAAAACAAAAATTTGTCTTTCAACGACCACGTTTGGAGTATGCATTAATTGTCTGGAACGGCTTTTCTGGGAACGACTAGATAAGAAGAACTCAATTTAGACGTGCGGAATTTGTGACTGGGAATTGGAAAAGGGAGGGGGTTGGTAACAAAGTTTGAAAACTAGTCACCCAACGACGACTACTTCTTTAATATGGCACTAAAACATATTTTTTGCGTAATATTACAGCGGCTGTCTAGTGACATACCTGTACTTAAACCGACTGGATGAGAAGAAAAATAGTTTCGAGCAGTGGTTGAAGTTTTATCTTGGTCGATATTTCAAGTAAGTTTGCTTGACTGGTACGGAGGTGGGGCTAGAGGAAAACGTATTATTTCTATTAAGACTGACTATTACTAATTGATAGATTAATATATTTTAAGTCCAGTTAATTTATTTATTGATTAATATTTGAATGAATGAGCGATCGATTGATCTATTTGTTAAATATAAGCAGTACTTGGAAGGCTAGGCGAACATCATATTGTATATTTATATTTATGTCGTGACGTATAGATTTGATTAAAGTAGGTAACAGCGGGGGCTCATTGTTTGAAATATAGCTTGAGATATTTGCAAACGAATTAACTGGTACAAAATCGTCATTGTTGCAAATGGTCAGATTTGGAGGACATGTTCCTTATTGATGAGCTTAGACTTTTCAGTGCATGATAATTTTATTATATTCTGGAAATTTATACATGTATGTGGTACAAATAATATAATATCGCCACCACAGTACGAAGCCATAACTGTTCTCAAAATTCAAATTCATCTTGTCTAAAAGTACTCAGACTCTTTAGTCGTCAGTTTTCCAACTTAATCACGGTATTTGGATATTTACTAACAAATTAAAAATGCTCTTATTTCAAATGTCTTTTTTGCTTGCTGCTGCTTCTTTTTGTATATTTTCATTAGTTAAATTTTTCCCACAAGGTTTACTCCAGCCTATATGTTAGTCCTGGCATTTTTCTCTATCCTCTATATGTATCTGGGACACGGACCACTGTGGCCTGAAAGGATCGTTGTCGGAGACAAGTGTCGAGAAAATTGGTGGCACAATCTACTTTATGTTAATAATTTTCTCGATACAGACGGAACAGATGCCTATTCTCAAGTGCGTGTCTCGTCTCTCTCTCTCTCTCTCTCTCTCTCTCTCTCTCTCTCTCTCTCTCTCTCTCTCTCTCTCTCTCTCTCTCTCTCTCTCTCTCTCTCTCTCTCTCTCTCTCTCTCTCACACACACACACACACATTATTTTAGTATGTACAACCAGACTTTTCACATGCCTTCGTGAGATTACCTTTAGATGAGGGTCTTCGTATGGTTGAGATATCGTGCAGCCAATGGAGCGTTTTGTTGAAGGAGACTGTCATTATTTTAGACGACTATCTGATATCCGTTATCAGAACATGTATACTTGGATACACGCACACAATATTCACTTTTCACTGAATTTTTGTATCAATAATAATGTTACTGTTAAAAAGTAGAAGAATGTTGGAAAATGTAACATTTCATACCAATGTTCTGCTTCATTTTCATATCTATAAAAGAATTATCCTTGTTTATTTGTCCGGCAAGTATTCTTCAAAGTACTGTTAATATTTTGACATCGATTTTAAATTACTGTCAACGTACATGTGTCAACATAAATGACTCTTAACATTTATACAGTGAATTTTATCAGTTTCTGTGTATTAGATTTTCTTGTTTTGTGAAAATTACGTTGGGTTTTTTTGGACTAAATTGGAAAATGTTCAAATTATTTCCACTGAAGGATTACAGTTTGTTGTGTCTTTAGTTGTAACAACAACAAAATCCACGAAAATAGACACCTCATGAAATATGACGAAATCATTGTATACCATTTTTAGTGCATGTCGTGGTCGTGGTTCCTCGCCGTCCTAATGCAGCTGTATCTAATATCACCGGTCGTTTTCACCATAATGGCAACGTAAGTAAAATAGAGCGAAATATTAAAATAACTTCAATCATTCTTGTTTATTACATTGCAAATTCTAACAAGAAATACCATGCAATCTCAAAGGCACAATATGTGGCGTTCAGTGTATGATAATTAACAAACCCCTATACTTTCAAGAGCCACTTTATATGTATTTGGTTCTTTGGTTTATTTTGATTTATATGACTCACGTGTGCAATAAATGTATGTTAGCAATAAGAACTAACAAATTACTGGACTTACAGCATACAGATGAAGAAGAAAAGATAAGGTTAAAGAACACAACTTTTGCTTACATTTTTAAGAAAAATAGCACTGCTTTAAAATTGGAAAGATCACTTAATGCTATAGTTCCATTTCACAATCTATTATCAAATACCAAATAAGTAGAAAAATGATTGCAAAACTGGAATAATTCTACGTACGGCTGAGTGGTACAGAAGAAAGATTAAATCATTTAACAAGAAGGAACAGAGAAGGGGGAATTTACTGCATCTGTGTGAACGAGCCAACTAGCTGGTCTAGAAATCACCTAAAGTCGCAAAATGAATTGCTGAAATTCCAAAATAAACCTTTTCTGACAGGTTCATATGGATTGTAGATATCGAATTAGAAAATATTTTTAATGTATGAAGGATGCTTTATATGATTCACAAAAGTCGCACATATATTTAGATTTATCCAAGAGGATTTTAGGAATTTGCAAAGATGAAATTAAAAGGTGTTTTGAACTCAAAGTAATACATTAATTGCAATACTTGAATACTGTATGCAGCTAAAAATTGCAGCAGTAGGGAAGAACAGCTGATATTTTTCTCACAGCAGCATGCATTTGTTTTACTATTGCTGAATAAACAAAATTTGTTATTTTATCTGCCAGTTTATGATTGTCAGAAGTATTTGCTGTAAATTAAGCTCTAACTTTTTACAGATCGTCTTCACTTGGAATTGTAGTCGGTGTGCTTCTGATTTTATCCGGAATCGTTGCAACTGGTGACAAAGCATACCAATATCCTGGGGATATACTCACGTAAGCGACACACACAAACGCTTTGATGCCAACATTTAATGCGCACTAAGAAAGGCATACAACTATCACGCTGAATATACAAATAACTCTATGTATCTCCATTTCATAAAACACGTAAATGTTTTCTTTATCAGATGTCACACATTTTCTTATTTGTGATCATTCGCATTGTTGTGTACATGTATAATTCTCGTCAAACTCCACCCACTTAAAAAACTTTATTTAATCCAAAGGTCACAAATTGTCAGTCTCTTTTTTATTTGTGATGCTGTCTTTTTTCCCAATGATTTTTCGATTATTCTTCAAACTCTTTGGATTTTATTTCTCATTCAGCTTTCCTTTAGGTGGCACTCTACAGTTTGGTATTTAGCATAAGGTTAGAATTTTAAAGAAAAAGAATTTACCCGGGTTTCCTCACTAGTTATACTGGCTATTTAAAAGAGACTTTGCATATCTTAGGTATTGTTCATAGAACATTTAATTCCCTTTATTTTGATGTATGATTGATGGGTGTAATATGGGTTAGAGAGTATACAGCTTGGCCTTACTCCAGATGTGCACCTTTCAAAAAAGTGCTAGCTCTACTTGCTCATTTTCACTTCTCGAACTTCAGAGGTAAATTGTAAAAAATAGAGCCGATAACTTTTTTTTACATTTTATGTATTTGGTAATTCATTCATTGCACTTTTAGAAGCTGGTATTGTCTAGTTTGGCCAAATTCATTTTCCATATTTTAATAGCTGCCAAAAAAAGAGTGCCTTAGACAAATTCAGGTTGATTTTTGGAGCACAAGGGAGCAGTCATTTAAAGTTAGCAGTGTCCTAAGATCATTTAAAATGTTCAAAAATACAGTATCCAAAGAAATTTCAGCCACATTACATGCAAGTAGAATATAGGAATGGAAACATTCTCTCCACTATGCATGTTTAAAATGCAAACAACTTCACCTTACATACATCACTCTTTCAAAAGTACATAATATCTGGTGAGCGCCACCTTACCTTCGTTTTGAATATTTTTATATAAATTTCTGGATGAATAGAACTGGAACATGGGAGAGAAAAATCTGCATGCATGAGGTTAAAACACCATGTCTAAATACGGCACTGCCTTATATGAGCAAGAAGTTAGATTGGAAAATTAGGATGGATAACTATGCATGCACGGACAGAACAGACATTTGCCTTGAGAAAAAAAACTTATATCACCATGGACACAATGACGTAAGCAAATAATATAATGATGCATTCTTCATCAAAGGATGTCGTTTTTCTCATCAATATTTCAATATTCAGTTTAAATATTCAAGAGCGTGCCTTTACTGTGGATCCAAATTGTTTGCCTCTTGCACTTGTATGCACTTTATATATACGCCTGTATATTTTATATATTAGGTAATGTTTGTTTGCAGGATGCGTACAGACGGGGGTGCCTACTGGAACAATGTCTTCATCAAGCCTTGGTGCAATCTGTCTTCCTACGCCATTGGAATGGTCCTCGGTCTGATACTTCAAAATTTCTACCATAAGAAAATGAATGGGGTATGCAAATAGCACATTTTATTCCTCTTCTAAAAGAAAACCTATTTGATACAGCATGTCCTCTATTGTAAGGATGTGTTGGTTAATATAAAAAAAAACATTCATGTAATAAGATCGTTGTATGAACTGGCCACAGTCTTGCTAGAGTACGTCTTACAATTAAATCTGGACTTAAAACAGTTGCTGGTAAAGTGTAACTGAGACTAAAATTTTTACAAACTAAAATTTTTGCGGATTAAATCACTAGATTCCATACTTTAATTTAAACCCGGACTTCGGTTCTCGTGGTTAAGTATAGGCCTGGAGACTATAATAAGACGTATTTATATAATACAAAAAGAAGTTCAAATTCACGTGTTATGGATGCATCCTCTTTTGTCAAATGAACTGGAGAGAGAGAGAGAGAGAGAGAGAGAGAGAGAGAGAGAGAGAGAGAGAGAGAGAGAGAGAGAGAGAGAGAGAGAGAGAGAGAGAGAGAGCACCTTTGGTACCGCCTTTGTCAAGGTCAAGATCACAAACCAGCGTCATACAAAAAGTTCAGTACTCAATGTACAATTGGTATAGAGCAGAATGGTATCTACAGATTCAGTTTCAGAATTGAAACTCTCTAGTTCACTATATTTGTTTTCAAAACAAGCAAACAATCAAAAGAAAATTACTCGCTGGTGGAATTGTCCAAACAACTTTCACAAGGCATTGAGATTTCAGAACGAAAATGTAACGTAAGAAGTTACATCAATATGTATCGCTAAAATGTGCTTACATTAATCTTAAGACGTTCTTTTCTTGAAAAAGGATGATTTATGAGTGGGGCAAATGTTTCACCTACAAAGAGAGGAAGCGGAAGTACGTTTGTTGCTACTACTAATTCGAAAATTAACGTCTGCTGTTTTCGTAATAACTTTGGTTTACTGAAATAGAGCAGCACGATCTCCGGGATCTCCTACCGAAAATTAAATTATTACTGTGAAGCAGATAAATGTGTCGTGGAGTGAGGATTCAGTTTTCACAGGGAAATTTCAACAAGGCTCTGACTGTACTGTCATTTATTTCTATATGACTGCATCAGAATGAAAAAGTGATCATAAATAACTTGCTAATACATTTTATTCTGTACGTATTAGTTATATTTTAATAAATAGACCAATCAATCATTATGTGTGTGTTTCCAGTGCCGTAAATAGATATGATACAATTAAAAAAAAAAACAAAATTGGCAATAACTAGGCTAGCTATAATTGGCTGTTTTCAAAATGCTTACTGTTAATAAACAATTCTAACTAAAGAATAAATAAAAACAATGCCGATAATTAATATTTGGTTTTGGCTTCTCGCCAGAATAATAGGCGAGAAAAGTCGATCATGCTACTTATAAATGACAGATTAATTGCTGCCAGCTTGAACACATAATTTTACCAAATAAGTATTTCAGGACACTGTAAGATCTGAAGCGTTAGCAATGCTGAAAAATAGCTGTTGATACAATTCAAATGGATACAAATGTGTGTGTGTGTGTGTGTGTGTGTGTGTGTGTGTGTGTGTGTGTGTGTGTGTGTTGCATATTTTGAACTAGTTCCTTTGATTACAGCCGTAAATAGCATGAGTACAAAAATGCAAATTTACCTACAACATCAAAGGAATCTGTGGTAGAGGCAATGGCTAATATATAAATTGAGGATATATGCTTGTAGCCATTATGAACCATTGTGTGTACTAACTCGAGTGGCTACTCGCTAATACAACGGAGATGCAGTCTCCTATTAGCAATCTGTAACAATGCGTGACCTCAGTTGTCCGTTCGGCCTCAGTGGTCCATGGGTGTCAAAAGGACGTGAGCTAGCTTGTTTTACTTGTTACTGGTTACAAGCTCACTGTATAGCTTAAGAAATAAAATATTCAACAAAGTCACCTGATTTCTGGGTTTGGACTTTTGTCAAATTGTCTTCCAAAGGTCAAATGTAAAATATTAATAATGTATTTATTCACATTGATACATACGAGTATAATATATGCTAAAATATCATTAGTTTAAATCAATCAAAATGGTCAAATATTAAAAATAAATTGCAATCATTCTTGAATGGAAAATAATGAATACTTTTTGTACTTGATGACTAAATGCTAAAAAATAGTCAGAAAATTTACAAGCCATTTAAATTCCTGTTCTAATTCTTAAAAAAATGGGTTTGTGTGAATAAGCAAACTGAAAAACGGAATTATCACTAAACGAGCTAGATATTCATTTTGACCATAATTTAATTAAGTTTATATTTTACATAAGTTGCAATAAAATATTAGGCCTTATTTGAAAAGGAGAAGCAGTTGATAACTTAAGCATTCTTTCTCATTAATGGGTACGTTAGTTGATCGTTCCAGTTGGTAGAGTTGAGAACATTAACATTATTTACAATACAGATTGCTCTATATATTAAACGGATAATGTCACTGATCTTTTATTGACCGTTTCACATACCAAATGGAGAGAGGGAGGTTGTTGTTGGCATAACTGCCTTAAGAACAAGAAAGCATGATTAAACGTAAAATATAAAGACAAACTTTATTTGTTTTTATAGTCTGAAACTTTTATTACCATATAAACCTTATGCTGAAATGAATAACAATTTTGAGACAAATTCAACAAATTACTTTGAGAAAGACTTCTTCAAACTAATAATAGTTTCTGCAGTAAACAGATAGAAAATCTTAGTGAAAACAAGAGGTACTGGTGAAACGAATTGAATAAATAAAAAAAGGATCTAACATTTTCCGGGAAAACATTTAAGGACAATGACTAAATGTTAGTCTGTAAACAATAAAATCAATGTAAGAAACCTCATTAAGGTAGGGTTACATTGTCTGGGTTACTAGTATGGTTACTTTATAAATTCTGCTACAAGTTCAAAAATACATACCGTAATATAATGAGACCGTTGACATACTGATTAGCCGAGCATTGACGTTGAGATAGAAAACCTTTTAATTTACATAAAGGATAACATCAAGTTATGTGACACTAGTTGCTAATCTAAGGTAAACATTTTATTTACCACCAATAAATGAAAAATTTCCTGGACTTTCCAAAGAGGAGTACAACGATTTTCCAGTTATAAAGTTATGTGGGTTAAGGAAAAATAATTTTTGATGTAAGACTAACAAAGTTGATAAGATTGTTTATAAAGGAATAACAAAATGCATGATCAAAAAGGATTTTTAACTCGATTAAATGTATTTTATTGTACAAAATATTGCTATATTTATTTAATGTATAGTGTATGCTTAACATTGACAGCAAGCTGTAAGCAGAATGTTAACATAGCTAAATATTGCCCATGGTTGCAAGTTATACATAAAGTGTTTATTTGGCATTTGAGCGTGAAACATTCGAAGTCCAGTCTTGTTTAAAAATACCACTGGATTTTCCTTTGAAATGATTCCCAGCTAGGTAAAGTGAAACTTTATATGACTGTGCATTTTGTTAACAAATAATTCATTCCTGTTTTAGATAAGTTTTGTATATGTAATTTGAGTGGATTCATTTACTTAAATTATTCATTAGAATTACTAAAGCGCTTATTTACTTTTGGATTCATGCAGACTACTTTGGATTATTGTGAACTCATTCAAAGACATTTTGGACTGCATCATTGTGTTAAATCAGGACATTCAAGACTATTGTGATTCATTCGGAACATTCTGTACTTTTAGATATGGGATAGGAAATTTAGGCTTTACTGGAATTTAATTACGATACTGTACGTTTCTCTTGTATTTTTACTCTGTGTTTTCTAGAGAAATAAATTGCTTGTTGATTTTACCTAACTTGTTGGTTTCACTTCATTCTAGTACACATTTTACGAACCAGAGCCGTGACACTATTAACACGACCTATCTAAGTGTAGTTCTTCCTCCTTTTCACTTCATTTAATTGGGTGAGTGGCAGGACTGCATTGTAAACTAGCTTTCAAATGGCATCACGGTGGGGGATGGGGCACGAAACTAAATATATATTTTTATGCTCCCATCAGCGGATAAAACCGGTATAAATAACGTCAAAATGTTGCGCCCGCCTCGAGGACATTTTTATTGCATGAAAAATGTACGGTTCACATACTCAACTAGCAAAATCGAATCTCAAACTGGGGGTCGACGTGTCCAACAAAGTTTCAGAGAAAATGTGATAAAGATGGGTTTTAATTAGGACCGTAGCACTTTTCAGATTTTGTATTGCATTTCAAAATTATATTTTGCCGATTGCAATTCGAGCATTCCAAAATATAATAGTTGTAGCCAAATATATTTATCAATACTCTCAGTCTATTTTCCCTTTGTCCGTTTAAAATTTGTTCCCATTATGTACTGATAACCAAATCGACTTACAAATGCCTACAAAAGAGGTCTTAAAAACGTCCTCTATTTTTCATTTGCGATGGAGATATGTATATTTTCATTTGTGATGGAGATATGTATATTTTTGGCACTTCCTTTAAAATGGTACAAAAGCATATAGAGAATTATTTATACATAACAAATTGTCTTCATGTGTCTTCTGCCGATAGGAGATAAATCTGCAAGATGTGCGGAGTTTTTTTAACAATGTATAACGTTTCTTCGTAGGAATGACTATATATTTATAATAATAATAACAATAATAATAATAATAATAATAATAATAATAATAATAATAATAATAATAATATAATAATAATAATAATAATAATAATAATAATAATAATAATAATAATAATAATAATAATAATAATAATAATAATTAATTATTATTATTATTATTATTATTATTATTATTATTATTATTATTATTATTATTATTATTATTATTATTATTATTATAATGACGAGGACTTATATAGCGCCGAATCTTTAGAAGCTCTAAGCGCTTTACAACATTTGAGAACACTTACAAAGAATAAAAATCATATATAATAATATAATTACAAAAATAAAAACAAATACCACAAAATTAGAAACAGAAGAAAAAAAATGCTGTAAATTTTTAAGGTAAGGATACGTTATAAGGATACATTATTAGGTCTTTATAACTGTTCTTGCAATTGAAATAGACGAGTTTTAAGAGCGCTCTTGAATGAGGTCACTGTGTCTTTATGTCTAAGTGCAGAGGGCTATTCGTCCCACGTTGCTGGGCCCTGGTATGCAAAAGAACGTTATCCTTATGATTTCAACTTCATAGTGGGCGCAACGAGAATAGGAGCTGCTGCAGATGCTAATGCAAACGCTACAAGAGTTTCTCTTACAGCAGCTTTTAATAATCTAAATATAACACCACCAGCTGCAGCTGCAGACGGTACTGCGATGTTAAATTTACTTCTTAACACACTTGATGTGAGAAATCCACGCTATAACGAAGGCTTTGCTAGGCGAAGAAAACTTGCAGCAGGATCACGTCAAATTACAATGATGCTTCCGCTAAGCATGATTTTCGGCTTTTGTCGCGATTATGATAAAGTATTTCGCGGAGTAAAACATACTCTTATTTTAGATCGAGCAGACCAAAACGATTGCTTGTTTAGATCTGGAGGGGTTGATGTACAGTTTATCATAAACAAACTTTCTTTGTGGATGCCACGTATAACACCATCAATCACTAAAATGTCAGAACTAAATAACACGCTTGATAAGCATACAAACAGAATTTACTTTAAGCAGCATAAGGTATATCAGACAGCGGTTCCAAATACTACTGACTACACGTGGAGGGTCACAACAACATCAAGCGAACAACTGCCGAGAAATATCTTTGTCGTATTTCAACAACAAGCTCGACGAGGTAACCAACAACAAAATAATGCAGTATTTGATCACTCTGATGTCAGACGAATATACGCTAGATTAAATTCAAAGCAATATCCAGAACGAGCTATCGAGTGTAATTTTGCTGATGATGTTAATAAAAATATTTCTCGACCGTACATGTACCTGCTTGACGCAATACAAAAATATCAAGATGTTGAAGATGGAACTCAAATATCAGTAGAAGAATTTCGTACGCTTTATCCTATATTTCATTTTGATGTTAGTAAACATAACGAGCGAGCTGTAGACAGCACAGCGGATATTGAAATTACCTGGACACTTGGGGCGGTTCCAGTAGCGCCGTTATACGTATACGCATTAGTGATTAGTGATAGATTTATCACGGTAGATTCTATTGGAGGTAAAATGACAGTTCAAGTTTAATCTACAGTTGTTATATAAAATGGCAAAGTATATTGTAAAAGAAGTGTATTTGACTGATGGCCAAGTTAAAAAAATTAGTAGCTGCTACTGCAAAGCGAGAACAGGTATCATTAAAAATCAATCCTAATATTTCTGATGGTGTTTTAACAAAATTAATGCTAACAAAAAATCAAGTAAAAAAGTATGATCGTAAAAAAAACTTTTGTTTTAAATTTGAGTGCTGCACAAATGACAGCGATGGCAAAAGAAGGTGGTTTTCTTGGTCCGGCATTATCAGTATTAACTAGTACAATAATACCTAAACTTTTGCCGGTGTTGGGAACATTAGGACTAGCAGCAGCGTCTGGAGCAATATCTGGCGCAACGAAGAAAGCAGTCGAAGGTAATGGTATCATTCGTGGAAGTGGAATAAAAAAATTGTAAATTTTATGTAAATAATATATTATAATGCCACAAAAGAAAAAGAAATCACCAACAACAAAAAAAAAGAAAGTAATAAAAACAAAATCACCAACACCAAAGTGCAAATGCATATGCAATCAAACAAAACAAGGAGGAATTATTCCGTTCGCTCCACTTTTGGCGGGACTAGCGGGAAGTCTGCTGCCAAATCTTTTAGGAATCGGACGTGGTCTAACATTACCAGGAACTCGTCGACCCCGTTGAGTAATTTTTGATATCATTGATAAGTTAAAAGCGGTTCCTGGATTTCACGGAGTTTATTCTAAAGATGAGCTCTCAGCAATAAAATCACCATCTGCTGTAAGTTCATGTGTTATTAATATACAAGATTTTAATGACGGATCTGGTACGCATTGGGTAGCAGTTTATAATAATAATTATTTTGACTCGTTTGGACTTCCTCCAAGCGATGTAATAAAAAAGTATATGAAAAAAAAATTTACAAAAGTATATTATTCGTCAAATCAACTCCAACCTGTTGGAACGTCTGCTTGTGGATATTATTGTATTATGTTTATCCGACAGATGAGCAGAAATCTTAATTTTTTAATTACAGTTTGATAAGCAACCTTCTCACGCTAATGATGAGATCGCAATTAATTTTATCTAAACTTACAAGTATAATAATGTCAACATACTGTCTCAAGTGTAAAACTAAAACAGAAAGGTATTAATGAAACAACAGAAAAAACAAAAAACAACAGGATAATATTAAAAAGTATTTGTGCAATCTGTGGAAAAAGAAAAAATACATTTTTAAAGAAAACGTCCCCAGCGATAGTATCTCCAGCGACGTCGCTAGGATCTGGTTATCCTAATATTATTTAGTCGACGACTAAAAATATAGAATGATATGCAACTGTGATTCTGACAGAGATTTGTGTATTGAGCAAAATAAAATTGTCGCATACTGTCAATGTTGTAACAACAGAGAAATAATAGGGTCAGGTATAGATATACATAAACTAATTGGAAAATTACCAAAACCAAAAGGCGGTTGGACATTGCCAGGGCATCGGTATACTGGTCCATGGAATCCGCTACATCAACAACTAGATGAAAACGACAATCCATTGCCAGGCCAAGAGCCTTACAATCAAGTGGATGCAATAGCAATGCGTCATGATATCTGTTATCGTGATCATGAAAACTCAAAATTAGATTGTGATAAAGTAATGTTAGACGAATTACGTGATATGAGCCAACAAATCTACGAGAACGTTTTGATAGAAAATTTGTTCAGGGAATAATTGGAGCAAAATATAAACTTGGACTCGGAGAGTCTCGTCAATCACCTCACGATCGGGGAAATAAAGTATATGATGATCTTGCAGTCGAACTACACAGACCTAAAAAAAAAAGTTTCCACGACGTAAAGTTGTCGCTAATGGTGTAGATGATATCTGGGCAATAGATTTGGTGGATGTATCTAATCTAGCTCAGTTTAACGTTGGCGCTGATGGCGCTCCAAAAAGGTATTTGTTTAATGTTATAGATGTTTTTTAGCAAATATGCTTTCAGTGTACCTGTTTCGGATAAGACAGGAACTTCAATGACCGATGCGCTAAAGCAGATAATAACAAGCACAGAAAGAAAACCAAACAAAATCTGGACTGATCATGGATCTGAGTTTTTTAACAAAAAGTTTGAACAGTTTCTAGAACAAAATAATATAAAAAGGTATGTTACAGGAAATGAGGGTAAAAGCGTTGTTGTTGAGAGATTAATCGCACGCTAAACGAGAAATACACAAACATATGACAGCTAAAAACACCAACAGGTACATCGATGACCTTTCTCAAATCGTAAGCGAATATAATAACACGAAACATCGAACCATCAAAATGACACCTAAAAAAGCTGTTAAAAATCCAATATTAGCAAATGAAAACATGTACCGCAGACATAAATTTAAGGTTGGTGATAAAGTTAGAATTTCTTTGATGAAAAAGGTGTTTGCAAAAGGATTTACTCCGAACTGGAGCGAAGAAGTTTTTGTAATTGATAAGGTACTTTTAACAGTACCTGTAACGTACGTTTTAAAAGATCTGGCAGGGGAACCGATTGTAGGTAGTTTTTATGAACAAGAACTACAGAAAACTGAGCAGGATGTTTTTGTTATCGAGAAAGTGATTAGAAAAAAAGGGGATAAAAGTTTAGTCAAATGGCGTGGGTATAGTGATAAATTTAACAGTTGGATCCCAACCAAGCAGATTATGATATAATGCTATTATAAATTAACTCATACTTTTGTTTGACAGATTTACATTTTACTGGTTTACATAATGATATTAGATACTGCTTACGATCGTTAGAGATCGTCATTAGATTAAAAATTTTAACAAATATGAAATCGAATTTGATATTTTTCTGTCGGCCTGGAATCTTGATATTTAAAAAGGTTTGATTAACTGCCAGAACAGTTGTTGTTCGGCAACGGTAAAATTAAATTTAATTAGCTGCTTAGCAATGTGATACTTGACATTATACCGTTTAGTTGTTGATCTGCTGTAATTAGATCTGTCAGCAACAGTGACTATTTCACCATCATCATCAGATTCATTGTTATATAAAATATCATCTTCGCTATAACCAACAGATTTGTCTATAAAATCTTTGGAAAATGTAATACTATGTATGACATCATCACTGACGACCTTATCACTGACGACCTTATCACTAGTATCTTCTTCGTAGAGTTCAGCGAGTCGTTTCATCAAGTCCATTATTATAATATATTTTTATCTAATTTATTATTATTATAAGATGACCGATGAGATAAAATATCACCAAAAAGTTAATATAGTAAATTATAACGAACTAGCTGAAGCGGTAAGAAAATGTTTGTTGGGTTATAGTGTTGATGTTATTGTAATGCAAGGTGATTCTCATAAAATATTACTAACAGAAGCAGAAAAAAATAAAATTAATGAAAGTGCAGTAACGACGCTAAAATTTAATCACGATGATATCATAGCATTTGCTCATCATTGCTTGACTAAAACCGATTACAAAATATTATTGATATCATATCTAAAACCAATCCTAGCATCGTATTCTCTTGAAAAAGTTGATTTTGTTGCTCCATCAGCTATAATTTTTACGACTGCGGGATTTATCTTATAATATTTCGCCGCAGCTGAAATCGATTTGAATTCGATCTCCTCATCCGTTTCGAGAGGTTTTTTGAAATAACAGGTTTTATTGGGCATCTAAAATTAATACCATTACTATTTTTTCCTTTTCTCACATTTTCCTGTTGCGTTACTATCTCCAGATTTTCCAATCGATTATCAGTTTGTATATTATTGATGTGATTAATAACAAGACCATTGGGTATAGATCCATTGAACACCTCATAAACAAACCTATGACCAAGATAACGAACTTGATTGTTGATGTTCCTCTCTAACAGTTACCCTGATATATCCCATATTGCTAATAGTACTAAGAACTTTTTTAGTTTTTCTATTTCTAATAATACCGCGATCGTTAGCCTCGTATAAATCAAATACTGGGTGCGGCTGAAACTCATCTTGTAAGGATAAATTTTCAATATTATCATCAGTGACTTTACCATTATAATGATATACACGCTGTCCCTCTGGAATATCATCGCAGAACAACGTGTAAATAAAATCTTTTCTAAATATTGCAATCCTCTCGGCATTATCTCCCTTTACACTAATATTATAACCCGCTGACGTTAATTTGCCAACAGGTATTCTAGTTTTAATGTTAATAACCGAACCAATTACATTTCCAGCGTATAAGTTATTTCAGATGCAGTCGGTGGATCTCCTTTTATTTTATTAGCTATTTTTTGTCCCACCGCAGTCCCAGCGGCAGATGCAGCCCCAGTTGCAAAAGCTTTACCCGCGTCAATAGCAATTGGTGCAACTTTACGCGCTAGTCCTGGAATATTTTTAATAACTTTAGTGAATATATTTCCAAAAAATCCTCCTACTATTTTTCTTCGATAAACTTTTTTTCTTTGTTTCATTATATTTGATGTTGCATAATTTTTACTTTTGCTCGCGTAGATGTAAATAATAAGTTACAATTTCATTACTAACATGTAACTGTTTTCCTGATTGATCTGTCAACTGCATCCTTATACTTGTTATTTGATCTTCAACGTTTAAAGGATAATAGATAATATGTCGTGGAGTTATTTGCATGAGAGAACCTGGCGGGACTTCTGGTGAGAAACTGTAAATCGTTTGACCTTTGCTACCTTTTGATGTATAAGAGCCAGAAGCAGTAGAGCAATTTACTAATATTGTATTTACTTCTGTTATATTTGATGGCAGTTCACTGTCATATGTAATAGGCTGATCAAGTGCAGTGTAAGTTTTTTCAGTAAATCCTAACAGTTGTGCAATACTTCTTTCTCTTGGTTCAAGATTGATTGCTATATTTTTCAAAGTTATCCTAGTTCGCAATGTGTTATAATTTGCTGCTAATTCAAAATTATCAGCCACACCGTTAGCTTTTGTTATGAGCTCTTTGATCGTCTTGTTTAGATCTTCAATATTATAAGCTCCTTGCGGAATTTTTATTTTTTTTGTTGTAGATATTGTAGGTGTTGTAATCATAGTAAAATACATTTCATCGTTAACATCATTTTTCACGTTAGGTATAGCATTCCAGCAAGTACAAGAAATTAATCCAATTTCATATTGTTTTGTAGGATCTAGTTCTATAGGTGGAATATAATTTACTGAAAAATTTGCGCTATCTTCTGTAGACTCGCTAGAGTTTAGTAATAATGTTGTTTGCATTCCTTTAATATTATATCATTTTACAAAATTAAGTCGCCGCGATTAAGTCGCGGTGTAAAGTTTCATATTCGTCAGATGTTAATAATTCACTCGATCTTAGATGATCAAGTATGTCAATGATTTCATTATCAAGTTCAACACTAACATTCCCAGCTTCCTTTGATGATATTAATAACATTAATCTACCTATCATTTCAGTAGTTGAAGTAAATACTTTTACACCAGTTCCTGTTTTTTCTTTTCTATATTTTTCTACACGAGATTTATCGAGTTTATCAAATTTTCTTTTAAAACTCCACCCTTTACCAAAAGGTTTTGCTCTGCTATTTTCTGCTGTTTTTTTAAACGTGAGAGCAATGACACCCTTTCTCATTCTTTCATAAAGTGGAATCATATTATTAATCTCTGTAACCGTGTTTAATTCATCTTTAGCAGCAGCTCCGTCATTAAATATTACATTAAATTTATCGATTAATGCTTGATATTCTGCATCAGTCCACTTGCTTATATCATCAATACCCCTTATATTTTCTTTGTTTAAAAAATCATTATATTCACTAACTTTTATCTCATCATTTGCTCTTTTTATAAAATGAAGTCTTTGATCTCCAACCTCCATAAACCTTACAGTAAGATCACCGACTCTTTGTTGCTCCTCTCTGATATCTTTTATGTCTCCTGATAAATTTGTTATAATATTTGTTATTCCTTGCGTTGTTAACTCTGCTAATCTTCGCTCAAGTTCCAGCGGATTGTTTATCAATCGATCTGTTTCTGCTTGTCTAGCCGCAGGATCAGCTATATTTGCTGTAAGTGCCTCAATCAGTTTTCTCTTTTCTTCATCAGATCTAGTAACAAGTTTTGCAGCAGCTGCTTCCTGTTGTTCTCTAACAATTCCAACCAAACCTTTTTCCTGTAGTTGCTTAAGTTCTTCTTCTGACAGTGGTTTAGTTTCAGGTTGTTTACCTAATAATGCTTCAGTAACCGGCTTGAAAATTGTAGCTGTTGTTTCTGTAGCAGTTACTTGCCCACGTCGTGCTTCTTGTACTTTTTGCTTAAGTGATGCCTGAGATTGAGCAAGTTTTTTTAGATCTTCTATGTGTTGTCTGTATCTTGCTCGTTTGTCCATTATTATAATTATAAATTTTATAAAATTGAAACGCTTTATTGTAAGTAAGTGTTAATACAACAGCGAAACATTTTAGTTGGATCATTTGTAAGTTTATCAAATAAGAAAAAGTTAAATTTATCTTTTGTAGCATTACGGTAAAGTTCAATAAACTTATCTTTTGTCACGCCACCGCATTGCTCGCTTGCAATATTTCTAACGTCAACATTATCCAGTCCTGGAAATAAAATAAAACAACCCGTATTTCGCCTAATAAACCTATCAACATTATAAAATCCTTGAGCGAGATAAACAGAATTACACTGTTTGTTACGTGACAGTGAGAAATATGATCTTATTTTATTCATCTCTATGTTATTTAGAGGAATATCGTCAAAAACTACTATCTTATGTTCATCTGCATCAAGTTGATTAACTGGAATAAGATCTTCTGGCTGCCTAATTATAAAAAAATCTTCACCAGCTTTAAGATCATCACGAAGCTTGTTATTATACTCACTTAATAACTCATACTTATCTTGCTGTGGATTGATTGTGTAAATATAAACTCTGTCGTAGTTAAAATTATCACCAAGAAGCAAATTCATAAGCAAATTTGTTTTCCCCGATCCAGTTCGCCCAACAATAAGATAATGACAATCAGGAAGTTCATTGTTATGTTTATGCTTCACTAGTCTCTCTGTATCAAAGTTTAGTATCGACGATTTTGCCATTTTGTATAATATTAAACTAGTGTTGATAATTTTATCTAGGATAGTAAATAATGAGCTACTATACAAAATTTGGAACACTATTAGAAGATTTATCCACAAAACGTTTTAAAGGTGACTTATCCAAATATGCAACTCTTGATCGGCTCAAAAATGAAATCAATAATTTACTAAATCTTACCAGCGTAGATCCAGATGAAGTTGTCATTTTCCAAGACAAAGAAGGACGATTAAAGACGAGTAATGTAAAACTGTCAGATGTAGTTGTACGAAATCCAAATGGGAATATTGTTATGACACAAAACAAGATTACAGATCTTGGAAACCCAACTGAGGATGGGGATGCTGTCACTAAAAAATACGTCAATGATCGGGACGCTTCAATTACTAATGAAATCACAGCACTCAAAAATGATTTTACCAGTCACGCGAACACATTTTTAAGTTTTCGCAGAAGCATAAACAAAATTAGAGATGAATTTTTTGGAAATCCATCAAATGTTGGCATTACACTCGCTAATATTAACACAAAATTTAATGATATTAACACAGAACTCAATGATATTATTAGTGGAATTCCAAATATTGTTGAGAAAACGAGTATGGTTAAAATTCCTCACAAACAGATTAAAAATATTGTGTATACTGTTGCATCTGGGTCTAGTACATGGACGAGGCAAAATAATTCTATCAAATACACTGCAAAAGTTACTGGTATGTATAGATTGTCAGTGTTTAGCAGTGCAAAGTTTAGAATATCTACCAAATATCCATTTCGTCATCCAAATGATGACTCATCTGGAGTATTATCTGTAATAATAAACATAAATTCTGAAGAAGAATTTGTACTTGAACCAGTTGATAAAACTTTACAATTAGCGAATTTTCTCTGGTGTTTGGAATTTATAGCTGAACAATAACCAGCTCTTATTATGGATTAACCAAACATAGGACTATGTGAACTAATATTATAATGAAAAGAAGTATAGTTGATTTCAATCATATTTCAAAAGATATTTCAGAACAGGATGTGGACGCATTAATACAATATTATAAATATTATCATAGAAAACTTTGGTGTGTGAAAAAATGTTACAAATACTACAACAAGATCCTTCGAGTAATATCTTATCTACCCTTGTTAATGACTAGTTCTGGTATAATTTCAAGTGGGGTATCATTAAATCCCTTTTTGTTAATCATATCCGCTATTGGTGTTTCACTTACAGCGGTGTGTAAAAAAGTAGAACCAAGACTTTTGATAAAGAAGCACGGTTGTTTAACATCAATTAAAACTTACAAGAAACTACTTGATCACATCCGGTCTTACCTACGAGGAGTTAAATATAATATGGATGATTTATTACGTGAATTTCGTATTATTGACAATATGTTAACAGACATTCTACCAATGAGGGTTAGCAAGTATGAAAAAAAATATCATAAAAAATATGAGTAACATAAAATTTTATCTAAACTTAAGATATAATATAACTAAAATAATATCATTTTCATTCTAATGCTAGTTTAATTTCCACCTTGTTAACTGAAACGTTCTAACACATAGTTTAATTTTCATCCTGTTATCTTGTGGTAAAACCCGTTTGCCGTCTTTAGAATAATTGTATTCCACACATGCGCTGTTCTAACAAATTAGTCACCTCTGTGTAAAGAGCTTATCGCATTCCAACACCTGTTGTTTTGTTTGGTTACAAAATACCTGTTTATAGGTAGTAGTAGGGGGAAAAAAAGAGGTGGGGGAGGGTGAGTCAAAAAAGGGGGTGGGGTGGGGGATAATTTAGGACTATAATTTATACTTGTTTGGAGGGTAAAAAAACAAAGTGAGTTGAAAACCTGGTTTTCTTCTAGGGTGAGTTGAAAACCTGGTTTATTTTGGAAGAAAAGGGGGTGGGGTGGGGGATAATTTATACTTGTTTGGAGGGTAAAAAAACAAAGTGAGTTGAAAACCTGGTTTCCTAATACTACTTTCGCTTATTGAGGCATACAATTTAAAGGTGTTGCTCAGAAACAAATTATATTTAATTAAAGATTTTTAGTATGAGTTTTAAAAATTTATTATTTTTGTCACATCATATCCTTTATTTTGTTTAGTAAGGTACTTGCTCCTCTATCCCGTTAATTAGTCCGTTCGTTAGTTTGAGACTAATACGTGATCATAACCATGTAGATACGAATATTTCTGTAACATACCGCCAGCGATTTTAAGATAACAGTACATTTATTTTTAAGTATGGAACTATGACATTGGCATGCTAAATAAAACCCTACGTTATACAGGGATAAAAGTTGTGTGCATTTAAACAACGTTTACCGGGTCGCAAGGAAAGAAGATTGTTAGAAATTCCAGTGTTTGAATATAGCTAACATCACGAGAGAATAGCTTCATGAATATAGTTGTCTAGTTTTAGGTCACTTATATAAAGTAAGCTATGATGTGCAATGTGTAAAGTGATTCGTATTAATTTACGTACTAGATGATATTGAGTAGCAGAATGTTAAACATTGTCCTCAAGCAATTAGAAATTAGATAGCTTTCCAGTATATATATATATATATATATATATATATATATATATATATATATATATATATATATATATATATATCCTAAGTGTCAGTCGTATGTGTGTATGTCAGAGAGGGAGAGAGACAGAGAACGTGTATGTGTTTGTACTGCAAGTGGGATAAATTAACTGCTGTAAAGTGTGTGTGTGTGTGTGTGTGTGTGTGTAAAATCTAAGTTATAATTCCAGTGACCATTGAAAAACAGTCTTTTGCATGATTTGAATGGTTTAAAACGAGATGATAATGCTAATGTACACGTTTTATCCATGAATTTGATCGAGTTTGTGAAATAGGATTCATCAACTGTAGGTCGTAGGCGTGCCCTCACTGAATCAATTAATATATTTTTTTATTATTAAATGAGCCTACTTTATCTCAGTTTTATTTTCTTTTACCTGTGACCAACATTTGATTGAAAAGATTGTATTTTCTCTATTGACTCCCAGTAAATAATGTATGAAAATCAAGCCAAAATTAAAAAAATGTATAATCCCTTATCTGTAAATATTTTTTGTAACAGTCTTAATACATGTATGTAAAACGTATAGTAGATAAAAACAAAAGAACATTCATGTGGAAACGTGGACGACTGTCACCAGAGAGTTGCAAAGGTGAAATATCGCGGGAACTGAATTATGTCAATTGACTCGTTTCCGGTTACGTAGATAAAGCAAACTGCGCGGTCTTTTCATTATTACATTTGTGCATATGTCCGGATTATCTGATTTGCAAAACCTTGAAAAATTTGGATAAATAACATAGAAGTACGCGTTAATTAGTAGAAAGATAGCATATTTGAATAATGGATTTTTCATTTGACGGCTTTTGTGGTTTGAATCGAAGTGGTCAGCAGTCTACTGGCATTATTCACTAATTATTGTTTTAAGACAGCTATCGACGGAACTATGTGCCAAACAAATATTGAATGAAGCAGTGACATAAAATACTTTTCGACAAAAGTAAATGCACAAGATTTACTATTTATTATTAAATGTCTCGTCTTTTTTTTTTCCAGATTTACATGTTCATTGGCCACACAGTGATATCCTATGCAGTTGCCTTTGTTTTGTCCTTCGTTGTGGACGCACCGTTCCGAAATTTGAAACGTTTGCTGACCAACAAATACCTCAAGTTGTAATTCCAGAAAGTCGTATACTATGGAAGAAATTCCATTCTTATAAGCATAAACAAAAGAACCTTGACAAAACAGTTCCATTATTTCACACATAAAGACAATTTGCATATGTATGTATATATATATATATATATATATATATATATATATGTATATATATATATATATATATATATATATATATATATATATATATATATATATACACACACCAACACGTACAATGTGATCGGTTTCGCTATATTGTTTCATCAGACTTCCGAAACACCATCACAATTTTGGTGACAAACATGTATTATAATACTCATAACTATATAATAATGCATTTTAAAAACGAATAAAAACATATTTTACTTACACAACTGCTTGGAGGAATATAAAACGAACGTATCTATAATAATAATTCATAGATCACAAACGACATTGAGAAAGTATGCTGTTATTGGATAGTTCACAATTCCAGGCTTGAACAAAAACAGATTTTACGATAAAATCTGATTTTGAAGAAAAAAAATATTACAAATTGATTTTACAAAACGTTGCTTAATCACGCTCGCTTGAAGGATATCATCCAGTTTATGAAAAGATTGATCATCGACTAAAGTGTAGCAATTTTCTGATGGTGTACATAAAGACTAGTAATTACATTTTATACAGGGATTCTCTTTGGTTTTATATTTTGTAAATCATTTAGAATTAGAATGGTATTCTAACACATATGCTTGAGAAATAAAGCTCGACAAAATCAATCGATCTTTTTTGGACATCATTTACTTTACACACATTGCATATATGATGAGAGCGTGAATGTACTTTAAAAAAAAATATTTTCATTCACTGACAAGCATAATCTGCCCCATTAGCATAGAGGAGGTACTTAGCGCCTGAGAATAAAACAAAAACTTGGCGCCCCCTTCGAGTTCATCCTATATTAAAACCAGCAAAAATTCACTACAAAAAGTTTAGTTGCATTTTCATGCCCCTGGAGATAACTGACCCCCTCCATCTTGAATATTATGTGTGGATTGAGAGAGAGAGAGAGAGAGAGAGAGAGAGAGAGAGAGAGAGAGAGAGAGAGAGAGAGAGAGAGAGAGAGAGAGAGAGGAGAGAGAGAGAGAGAGAGAGAGAGAGAGAGAGAGAGAGAGAACTCCTCTCAGCAAAAATAATAAATAAATAAAAACAAACCTCCAATAACAACAAATTGTTAATTAATAGCAATGACATTGTAAATTGCCATCTATGATTCTGATACTAAATGGTATACGAGTACAGATACAAATATGTTTCTTCAACAATATTTACCCGATAACCTTATGGAGAGCACTTACCCAGTCATAATTCCTCAGAGATGAAATGGCAGTAATTGGTGAAGTCGAGCACTTTCAATCACTCAGCCAGCTGAGGCCCTATACAGACTTGTAAATTGGGTCCAACTGCAGAATGTAACACAGACCCTGATCTGTTACTGCCTTATGTGATGGAGGATTTTGGTCTGTGCCGTTTTTGGTTGGATTTAACTTATAAGTGAGTGTATATGGTATGTGCACAAAGAAAACAAAGACAATAAATGTATGTTTTATAGATTTTAATCAGCACATGTTCACAAAACGTACTGAAACCTGTAACACATCAAGTAAAAAAGTACTGAGAATAAATTAACAATGAACATTTACAAAGAATCAGTATCTGCTGGGTGTACAAAAAATAAAATTATATCATAAGAAAACTGTGTTCAAAACATCATGCAAACATCTGTGAATGTTTGACTCAAAAATGAATTTTGGGTCTTAGGAAATTAAATGCCGCTAGTGCCTGAGACAGATACCAAAATGAACCTTGAACTGAAATATTACTTTTCTGGTATGTTTCACAAGCTAATGGATTAATTATGAATTAAGTAGCTGCACATTACTTTAAGTGAAATGTTTAAATGTGTGCAACATGAATGGAAGCAATACTGTCTTTAGATTAAGCTCATGGATACAAGCAGTTTCCTGTCAGTATACAAACTAATGAAGAAAAAAAAAAACAAGCTCATTCAAACATGGTCAAGTGAGAAAAAAAAAACTTAAGGAATATGTGGTGAATTAGATTACAAAAGGGAGAGCACATTACTGTAAAAAGCAAACATCATGAACAAAAACATTTTAAAAGTTGGTTATTATTTTTTTAAGAAAAAATTAATCTGTATTTATCAGACTTGCTTAAAATTAATTCATATTAAAACAAGGAAGAGAAGTACAGTGCTCCACCATAATAACTCTGTTTAAGGGATCCATATATGTACTGTACTACATGCATAGTGTGGTATCCTGTACACAACAGGATATCACATGTACACAAAATTATTAAAAACAAATATTTTTTACTAATGTATAACTACATTATCGTTGGTGGGGTCAGCTGGAATTAAACTAACCAGAAATGGTAATGACAGAACTAACACAAGCAAAATTAAAATGACCCTTGCATTTACCTCCATTATAGTGAGGGTATTGTTACACTGACAGAGTAATGTTGTCCTCATGGACACTGTTATACTGAGCAGAATTATATATAGGGGCAGTGTTATATTGAATTAGCAGTGTTTTCCTGCTAGGTTTTAAAGCAAAGTGATCACTACAATTAAGATCAATGCTGAAGTTGACAGGAATGCATACAGAGCACTCTGTAAAATAATACTAAATTGAATTTAATCATGCAACACATGGCATGCACATATACAAATGGTGTTTAAGGGCAGTGTTACATTAAAACTTTTACAACAAATGCATCTGCACAATGTCAAGTTTACAATACAAGCAATAAATATCCTTTAAAATTTTAAACAACTAATGTACTGCATCAGAAACAACTAGAGTAATATGGAGAGAGGAACTGGGAATATATATTTAAGAAACTCTTAATCAAAGAAATGCATTAAAATATCTACATAAAGTGCTCAGAAACATCACTAAAAAGCCACAACTGCAACAGAATCCGACAATATGACAGAAGCAAGCACGCTATTGGTACTATTACATCAGTGGTCTTTGTATGACAGACTATTAGAGTATTCAGCAATTGTATACATTGCAGAAAGGTGCAACAAATGTCAATGCATATGGAACAAGTGTAGAGAAGATACTAAGAAGCCGACAGCTTGCACTTTAGACTGAACCCTGAGCCTGTAAACTTTAAATCGAAAGAGAGCATCATTTATTGATTGCATTACTATTCAGTATGCCAACTGCTCACCTTGACAGCTCGACTTTCAAGTTTGAACTTTGACCTTGTAAAACTCAAAAGTAAAATGCACTATTATTCATACTAAGCTACTAGTTCTTATACACATTTTTGTCCTTGTTAGCTTGACTTAGTCAATCTGACTGTATCATATATAGCATGAGTGAAACTCTTCAAACTTTCATCCGAGTTTTAAGATGGAAAAAGTTACTAGTAAATCTGCCAGATTCATAAAAAAATGTAGGTATTTGGTTGAAAAATTAATTTAGTATGTTGAATATAAAAGACCAAAATGTTTTGTATCTTGAAAACTAATTGTTAATAAACTTGATCAAGGAAACAATAATCACAATCATTTGCCTTTAATATGTTTCCACAGAACAAAACACTCAACAGCTTCATACAATTATTTGATAGCATGTTTTCATGGCACCCAATGCTGTACAACTGCAAAAAATTATTTGATAATAACATGTTTCCATCATACTCAAAACAGTACAACTAAATTAAGTAATTTAATAGTCTCATTTTTCCATTTTGCTCAAAACTGCACAACTGCAACAAGTGATATGATAGTAACTTGTTTCCATGGTACTCAAAACTGTACAACTGCAACATGTGATTTGAGTTTGTTTCCATGGTACTCAAAACTGTACAACTGCATCAAGTAATTTGATAGTAGTGTTTCCATGGTACTCAAAACTACAACTGCAACAAGTGATATAATAGTAGCTTGTTTCCATGGTAGTCAAAACTGTACAACTGCAACATGTGATTTGAGTTTGTTTCCATGGTACTCAAAACTGTACAACTGCATCAAGGTGATTTGATAGTAGTTTGTTTTCATGGTACTCAAAACTGTACAACTGCAGATGATGCTGAACTCAAGTTATTATGAAGAAACCATTTGTCTTCTTCTAACCCATGACTCTGACCCTGAAACAGTTATGTTCTATATTATTTCAAGTGCACTCCAGCCAAAACCAAATGGTCACTGTAGATGGTACAGCTCAAGTTATTCTGCAGAACAAAACTGAGAAGAAAAGGTCAGGCAAAGGTCCGATGGCAAGCTAGTCAACTCAACATATCTCTGCCTTGTAGTAAATGAACAAAAAGCAATGCCCTCTTATGAATTTGATGAAACAAATTAACTCGTCTCCTCCCACTACATAAAGTCAATGACAAATTTTTAGAAAAACTCTAATTAGAAGAAAAAAAGCAAAATAATTAACAAACAGCTCTGGACAGTATGTGAAACATTTTATACAAAAACATTAAAGAATTGAATTGTTAAAGAGGATGAAAGAATATTAACATTACTGAGAAATATGAATTCAGATCCAACCGTCAAGTATGAGCATAAAATATAAATACAGAAGCAAAATACAGGAAAGCCTGTTTGAAAATGCAGGAGACTGAACAAACAATACTGGAGATTTCTCCAAAGTTACTGCTGCCAATGGTCTAAATACTGTTTACTAAACACTAATTTGTTTACACATTACAATATACAGAAATTCAGGATATCAAGACAACTGACATTTCTGATACTGAACACATCCATTATGTACTTAAATTACCACACTGGATTAAATATTATTATTTTTCACTTATTATTACTTAGAACACTCTAAAAAGAATTCTGGTGATCTGTCTCTTCTGCTGAAGACCTGGAGACTGATGACTTAATTGGTAAAAAATGATAGATATAACATGCAAGTAAACTTTATGATTAGTTATGAATGAATAAAAACACTCTTATTTAAGAGAAAATCTACAGTGGATTTCATCTGTAACCTACATGAAAGCCTGATAAAATTACACATAAATTTAGCTCATTCTGGACAGGTTCTAATGATGACTAAACTCTAAAGAAGCAAGAAATCCACAACTTTGATATCTTATTCTGAAATAAGTAGATCAGTGTTATCTTTATATTCACTACTTTTACCAGCTTGCTACACAAGTTTAAAAAATTATATCAACAGCGAGACACAAAAATCATTGTGCCAATTACAACTGTGCCAATTGCCTATTACAATTTTTCATAATTTGTCTCAGTAGAAATTTCTGTTCCATCTCAATTAAATTTTGTCATGCTATTCATAATATATGATAATGACTGATTCTGATAGTCCACTGAAAGTAATCTAATATTAAACAGAGTTTTGATCCATGTTCTCAAGGTTGCCTAATGTGTCTGATTATGACAAGAGATTTGATGTTGGCAAGCCTCCTTTATTTCCAAAAATAACTAAGATAAAAAAATCTTGCCCTTGTATGTTGGTAAGCAAAGGAATTCAAGCTTGATGGAATAAGATCAATTTATTACCTCATTAACTATATTCCTGGAATATGATTGGTCAATGATTAAGATCCAATATCCAATCAATATCCAATACTTCTATTTCAAATTTTTCAAGTAGATTGTAAGAACTCCAACAAGGTCACAACTTGATCATGCGACTTCCAAGATGAGTGTAGGTAATTTACATGATGACTGGAAAAAATACACAGTTGGGTTTAAATAAATGATGATAAACTTCTGTCTGAAACATTACAATGCAAATATCTCAATTATGATCCAAATACATCTGTATAATTTGTGTGTTTTGGTCAAAGGGAGGTGCTAAAACTTGCATGCTGTTGGTAACTAATGACTGGCACAGACAACAATGGCAGCTAATATGTTCAGCAAAAAAATTTATGAAAGACTCAGGATAATGATTCATTATATGATATCTTACTGAAGTGCAAAGGAATGTTGCTGTGGTCTTCAACCACATACATGCTTCACTGTCAATTCTGGGTGGGTTCTAAGCATTCACATCATTCTATACACCCCAATAAAACAACATGTAGCTTATACAATCCATTACAAATCTTACTAGGTTATATTTCTCTATCTTACCAACAAAAAAGGAGAAAATTCTTTTTCTTGAACACTAAATGAAGCTTTTTTCAGTGAAAACAGTATTAAATGTGAAAAATCTGTACATTTCACTTGCTACAATATGTGCATTGAGGACTTCAAATACATGATTTGTAAAGGCAACTTGTGAACTTAATTAACCCTGGGCCAAGACTGATTCCTCTAGCCCAGGGGTAAAAAAATCTGGATAACTCAATCTACTCTGTGCACTGTTTTTCTTTCTGATAAATTTGCTGTTGCAGATAGATTATATTATACCTGACCAATCTGATTATATATGAGTTACTCCTTAGTGTAATCCAAACATGTGCAGACACTAATATGTGATGATCTCTGTGCTACTTAATCTGCAAATGCATATGAAATCAATGACCTAGACTCTCAGCACATGCTGAATGTAGGAATTGAACCTAGAATCTCACATGTGCCAGTTGAGTATGTTGCTAGTAATGGAAATTTTAATTCTGAATGATTAAGAAAGAAAGTAAGGCAAGCTGATGTTTTTTCAAACTACTGAAGAAAAGCATTTTAGTATCAGTCTATGATACTAGTATTACTAATACAAAGAACCTGTCTTGAAAGAACACTGTTATGTGTGACTGCTTGTCTTGCAAGACCTTATTCTCAATGCACAGATTTATTGATTATATAGTGTTATGACCTGCTATGCGAGACCACATCTTGAGAGACCATAATTTTTGGTATTTTTTTTATATTTTAAAGCTGTTTTTTAAAATTTATTTCACTAACTGGTTATTTAATACATTTTGTGCCAACAGTTGCAAGTTATTTTGATAAAAGGCAAAAAAATGCAATAAATGTAGCAATATCTTGTAAAATCTGATGACTAATGAGCTAATTATTTTAAAAGACAATTTAAGAAAAGTCTCTAATTAATACATAAATATCAGCAACAACAATATTTGAAGGGTAAAACAATATAAACACATATAACAATTTAAACACAAAAACAGTATTGAATCACTGGGGTTTGGAAACATTTTTAGTTTATCGATTGGAAGGCTTGGGGAATGTCAGTGTCACAGGGGTACATTCATTTGATATATGACATAAACAATTAAGTAAATATATTAACATAATCCTACAAAATGTAATGTACACACACACACACACACACAGAGGATCAATAAGGTTCTGTGGATTGAGTGGATTGTTTTCTGTTAAATGCTACTTCATGAACAAAACCTTGACTTGGTTATAAAATGGGAGATCACAGCAACTTCCTATAGATTGATGAGCTGTTAAAACTACATGAAAATTTTGTAAACCAAATTACAATATTACTCCCTGTAAATGATAATTTTTCTAAAGATAATATTTGACACTGAAAATTGGAGAAATCACAGCAAAATGAAGTTAACATTTGGAATCATAACAACATACAGCTAGTGAAAATATGATGACTTAGAAAAATGCTTTACATTCAACTAAACCCCTTTAACTTGAAATGATGTGATCACTGTATGTGATATCATTCGTAACCTAACTGCATCATAGAAATATAAGAGATAAAAGATAAAATGATTCAGTTGCAACTTTTGTCTCATTAAATCTGGCATGTGCAAGCTACTTCAGAATGCATTCCAGATCTTTGATTTTTAAAGCCATATCCTAATATTGTAAATCAACAAATTTTAGATCAGGTTTCGCAACCAGATCTGACCTACCGGCAGTAGATTGCACATGCCTGTATAAAATAATGAAAAAAGATTTTATATATAATTTAATTAATTACAATAACTGTCATGTGGGAAAAAATGATAAAATCAATAATAAATATATGAAACCTTAGGAAATCTTTAATGATTTACAACCTGCTGTAAATCACCCAGGAGAAAACCATTAACATGATCTAAATAACTGTATAATACTGAGAAAAACTCGCTCACTAACATTGATATTTTCTTTGTGTATTTCAGGCAAAGAGTCTAAGATCTTCAACATGTAGAAAATCTGATCATTTTTAAAAACTCAGGCAGGCTGTCTCACTCACCCACATTACCTGAGCCACATGCAAGTTATCAGCAAAGACTTTAGACCACTTTGCCACCTGAAGCCTCCATTTGCCATGTAAAAATATATTTTAAAAATAGGAGTTTAATACTTCCAAAATTTCATAATATTTAAACTCTGAAATCATTCCTGTATATGCCTATGTATTTGCTTATACACTGCAAAAGAGCAAAGACCCTGCAGATATTGCATTGCACAATGCATCTGTAGATGAGTCTACACTATCTGCTAGCAATCATGCAGAGAACAAATAGCCAAGACCATGAACATCCAACACATTAGACTATTTCTATCAAGTTATTACAGATGGATTGCGACTATTATGGCTTTTATGATATAACTGTGTTTCCATAAGGAATACAAGGAAAATATATTTTACAAAGATTTATTCCTTTTGGCTACTCTTCTCATGAAAGAGGAATTACTTATTTCAAAGTAGATGACTGTAAAATTTTGTTTACCATAAAATCTTTGGTAAAATTTTTTTTAATGAAAATTTTCTTTCTAAACTCGTGGTGCATATTATATCTAGCAGTAACTTTATTGAAGTTTTATAGTAGGGCACCATATACATTATTAAACAGAATACCAGTAGCTATATTTTACTGATAAATACCAGTACTGTTCCGTCCATCAAAGATCATAACAATGAGTTTTAGGAATATTGTGCAGGCTATAGTGCTGACTTTGATTAATTATGCGCCAATTTAGTACTGGCATTCTCAAGTATCTACACACGCAAAACCAAGAAATCAGGGTGTGTATTATACATGTGTACATATTACACCCAAGATTTTATGGCAATTGCTGTATTATACCCAAGATTTTATATTTATTTTAATTGCTGAATTATAACCGAGATTTTACGGTAACATATATATAATTGCTATATTATACCTGAGATTTTATGGTAATTGCTGTAGAAGATTTTTTCCCTCACTTTAGTTTACTTTTCATATAGCAATTTTCTTGGAAATTATATTCAATGTTGAATATTCTTGATATGATGTTTGTTTTTTTAAATAATAGTCTAAGTAAAATATTCTAGATATGCTGTCTGTTTTTTTAAAAGTTATATTCAAAGTCGAATACTGTTGATATGTTGTTGTCTGTTGCTAGACTTTTGCCTATTTAAAGCTCAGTGTATGGCAAATGACTAAACATTGTAACATTAAATTTTTGCATGCATCCAATCTGAGCAATGGTTACACAGATATGAAATAGATGCACTGTTGTTGCCCATCTACCTATTAGGACAATAAACAAAATGCAATGTCAAATTACTGCTAATCATAATTTGGCATGTTAAGAGATTGATAAATTTTCAGAAATATCTATCAGCCCACTTGACTACAAGGAAAATGAGCCATGTTTAAATTCAGTAGCCCAGCCATGGCCATTCTGTAAGAAACTGCTTGATGCTATCTCCAATTTTTTCTTGCACTCTTTAGTCATCAATAAGTATTATCATTACTAAAATATTATTCAATTGTGAAAAACTGCTAACAAGTCAACATATCATATAACAGCTTAATGGGCTAACTGAATTCAATATAAGTTAGTAGCTCTCGGTCTTCAGGTACAAAACCTCTCGAACCATTGATTATGTTTACCATGATGAAATAACAAGCAATAAACAAGAATTGTGCATTTATATTACCAATAAGGGAATTCCTCTGTGTCCAATATGATTGAATGCTGTTTTGATTAACTAGATGTGTAATAAACCCAGAGCACTCACCACCCAAGTTGTATCCCCTTGTACAAGACTTACAGAAACTTTAACATAAAACTTCAACAATATAAACACAGGAAAGTGTAAAACTGCAAATTCGGATTGCAATAACTTCAGCAAGCCCAGGGGATATTCTCTCAACTAACATATGTACTTAAAGAGAAATAAATCATAATATCTTATTCATGAAAGGGGACTTAAGTACATAAATTGTACACCCCCGCAACAAGTTACCTAAGATACTGAAAGATAAAATATCCCCCAACAGGGTAGCCAAGATACTAAAGTGGCATTTTTGTCTCATAATGACTTTCTGCAAAACACATAAACATGTACTCATCTGTAAGTGGATCCAACTACAAACCTCATAGACTAAGATCTCCCAATGCATATAGCGCCATCATTTCTTAGTCTATGTAGCTGGGTAGGGATCATCATTAGAACAGAAACAACACAGACCTTGATATGCTGGCTCATTATGCAACAGCAAATCAGGGACTATACTGTTTCAGTCGGACCCGATTCATTAGCAAGAATAGATGGTATATTGCCAACAAACTGTGCTATGATCATTGTATATTATATAACTTTTAAAAAAATTTCAACAACAAAAACCCTTAACAATGGTAATAATTACAACAACAATACATTAACTGTTGCTCTCTACTAGAGCAGGCACTATGTAATTTGGGGACTTTCTAAACCCTGTCAATTAAGTTCATAAAACATCAAGCTACCCAATCTTAATCAGCTGTTTGAAAACTGTTCTACATTCCAACTGATAAATGTTTTCCTTTCCAATCTTACTCTACCTACTGTTCAGTACAAAAATATTTTGAAAAGTTGTCTTGTCCTGTAATAATAATAATAATAATAATAATAATAATAATAATAATAATAATAATAATAATAATAATAATAATAATCACAATTTTAAAATGTTTCTTTAATTTTTCAAAATTCTGTATCACCTATTTTTGCCACAAGCAACACATGTAACGGGATGAAATGAAGGAATGCATATTGGGTAGAGATAAAAGAAAACTTCATTCTGACTCAAACTCACCACTCATTGACTTCAACTCAGATGCATTATGACTTGAGTATACCCTCATCATACTATTGTAAAATGACAAATAATTTTTAGTTCACCAAAATAATGCCAATCAATTAAAAAGTTTGATTTTCTTGATGAAAGTAAGTTTATGTTTGTATCCTAAACACCACAGCTGTAAAGAACCATACTTTTTGTAGAAATTTTTTCTTTCTTTATTTTAAAATAAAATCTTTATGGTTTGGTAGGGAAAACTGAAAGTTAGGACTGTATATCAGATCTAACCAGTTTGGTATATAAATTCAAATGCACTCATGAGAAATAGTTAACAAGAAATTAGTAAACTTCTAAAATTAACACAACTGGTTAAGAAATAGGGTGACAAAGACCGATATAGGTGAATTATAAACTTTAAAAAAAAACACATCTGACCTGATATGACTACAGAGCAAATGTAAATTATAATTAAATGTCACAAGCTTAGAAAAACTGTAACTGTATTCTATTTCTCTTTCTCAGTGTATTCTGCAGGGTTGATCTCTTGTTCAGTTGTCTCCCCTGGCTGGGCAGCTAATTCCAGCTTCTCAGTGTCTAGGGGACATTCTTCTGTGTGTGTGGTGCTTGCATCTGTTGGGGACCTATAACAAAAAATATATATTTGTCTTCAAAATGAAAATTCTTGACCAAAGGCTACTGACAGAAATTAGATCATACAACAAATTTAAAAGCAAAATCCTACAAATGACAGTTACATAAAGTTCCCCAATTTTTTTATAGCCTGAAATTTCTTTAATTTTCTTTATACTGCAAATATCTATCATGATTATGTTGACTATGTAATTATGTTAACCACACTTATAAATGGTCATCATACAAAGAAGTCAAAGAACTCCAATAAAAAAAAAGATACTAGCTGAAAACTATGTAAATATACAAGACTTGACATACAGATATCTTATATAATAATAAAAAGTAATACATTACCTTATTTGTTCATACACTAATTAAAACTTTAAATAAGTACCCTGTGACAAATTACAAATAGTAAAGGAATTTCGACTCGCAAAAGATCTTCATCCAACCTTTCTTTTTAAACTCATTTTTAACAATGCAATAAATTCATTAACTTTAAATTTATTTACTTTTAATATGCTTCAAATGTGGGTCAATATGAGCTTAGAACAATTGTCTGAATATCTGGGATTCTCAAAGTCAAATAATGGTGTTAAGTGATTCATTTTTTGGGGGGGAGGACTAAATCAGTCACCATGTGGAGTACTTGCTTTGATTTTAATAAACTAACAAAAATCACCCATATGCATTCTAACACTTGTACACAATATTCATTCACTAGATGTACTCATTAAAGTTTACATTTTGCTCCAACAAGTTGACAATCACAATCTTTACCACAACATTCTATAATAATAACCAAGCATACCAAATACCATCTTTCTTTCATTATACTGTGAAAAAAGGCTACCCTGGAATGTACTGGTAAGGTTGGTTGATTCAACCATTAAACTGTGTGTTTTTCTATCAAAACTCTCAATGAATAGCTCAAACAAATCAGCAAATAATAATCACATTATTTATATGTATCCTTTTGATGTTAATTTGCAGTAATATCAACCATATCCTTAATGACATATATACTTGATTCCTCCTTGGGACAAATTATAACTCTTTATCCTAACTGATTTATATATATATATATATAAATATATATATATATATATATATATATATATATATATATATATATATATATATATATATATATACACACATATAAAGTTAGGTTATGGACATGCTTTATCAATAATTAATAAATTATCTAATTTGTTTTACATGCATGATTAATGTATTGGCAGTAATGCAGAGCTGATCAAATTTGTTGTTGTTGTTGTTGTTGGGCGTAATGCCATTTTTCAGCACATGATAGGCTATTCATGGCCGCCAGTATTAATGGTGGAGGAAGAATCCGGGAAATCACCGGAAAGAACCACCGACCCACAAGAAGCTACTGGCAAGCTTTCTCACATATCCACATTCGCCAAATCCTCGACTCAAACCCACGCAGACAGAGGTGAGATGGCAGTGATCTGTAACGGACAGCGCTTTAGACCATGTGGCCACTCGGGGCCCCCTTCAAATTTGTTTCCATTACAAGTGGTTTCAGAAAAATTCATGTGTCCCACCTACAATTTCTCATGTCCCAAAATGTCACTCTCTATCTCTAGTCTTTATGAGATGTATGCATCTTAATCCACATTCAAAAAGTGAAATTACAATATAGTCATTTGTTCAAAGGGCATAGCATTTTATTTTTAGATATCTTGCATAAATTATTTCTTGCTCCAATACAGTAGCATCTACTTCCATCAGCAAGAATGGAAGTGAATTTACTAGAATTGAGATTTTCCTGAACTTCTGTCAAGATATTATCAATTGACAGAACAAAGTCATTTGCCCAAATCTATTCTTACAATCTGCACAATATTTATCACTGTTATTCTCCTGGTTTTCCATTTTGGACAAGGGTGAAGGCCTTGTTAAAGAGTCCTTGCTTTATTTGATTTTACACCTCAATCTCATTGAATATAAAAATGGCTTTTCCTAGTGCAGTATTAGTAACATCAGAGCTTTTCTGCCTATGATAATAAGTGTCATGCATAAACTGTGCCATACATGTTTTATAATGTTCAAAACTGTCATGAAACTGGCTTGATTAAAACCTGAATTTGTCAACTACAGAGAAATACACTGGTTGAATATTCAACCAGCGCTTGTTCAGTTTGGGATATTGTTTGCTACCAAATGATTTTCCTTCCAAGTCAGTAAATACAAGCTAGGAATATATGTACTTATCAGCCTAGTGCAATCTCTCTCCTCCCCCCCTCTCTCTAGATATTTTTGGCTGTCTGCTGCCAAGTCTTTGTAAAATTAGCTACCTCAGACTGAGTAGCAGCCTTAATTTTTATCTCTCCACTTTTACATGAATGTTACTTTGACCATCTTTGCAAAAGAATTAAACTCTCAAAATGTAAAAGATCTACACCTAATTTGACAGCTACTTCTAATAAAGTGATGATAATATACATTATTCCAAAGCATGCACCAACCACTCTTTAATTAACTTAATCACTTTAAATGCAATATTTTAAGCTGATCTGCTGTTTAAAAGTAAAGACTCATTACTGTCCTTTACTCAGTTCATTAATGAAATGGACACTTGTTGGCAAAATGCATTGCAATAATTTCATTGTATAAACACAATGGTGTAAAGTTGAAGTGTGATTTGCTCGTGTGTATCTGCACTGAGTAAACAGAAGGTCATTTAAAATACTGCTACATGTAATTAATCATACTGGATCTGTTTGTTTGAATGTTTGGATTTGGCAATAATTTGTTTGCATAGCTCAATATACAGTGAAGCTTTTGTTGTTGTTGGACTTAATGCCATTTTTCAGCACAAGATAGGCTATTCATGGCGGCCAGTATTAATGGTGGAGGAAGAAACCGGGGAAATCACAAGAAAGAACCACCGACCCATGAGAAGCTACTGGCAAGCTTTCTCACATATCCACATTCAAGGAATCCTAGAACCCACCAAGCAGACAGAGGTCAGATGGCAGTGATCCATAACGGACATTGCTTTAGACCAAAACAGCAGTAATTTAACTGCTGACAGAGAGATGACTAACAACAGACAAAAGACATAAGCACTTCTGGTTAATGATCATTAGGAAATAAAGCACTACATCAATAAACTTTATGAAGATAAAACTTCAATATACATGCAAATAATGAAGTTCCATATGATAAAAAAAAGTTAAAGATGTGAGCATTCTGCAAAATGTTTATAAAATAAAATACTAACATAAAAATCGATACAATCCTTAAAAGACAACATCAAAATTTATTTTATAAACATCATGACAGAGTTCCTTAATTCTGTCTCATATGTCAGAATCAATTGATTTGTGCCACTGAACCAGATTGTCAAGATCAAATACTGTCGTAACTATGTTTTTTATCCCATCAAATTATTACCCTCCCCAAACAAATATTGCTGACAAACCAGTCCAACATGCTTTTGGACAGAGTATTACTACATGCTATTGCAAAGTGAAGAAAGAAACAGAAAACAATGTTAACAATAAACCGAAAGATAAACATGCAAATTCAGTGAGATTGTGTTCCCTCCTTACCATGAATAGATCACCAAAAGTACACAATGAGGAAAACTGACTGAACTTTCATGGCAGAGCTGCATCAATCCTGAGCAGAGATTGTAATTAAGTAACTTTCATGACTTTATCCCAAAGGCCATTAAAGAGTAAAAGTTAAGAAAAAGGGGAACATTTTAAAGTGACCTTGACCATAAAGCTAAAACCTTAACTGTAATACAAGATATGTCATGAAATACAGAAACTTACATGTAGCTTAGTTGATACATAAACTCAGCTTTGAAAATATTGAGAAGAATAAAAAAAACCCATAAATTATTGATCTAAAACCTTGACCTTCAAAAAAAGACCACTAAACTGGAATGTATATCCTACAGCAGACCAAATTTCATTCATACATGTATATCTTATACTACCAATAATGTACATGACACACTTTCTGTGAGGAAATTTCATCAATTAATTTAAAATGGCTCTTAAACCATAAAGCATAAAGTGTGATGGTCAAAAATTACCAATTTGTGACAAAGACCTTTAAAATAAGAACACTATTGTGGAATACAGCATATGTTACAGAAGATTCCATTTATCTTCAGCAGCTCAAACATATCTGATAAGGAAACAAGTCAAGGAAACCTAAAATATTCACCATTTGCCATGTCCTTAAGATAAGATCTCCATTTTGGTACAACATACACTTTCAAGTGCGTATGTGTGCATGTGTGTGTGTGTGTGTGTGTGTGTGTGTGTGTGTGTGTGTAAACTTTTCAATAGACTCTTTAATTTTAATGCAAAAAAGTCGGGAAGAAAAGAATAAAATTCTGACCCAAGACCCTAGCCTTCAAGACAAAATTGCAACATGCATGTTAAAGATAATGTGTAAATGAATTCTGTATAAATCTTTTCATTTCATTTTGATATCATTAAATGTAGTTATTATCACTATTATGATTATGTTAGCATGGGTTTAATGTTTTGTTAGAACCATCATGTTTACTTAAATCATAAATGGTACTCATGTAAGCAAGAGCTTTATATGATAGTAAATTCTTTGCAAGTAAACATTCATAGAAAGCTATGTAAATGATTGATACTTGGTCAGGCTTTATTAATGTCCATATGCACTGCAAAATTATGTGTCCTCAATGTGTATGTACATGAAACGATGTATTAGCTTGGTTTATATGCTTAGTTATCTGTAAGAAAGCTCAGAGTTGTAGCCTTTTTCAACATCTTAAAGAGTCACAGCTTCTATTACCTTATGAAGATATTTTTGTGCTGGAAAAGTTGTCTGTTCTTGTGTCTATGTCGAATGATGTGTTTTGTTAGTGGAGATAATTGTACTTCGTCTACTTTCTAAATAATTATTTTCCCTGGAAAACAACACTACTGGTTTGGACAAAGATATTTTTTGAAATTCTTCTAAATTGAAATGAAACAATACATATCGTGCTTCACTGTGAAAATTCTGGAATTTCTGTGTTAGCCTTCATCTGATATCATCTGCCATCTTGGACTGGGAATGGAACTTCAGACTGTATCAATCAATTTAGAATTGTTCACAGGACTTAATGTGTTTTCATATTTTTAGAACAAACAATTTTGATCTCTTTCATAAATCGTAAGTCTTGTTTCACATATTTATCTTTTCTCCATGTTTTCTAGAGAAATAAAATTTTTTTGTTAATATTTATAAAGCTTGTTGTCTTCACTCTTTATTTGTGTTACTTCGAATGAGTCGATATGAAACAATATACACATATGCACACACACAAACACAATTAATTATTTGAAGGAAGCAAAATCATATATAAGATAATTAGGTCCATCTAATTCATAAAAAACCCACCAATGATTCAAAATTTGCTAAAATGTTTCTGGTTAATATCATTTCCAGTAAGGTACGAGTTGGGAATTCTACTCCAAATCTTGTCCTGGAAGATAATCTTCAAATGCCAAGCCCAGTAGCCAACACATTTTTCCATATAGCAGTGCTAATTATCACCCTTGTATAATGGGCAAAACTAGAAGTCCATCAGTCACACTGATATGAAATCAACAAACAAATCAGTTATATATATCTTAACAATTATTTATTCATTTGAATATTTTCTTTGTAATATTTAAATTTTCATACAAGTTAGCACAAACATGTCTTTTCATGGAGTTTTGCCCTTTTTTTGATACAATGGCCAACAGAGACAGACAGACAGACAGTCAGACAGAGACAGAGAAAGACAGAAACAGAGAGAGAGGTGGGCACTTTTGGATATTTTCAAATTAATAATAATCAATTTTTAGAACACTATAATAGGCTTAAGAAACAACAACTACATTAACAAAGTCTTTAATAAATTATAAATGTGTTCCCCATATACAAGACATTTACCTTACTGTTTCAACTGGCAATTGCAACTTTGTATCATTGATAATATCAACACTTTAGATAGGTCTCAAGGGAAGTGTAAACATACTGTTATGAAGAATGATATTGTAGGTAACTTGGTACAGTTTCTGTTTCAAAATTTTATAGCCCAAATTTTTTTTCTCATTCACTCCAGATTTCTGCATATTTTGTCCTTTAGGCATGAGAGGTGAGGAGGGGGGAGAAAGGATTACAATTAAATTTTGTAAAATGTTCATATAGAACATGAGAATTATTATTACTTTTTTATCCATATTTTCATACCTGATAAATAAGTGGAAATTCATAATTGATCTATAGGAATAGACCCAACAGCACACAGTTCCAAGAATGTTGATGCCTGCATATTATTGTGCCATGGATGGATCACAATTTGATATGCCAATAGTATGAGTATCAAATTGCTTTATACCAACACATTAAAAGCCATGTTATTTTTAATGTATGTATGTAAGTGTGTGTATATATATATATATATATATATATATATATATATATATATATATATATATATATATATATATATATATATATATATATATATATACACACACATAAACAGTATATATGTATATGTATTAATGAGTAGTTGATTAAAAGGAACCCAAGTGTTGCTTTGAATCTAGTGTCTAGCTTGTTTTGGTGTGCTGATGCTTGTCCCTCCTCCCCCCTTAATGACTTGTAAAAATACTTAATTTTAATGTTGGTGATGCTATTGCTGCCACCATATATGATGCAAAATCAATATCTATGCCTCATCATATTTATATATAGGTGAGGAAAAAGATAATGATTTTTTTTCTACTTTTGTGTCTCATTTGAGAACTTTGCTTGACTGTAGCCACTGTGTACATGACTTACGTTTTAACCTTGACACATATTCCAAATGTTGATTACATATTTTTGACTTCTGGAAAAGTAATACCCATTTCTCACCATCTTTTGATCATGAGCTAAACTAAAAACAGCTCAATGTACCAAGGTGTGCAACCTGCATGTCCACATTGCAAAGAAATCAAACTATATTATGAGAGGGTTGTATTAGTATTAGTGTTAATAAAAGATCTAGAACAAAGGTTAATCCTAATAATCTACACTATGTACAAGTAACAGAGAATATATAGTATTTTCTCACTATAACAGTGTAACAAAACAAAAAGTACACCCTTATAGTAAGACCATTCTTTCTAAGGGAGTACCTGTTATATGGCAAGAATGATTACGAATCCTTATTTATTCATCATTATACTTTGCATTGCAGTGCAGTCTCTCTGTAAATTGGTATCTATCATAATATTCTATAGCATCCGATGACAGCATTACTAATTTTCTTAATAAGAAACTGATATCACTGAGTGAGTAAATCCAAATATTTCATTTCAACACAAAGCTCTTGTTGATGAGAGTCCCTTTTCTAAGATCTTTCATTTTATTTTCCATGATGTTTATGTTTCCGAATTCACTCTACAGTTTTCTTTCGGAAATGTAGTCCTGGATTTCTGTGTTTAAAGTCTCTGACAATAACTGAACACAGGTACCAATATAATGAACAATGCATTCTTTTTGTAATAAAAGCCAAGTCTTTAGAAGGTGATATTTATCCACATGAAATATATAAATGTACCATATATATACTCACTTATAAGACAAGTCCAACTGCAAACAGACCTGGATTGTCTGTCCCATAATGCACCAGCAGATCTGAGTCAGTGCAATTTGCTGGGAGTAATCAGTAGAACAAATAGCATAGACCGGAACTGATAGCATAGAACTGAGTAGAAATAGCATAGAACTGAGTACAAATAGCATAGACAGGAACTGAAGGTGCATTATGCAATAAAGGATCAGGATCTATAGTTTTCTTGTAAGACTGTACTTATTAGTGGGTACATACAATGCCAACTTGTTCCTATAGACTGTACTTATAAGTGGGTACATTCAATGCCAACTTGTTCCTGTAGACTACTTATAAGTGGGTACATACAGTGCCAACTTGTTCCTGCAGACTGCACTTAAAAGTGGGTACATACAATGCCAACTTGTTCCTGTAGACTGTACTTATAAGTGGGTACATACAATGCCAACTTATTCCTGTAGACTGTACTTATAAGTGGGTACATACAATGCCAACTTGTTCCTGTAGACTGCACTTATAAGTGGGTACATACAATACCAACTTATTCCTATAGATTGCACTTATTAGTGGGTACATACAATACCAACTTATTCCTGTAGACTGCACTTATAAGTGGGTACATACAATACCAACTTATTCCTGTAGACTGCACTTATAAGTGGGTACATACAGTGCCAACTTATTCCTGTAGACTGCACTTATAAGTGGGTACATACACTACCAACTTATTCCTGTAGACTGTACTTATAAGTGGGTACATACAATACCAACTTATTCCTGTAGACTACTTATAAGTGGGTACATACAGTGCCAACTTGTTCCTACAGACTGTACTTATAAGTGGGTACATACAATACCAACTTATTCCTGTAGACTGTACTTATAAGTGGGTACATACAATACCAACTTATTCCTGTAGACTGCACTTATAAGTGGGTACATACAGTGCCAACTTATTCCTGTAGACTGCACTTATAAGTGGGTACATACAGTGCCAACTTATTCCTGTAGACTGCACTTATAAGTGGGTACATACAATGCCAACTTGTTCCTGCAGACTGTACTTATAAGTGGGTACATACAATACCAACTTATTCCTGTAGACTACTTATAAGTGGGTACATACAGTGCCAACTTATTCCTGTAGACTGCACTTATAAGTGGGTACATACAATACCAACTTATTCCTGTAGACTGCACTTATAAGTGGGTACATACAGTGCCAACTTATTCCTGTAGACTGCACTTATAAGTGGGTACATACAGTGCCAACTTATTCCTGTAGACTGCACTTATAAGTGGGTACATACAATGCCAACTTGTTCCTGCAGACTGTACTTATAAGTGGGTACATACAATACCAACTTATTCCTGTAGACTACTTATAAGTGGGTACATACAGTGCCAACTTGTTTCTGCAAACTGTACTTATAAGTGGGTACATACAATACCAACTTATTCCTGTAGACTGCACTTATAAGTGGGTACATACAATACCAACTTATTCCTGTTGACTGCACTTATAAGTGGGTACATACAATACCAACTTATTCCTGTAGACTGCACTTATAAGTGGGTACATACAATACCAACTTATTCCTGTAGACTGTACTTATAAGTGGGTACATACAATGCCAACTTGTTCCTGCAGACTGCACTCAGCCATATCTATTAGTGTATGTTAATGCAGACCTTAAAGAGTAATCAGTAGAACAATTAGGTGAAGAGAGATTAAGGTCTAAGTTATTTGAAGCCAGACTGAACTTATTTACTAACAGAGGAAGAACAGTTTAATAATGTCCTGAAAGTTGCATGATTCAAATTTTATTGTAATCAAAGTTACAAAGAACACAAGTTTTGTATGTTGGGCTTGAACTTTAGTTGAGCTCTCAAAGTAATTTGATAATAAGGGACTAGTTTAGGGCCTTTTATTTAATACATGACCAGATTTGGGCCCTATATTTAATAACAAGACAAGAATAGGGCCCTGTATTTAATACCAGTACCAGATTAGGGCCCTATATTTAATAACAAGACAAGGATAGGGCCCTGTATTTAATACCAGTACCAGATTAGGGCCCTATATTTAATACCAGGACCTAGTTAGGGCCATATGTTTAATACTGAGACAAGTTTAGAGACCTGTATTTAAAACAAAGATTAGGCTCCTGTATTCTCAAAGCCTTGTTAATAATTATTTCTAAAAAATCTGATACTTTAATCTTTGATAAAAATGAAGCTAGAATCAATCAACAAATTTTTCTTAAATTGGGCTGGTCAACTACACTGCCAAATTTCCAATGCATATCTGTACCCGAGGTATCATATTTCTGATTTTAAGTTTAAGCTTCATTCTTAACTAGATTTGAAAAGTATGGTGCATGTATCAGACTCTAAGCAAGAAACTCAGCTCAAGTATAAAAAGTCATAAAACCTCTTATGGTTTATAGCTATCATTTAATCAAGGCTAGAATACAACAATTTACAGTTTATCTAACTCAAGTCCTTAACTTTATTTACCACTAAACCTGATGATATATGTACATTATATATGATTTTGATTGTCAGCATGAGCTTTGGCTGACATAGTTTAATGAGTACAAGGTTTGGTCAAAGCTGCTCATACTATAATGGACATGAGATAAAACTCCTACAGTACATTTGATATGGATGAAATAAGAACTTTTAGGTGGAGAGAATGATCTACTCCATGATAAAATTCTTTTAATCAATAATGTATATAATCAAGTTTTGATTAAGTCTTTTATATTTAATGTTGATTCTACTAGAAGGTTTTATAACTTATGAAATGGACCACTGACAGCTCAGACACAATTTTCGTTTCAAGATGGAAGGATGCATGGAAAAGTTATTAATAACTTTGTTAAATTTATTATACCCTCGTTCCACGTGATGTAATGAGCTTCAGAATGATAGAGATTCTGCGATCATTGTCTTATGCTGATTTTAATTCAGTCATAAATAAAAATCATTCAGGAATAGATGAAATGTTCATTATCAACTGAATTAACTAACTTCTTTTCAATTCTTGAATGATTTCTCTATATCACTTTTGCTCATTCTTTAATCATGTTACCATTTGTTATTATTTTAAATCCCTTGCAAAAATCAGGAAAAGAATATTACACTGTGACATATGTCTAGCAATATATGTAATATCCAGTGTCACATGGAAAACCAAATTAACATTTGCAGAATAAAATGACACAACACCAAAATGATGCTTCCCAAACCTTGAAACTAAATAGTGTGTGAGTATTTATTATGGTAATTAAAACAAAACAAACCATGCTCTTAAGTAAAACAACCAGAGTGTTTTCAATTACTATATAGCTCACCTCTAATTTCACTAATCCCTAACAGCCATTGCAAATACTAGCATGGATGAAAATAAATTCAGACCAAAGAGATCTTGGTCTTAGTCTTTTACCTTTAAATCTTAACTTTAAATAATTTTAAAATCTAAAACCTTAACTTTTAATTGATTTTATTGAGCCAGTACTGTGGTGACATACTGAGAATCCACCACCTACCAATCAACTACTATTCTACCTAAACACTAATGTGACTGGTCATAAATGACATGTAATTGTGTGATTTGGATTTTTAATGTAACTTTAACATTTTTACGGACATATCACAACGATGTCTACAGTGTGACATTTTATAGTGATTTCTAGCACTGGGTTATCATGCCGCACACATGTAGCATATCCCACCATGCCTTTCATATGACTCAGTGGGGTTCAAACCCACAACCTCCCACATCAATGGAGTGGGCCATAAAAGACATAAAATAATAAAAGATATAAGCAAATGAATAAAAAAATACTCTTTTCAAACATATCAAAGCAGATGTAAAAATTGGTTAAAAATATAGAATACTGGAGAAAATTACCCAAAAGCCAGCAAAATATGGAATATAAGTCATAAAGAGTGCATCTGATGCAAAAATCATGTGCTAGTAACAGATGCATATCATCGTCAGTTTCAAAAGTCATTACAGTGATTGCAAAATAAACAGCAAGCACAAAGTTGAAGCCCAAGTCAGTGATGCATAAAATATGGTCAATATTGACCTAAAAAATAGGATGCATCTCCAAGTGTCATGATTCTATGCATAGAGCATGCCAAGAATCTGTGGTCATGACCTAATGTAGCAACTGAATCTAAGCTGTTAAAATGAGAAATGTAGGTCACAAAGAACTTTTTATGGAATGGGTGAATTACAAACAAAGATTTATACGACAATTACCTAGTTACAAAGTATGAACAGTAAAACATGTAAAAATTAACAAAAGTTAATCTAATTTGAAATATGGTTTAGTAACATACTTTTTAGGTCACCTGTGAACAACTTTCATTATGAGGGTGTAATATTCATCTAGATATATTCCCTCCATCAAATCCTAGTATAAATAGTATCAATACAAAATTTTTTAAATATCTATTTATAACCCATATACATAATCTAAACCTAAGTTCATAAATTTAAAATGTAGATCACAGTGACATTTTTCTGGCATGGTATGGTACTTGTGAAATTAGTTTTATGACTCTCGTGTGTATGTGTGTGTGTGTGTGTGTGTGTGTGTGTGTGTGTGTGTGTGTGTGTGTGTGTGTGTGTGTGTGTGTGTGTGTGTGTGTGATTTGGATTTTTAATGTAGCTTTAACAATTTTTCAATCATATTGCTATGATCTTTGATGTGTGACAGTTTATAGTGATGTCTAGCTCTGGGGCATCATGCAGACATGTACCATGATGTTCATCCCAATCACATTATCCTGACACCAGACCCACTAGTCTCTTAATACTAACCTCTTAATACTGAGTGCCAAGCAAGGCAGATGTTAATACCATTTTTGTAAGACTTTGGTATGACTTGGCCAAGAATTGAACTCACAATCTCCCACATCCAAGGCTGTTGTAATACTCATCAAGATGTATCCAATTCCAGCATGAACTGGGATTGTAAAATAAACTTAAAGCACAAAATGTAACCAAATGAAGTGTGAAATACAGGTCACAGTAACCTACTTCAGTGCAGTTCTTATCAAAATGCATCCCCATCCCAACTTTAATGAATTTAGGTATAAAGGCATATATATATATATATATATATATATATATATATATATATATATATATATATATATATATATATATATATATATATATATATATATATATATATATAAAGGGTGCAAAAAACTTTGCTGATCATAAACTCATTGCCAAAACATAAGCATACATGTCAACCCCCTGAGAGGTATAAACTTAACTAATGCTATTATCAGCAGCAAAAAGGCAAAATCTGGTCATAAAATGAGTCATCTATTTGTTACATGCCAGAATAACAACAAATATGAAACCGGTACATCTATTTTTTCTACTAACTTGGTTCTGCAGCTGGTCAAAATTCTTGTCATACAGAGCAAAATCCATATAGATTAAACCAGAAGACAAACACAAAATATATTGAAAAATTATTTATAATCAGCACTTGCTTTAACTAGTCTACATCTTTAACTTTCACTGAATGATCATGAACTGGGATTTTACAATGAGCATGGTAATGTTCTCAGTATGCTATATTACATTACTCTCATGTTCTTATTCTAAAGTTTGTAAAGCATGTTGATTTGACCTTTATATTTGATCGGACAATTTTTAAAGCTTGAAAATATACAACTTCTCACAAACATTTTCAGTCAATAACATCCATAACTAACACCATAAAGCATTTATCGTAACATGTGTCACCATTTTCTTTAAAAGTACAGATTGGTCCCCTAACAAAGTAGCTAATCAATATAATGAATCTGCAAGTCAGTGTTCAAATCTGAAGAAACCTGTCTGTTTTCTTGGAAATGGGTCATATACAGTTGCTATAAACAGCAAAATAAGGAATTACTCTTATTGCTTTTCTTATTCAGCAGTCATCTTTTTGAGAATATTTTCAAATTTATATAAGCAGAATTAAAAATGACAAAAACATATTTTCATTGCTTTTATTTTATGATCTATTGTACCAAAAAGTGTAATCCATACACACACAAGCATAAAATGTCATTTGGTGAAAAAGTGTAACGATTATGCCAAAAGCGTAATGGCTGGCATGTACACATAGGCCAGCAAATGTAAAATGTAGGTCACAGCGATATTCTTTGATGCTAAGAGTATGGTACTAACAGATGTATATATCATCTAGTTTGATGCATCTAGCATGAACAGAATTTGAGAAATGAATTGAAAACATAAAATTTAGTCAAAGTCAGTGGAGGATGAAATATAGTTAGGTGACTTGCATTAGAGATGATGGTGCAAAACTCATCCTGAGGCAGCTCCTCACCAAATTTTAGGTTTCCAGGTGTAACACTATTTACACAACATGCCAAAAAGCTGAGCTAAATGCAAAACCAACAAATTTACATGCATGTACAAATTTAGCACCCCCTCTGCCCCATTCTATGAGAGTAAGTGCTATGAAACCAAATCCTAATTGTTGCCAAGGATCTAGGAACTGAGAATTCATAATTAAGTGGGGGTCTAAAGATGTGCATTTTTTTTTACCTTTGCAAATAATGATTCCACTATTGGGGGTTTTCCAACAGCTATCAATTTGTAGAGGCGAGCTATAGAGTAAACTTTTATAGTAAAATTCTGCAACATCAACATTTTATTTCAGAGCTTGAAATCATTTTGAACATCATTTTATACAGTATGCATATGATGATATAATCTTGACATGTCAACATTTTCTTAATAGACAAAATCAAAATGTATCATTTTATTAATGAGACAAAAAAAAGAGGTATAATTTTTGGTGTCACCCCTCCCCGACCGATATCTGCATATTTTATATGCAGAAGCAGTCATGGATAGGCTGATATCACCTATCCATTAAAACATGCAGTAAATTCTGGCTGCTAGCATAGGCTTACATTTTATAAACATACCCATATTTCTCACGGCTATGGAGCAATTGTCTGCTTAAGGGGCTTTTTTTTTGTCACATCTACATTATATTTCCAGAGCAAATCCTATGATTGATGACTTGTAAATCTACATGGAATAGCACAACCCTCTGTCCTGTGGCTATTTCGAACTTCATGCTAGATATGGTAGTTATCAAATATCAGAAGGTGTCTGAAGTGTATGCAGGTTTGTTCTAAAATGATTTGCATGCAGCAAAATATTGCACATTTTAATGAATAGGTGACATTAGATCCATGTATCATCCTTCAGAATTTGCACAGATTCTTATGGGGGGGATTAGTTTTTCAGTCTAAGACATGACAGGCTAAAACCAGTATAGCTAAGGTTCTATATGATCATTATTCAGTGTCTTGCCTGCATGTTGCTGCATACCACTAATAAATCTGACATGCAAATTTCAACATGAAACTTCAACAGAATTACAATGTTGATGCTTGAAAATATATAACAGAATCCTGCAATTCATTACAACAGGCAAGAAAATAAGCTATGAAAAAAATGTCAAGCTGAAAGAAAAGAATAGCAAATCTAGAAGAATAAAGACAGAGAACAGATGACAAACTGGCTATACAGGTTACAACTTTGATACCTGAATCACGAGACAACATAATACAAGCTTTCTGTACCCACCCTGTGAACATGCAAAAAATTCCACAGGTCACTGTATAGCAATGCATTAAGAGAAATATTTACACAATTCACAATCACAATAGTGAGATATTTTATGATAGTTTTAGACAAAGATTAAATCCCATTTAAGCTATTAAAAGTACAACTTTTCTGAAGTTTCAACTGTTACAGCTGTTAGAGCAGCAAACAATAAACAGAGACTCATGTGGGCCTGAGACTGCTTAGCTAGCTTCTATGGCCCTAATAGCTAAAGAAAAACAATTAGCTTAAGAAATTAAGTCTTGGTTAATTTGATGGATTCTTTCTTTGGAATTTTGAATAAAAGCATCATCTGTGCAAACTCAAGCCCAAATGAATAAAACATTTTATATGTGGTTAGTAATTGTGAAAATTGTTATTACCTGTGTAAATACAATAATGCATATTTAAATGTGAATCAATTAAATACAACTCCACACTGCATGCTTATAGTCTTTTAGTGTGTGCAATTATTGTAGGATTAATCCATGCATAAGTCATATTCACAGAAGTATTTATTGGACATGCTATAATATATTTTGAGTTAAATATTAATCAAAGAATAATTATTCGACACATAAGCTTTATTAAATTACAATTTTTGACTGATTTAACTTTAAAGTTTATGAAATTAAGCCTCTTTACTCCCCCACTAACGAAACTTAAGGTCCAAACAAGAGAATTTTCTCTTACCCTTCTGGAGTGTCTGGGATAATCTGCACCATCCTGGAGGACCCCTCTGCACTTCCTGCCAGCTTCCGCTGGTAGTGACTCCTAAAACAAAAGTATTTATGTTGGTTTGAAAAAGCATCCTTTGGAATATAAAATTTGCAATTATTTTTCAGTCATCAAAATATAAAAATTAAGCAAGGAAAGAAAAATTAAGTAAATAGCCCAGCTCATTATTCAGTCATCCAATGCCTAAATGACAAACACACAATAGCAATTATCATGACCTCCAAAACATCATATTTATTTTCTGTAAGTAAAGTATCATTACGGGTACTTATCTTTGTTTCCATGAGGCCAAATTTTTGCAGGCTTTGGATGTCAATTTAACCTGCTACACCTTGCTACTGTTGTTGCTCTCTTCGGTTTATTGCCATTTCTCAGAGCAACATAAGCTTTACATGGTAGCCAGTATAACTGGTAGAGGAAAAACCCCAAAAAAGCCTGGAAAGAGCCACTGACCCACAGGAAGCTACTGGAAAGCTTTCTCACATACCCACACTGATCGCGTCAAATGGAGGCAACCATATTTTAAAATTTGATGCATTCCATGATGAATTTTTAGATGAGGTCTTCAACTTTGCAAAAACTTCAGGTTTATATCAAAGAGGAGATTTCATATTTTAAAGATTATTCTCTCCTTTGACCTTTTTTTGGAAGACTTAAACTTATCTCATATAGTCACCATTGTGCCGATTATCTATTAAACCCTACTCCCTTCTATACATGCACACACACACACACATATTTTAAAGTAAAATAACATTAATTATATGAAACTGAAAATAACCATTCAAATGTATTTTACAGGACTTATTTTTCCACTAGTCTTGATGTATCTAAGATAACAGAGAGGTTACTGTAAAATGGTAAGTTAACTTTTATGTGCTGAGCCATGTTCCTTTGAAGAAATATGGTAAATGATACTTAACTAGAAAAAGATGAACCGATACATTTTAAACAAAGAGCACACAAGAGGTAAACACCTTAGAACTGAACTAAATACATATCAATCTGCGGATAAAAAGACAGAAAAGTATAACTAATATAACTCTTCCAGTCATATATCTATCCTTGAAAGTCTAATATTTTTTCTTCCAAGGGTTCATATATATCCCAAACTACTTTAAAATTAAGGTAAGTTGAGTGCAGAAAATGCCATCTACCAAGAAAATTTTATTGTAATATCCATATCACCTGTATCTTTGTGTGACAGATTTGTTCCCTCCCTTCTTCAGCCTCTCATGCTCCTTGTAGCTGCGGTACTGATTCTGGATGACAACAGCCGCATCCCGACTCTTCTTGAACCTCTTTTGGGCATAGTAACTTCTAAACTGGCTCTGTATCAAAACTGCTGCCTGGGTCATCTTCTTGTAGTAGGCATACTGAAAAATTATTGGGAATCTCAGAAAAACTGGATGGACTTGAGGATAGTTGTGTAGCCTCATAAAAAAACTACAATGACTCTAGGACAGTTGTGTAACCTCACAGTAAAACTGCAGACCTGAGAACAGTTGCATAGCCTTATAGTGCAGTATTTACTTGAGATGCAAGCACTTATTTTTATTTATTTGAAAAATAAATAGGGATTTTGCTCTAATCAAAATGGCATTCACATGAAGTGTTTTTAACATATGTGTTGGATCATTACTGCATGAGAAAGTGAATTGGAATTTGCAAGACTGACTTATGCTGTCAATATATATGATCAAATTTTAGTTTGCTTTAATTAGCACATTGCATGGCTTAAAGATCAAATATTTTAAACTTGCCATAACTGCAAACCTCCAAAATATGACAACCCCAATCTCACTGTACTTGTAAAATTTCAGGGCATAATTTAAGTAAAGCTGAGTTTCAAAGCACACTCAAGAAGACATTACCTCCCCCTAACATGCATGGCAGTGACCTGTTAGGGAAATGTAGAAATCGTAGCAAGGAGAAATCAAATATGACAGTACATTGCATTGCTAGACCTAAAGATCAAACTGTTATCATCTGCAGAAATATATTTGAAGACTCCAGGAACCTTCTGAAACTTCAGATTCTCCAAATATCTGTTAAAATGGCACAAAACTGAACTACACTAACTTGTTTATATCTCCTGTAATAGCTCTGTATCAAGATGGCTGCCTCAATTTCCTTGTTCTGACGTTGCTGCTGATGCTGTTTGTTACGGTACATTCTGTAAGCACTCTGGATCACTTTAGCTGCTTCATACAGTTTTCTCTGCTCCTGATCTGCACAAAGACATCAAGTATGACATTTTTTAAAATCGCACATAATATTAACACATGTGATTAAATTGAAAAGAAAAGACAAACAGCATAATTAAACTCTTTACCAAGACAGATAAAGATCAGTCACTATCATTTTCTTGAACAGAAAATGTATAACATCACACATGTCTGCTCAATTCACATTTAACCCTTTCAACACTGCAAACTGTTAAACCGGTTCAGGTGAAGTAAGTCCGTAAACACTATGGACCGTCTTTTCGGTCTGAGGAAGTGTTCTTCTTTAACATTATAGTACCTGACTAAATAACTTTCGGGGTACCTCTAATAACTTCCATCATGTAATGTAGATGTTATATTTGGATGATCTCGTGAGTTTAGGTTGTATACAACTAGAAATATCGAACAAAGTAGGAACTTTTAATGTGTTTTCTGAATGCTGAAATTTGTATCCAAAATGGCGGAGATTGAAGAAATTTCATAGAAGAGTTATCAGAGAATTTGAATAATTTTTATGTGGTATAAATTTGGATGAAAATGAGAAAAGACGTCTGGAGAGAAAATGGAATACATTTGTGGGTGACAGTGATGAGGATGAAGAAGACTTTGAAGGTTTTGAACCAAAGGAATTGTTCACTCCACGTGATTTTGTTTGGACGAAGCTGGAAAACCAAAGAGATTTGTTTCAGTTTTCTGACAGAGTTGGACACACCCAAGTGTTAGATGGCTCCAGGAAGGCTTCGGAATATTTTCAAATATTCTATTCAGATGAAGGTTTTGGAAAAATTGTCCATTTAACGAACTTAAATGCAATGATCAAACATGGCAGAGGTGATATAGGTGTGTGGACAGATTTCACCTTGGAGATCATTTTGGTTCATTTTTATAGAATTTTAATCATTATGGACACCATGAAAGAAAGACTTGTGTTGTTACTGTGATTTTTCACTAGTACATCTAGGGTCAATTGAACAAGTTTTGAGAACTGTCTAAGTTTTCTAAGAAGTAATAAAATAATTACTTGTATTTTACCTGTTGTGTTACCTGTTTGCACCTGTATTTTAACAGTTGTAATAGAGATGCACATTTTAATAAATTAGTCATAACATTTGATTTTTAACGTTGATTTTGACACCTAATCCAGACAGATATCTTTAACATTGGCAAAGTTATGTTGTTTCAAAGTCCACAAGTCATTTTGCTTTCCAACTCCAAAGTTACTTAGTGTTGAGGACTCTATGCCCACAAAGTTACTTAGTGATGAAAGGGTCAACTACTTCCTTTCACATCATCAAAATACAAAGTTTTCAATATTCTACTTGCAACTATACAGCATGGTAGACTTTCAAAAACAAAAAAAAGGTAAATACAATTCTTTTAATTTTACACTCACTCCAATTTTTTTACAGCACCTATCCATCAAAACATAAAGAATACATCTAATGCTTTTTGTACATTTAAGTTTGTGATTCTTGACAATCCTTTAAATATATTGTACAAAAATGATTTACCAATAAGATTTACCTTTATTAAAAAGATCAAAAATATTGCCTAAAAATGATAGATTAAAATCATATAACATTAAGGTATTCTTTTGTCGTTTCTGTCTTTATATTATTTGTTAACTTTGTATTTTCATGTCTTAAATCAAGTGACAACTTCACATTTCAAATGACTTCAACAATACAAAGGGGCCCCGAGTGGCCGAGTGGTCTAAAGCGCTGTCCGTTACGGATCACTGCCATCTCACCTCTGTCTGTGTGAGTTCGAATCTAGGATTCGGCGAATGTGGATATGTGAGAAAGCTTGCCAGTAGCTTCTCGTGGGTCGGTGGTTCTTTCCGGTGATTTCCCGGTTTCTTCCTCCACCATTAATACTGGCCGCCATGAATAGCCTATTGTGTGCTGAAAAATGGCGTTAATCCCAATAACAACAACAACAACAACATCAACAATACAAAGAGGTACAATTAGATATGTCCCATGACCATTATCATCTAAGTACATTCTATAACTGGTGATTAACTTTTTAACTGATCAATTCAGGTATCAAATAATGTAACAGGAGATTAAATGTCATATAATCATTTAAATCAAAAAGGAAAGTTCATACTTCAAATGGTTTTTAAAAAATACTGGTGCATGATTAATATATGTCAAAATGAATAATGTATGATTTCATAAGAAAAATATAAATATTCATTAATTTCAGGTTAGTTTTTAACAATGCACTGAATAATTAAACAGGTAAAAGAATTACTATTTTGATCAAGATGACAATTTCATCAGATAAACAAAGCTTTTTATTCACCACATCTCTGAAAACCTGTAAAAGAAATGGCTAATATGAAGTAGTTTACAAATATTGTTTACATAATAATATTTATTACAATGTTTGATTGATCAATTGAATTGAGATGACCTAACACTCACAAGTGACTGCTAGCTCTTATGCAGGTAACGTAGGATTTGCATGCCTTTTATTTCTTTTTTTTCTTCTACCCCCTTTATTTGTTACAAAATACATATTTAATGTGATAATATAAAGCAGGTCTCCTTTAATGGAGTATAATAATACAGGAGATACTTCCACAAGTTGGAGATGAAAATTCAATCGACTCTTAACTGGGTTCATCCAGAAATAGCTATCGACATAGTAGATTGAAATTCAACATATTCCATTAACGATGACTACACTGAAACCAAATACATGAACTAAATGTCAAATTTCACTTGGAAATCATGTTGTGTTTTGTTTTTGTTTAAAAATAAAACATGTTGCTCTAAAACTTTTAGGCATATCACTAAGATATCTGCAGTATGGCAGTTCATATTGATGTCTTTTGCTAGCGTAAACATCATGTCCCTTCCAGTCATATTATCCAGATCAATCATGATGAACTGGTATTTATTTTTTAAAGTGTTTCTGTCAGTAGGCATCAGTGACATTTTTATCAATTAAATTTCCTTGAATATTGTTATTTACTGAGAATGTTATTGAAAAAGAAAATTTAACAAAATAAATGACTTTTTATTAAGAGATGAGAAATTTAAGATGTTGGTCCAAATTTCAAGGCTATAGGTGACAATTTTGATCAGTATTTTCATCACATTCATCGAAGGGGCCAATTATTGTGCAGTTTCTATTTTAAAAAATATGGAATTTATACCTAACCATACATTACAAGTGGGTTTTGAAATTATCTGGGCATAAATTATGAAGGAATTGACATACCATTATTTCACATGGCCTTCAATCATGTTAACCTAAATCAATGTACCATACATTTAAATTGGTTACCATAAAATGTATGAAGAAACAACATGTACAAGTAAAAACATATAAATGTAAAATATTCAATCAAAAATGACTAATTACAAGTTGCACCATTAAATACATGTAAAAACAAACCTGATAAGGTGAGCTGAGAAAAATCCTTCTCCATGAAAGTAGCAGGTGCATTGAAGTATTCCGTGAACTCAGCAGTCGTTGGAGGGGGTGAGTCCAGCTGGAAACTGTATGGACTGTATGGACTATGCAAACAGGTCGAGTCAGGACTCAGTGAAGATGCTGGAGTGCCAAGATCTGGATATCTGTAACAAGCAAACATGATGAACTATTTCCAAGTAGAAATGATTTCAAGTTTATACTGTGTTGGGGGACAAATTTCCAATCAAACCATCTTAAAAGCAATACAGATCAACACCATGGAAAGTTAATCAACTTTGCTTCAGACAATTTGAACTGGCTATCTTCTCAGTAAAATGTACTTGAGAGGAAACAAGGTTTTGGTGGTTATATAATAAATTATCCAAATTTCAACTCAATCCTTAAATTCAATATCAAATGGGTACAGGAATAGATACATCCATTCCCCAGGACTCTAGGGCAATCAAACAATAATGCCAGGTAACCATATTTCTAGATGTGAAAGCCTGGTTAAGTAATACCAAAAATATAAGTATCAAAAATACTTATGTTAAAGGTTATAATGGAATATTGATATTTTTGAGCAACAAATGTTTTGATCATTAAATTGTCCCTAAAAGTACTCAAATGACCTCCATATAATTATGTATTTGAATATTGGGTGACTTCTATGAATGAAGCCAGACTAACTGATATGTGTCAATTACTAGTTATTTCATTATCATCCACCCGATATTGATACTGTTAAAAATATTTGATACCATAGATATCCTGTCTATAAAAAAAAGCTTGATAAAATAATAACTCACAACCAGCTTCAAATATGGTTAAAAAATTATGAAAATCAAGGAAAAATTATTTTGGTTCCAGTGTACTCCTGAAATCAACATAAATGCAGTTAATGGACTACTATTAACAGCATCGTTATCATCACTGATGGCCCAGTAATAACATATTGGACTTTGAATCTGGGGGTTGCAGGTTCCATCTTTCACCAATTGACAACCCTAAATAAATTTTCACTGGCTCATCTTTCCATAATATCCTTGTCTTGCTGACAGTGTTTCTTTGGCTACATGAAATTTTTTTATTTTACTGTTGATTATGCTCGTTTTTAAATAACTACTAAGAGGGTTAGTCACTAAATATTTTATTAAAAAAACTTTTTCACATGGCATCGAATCCCTTCACAAACTCTAAATCTTTTGCAACATACCCTCAGAACTAATATTTTTTAAACCTCCATACCAACCTTTACTTATTGACCCATGTTTACCAATATTATCTGATATAAAAAAATATACAGAAAGAACTGTACTTTGTATCCCTTAAAATTTTGTGATACCTACTGTATATTACAAATTGCAGCAGGCATGCAATTCTAGCAATGTTAGTTTTGAAATTGTAAGGGATATAAACTTTGATAAACTCGACAAAATTTGATCATGCTAAACTTGTGTCATTCACTGTATACTAATTATGAGACACTTATTCTGATCCTATATGATTAAATGCATACTTGCATGTCTCCCTAAAGGAAGTAAATGAAAAAAGTTTATAAGTTCAACAATAGCATGATGGAACCATTGTCTTACATGACATACCAGTAATTCTTCAGTAATTATAAAAATAATAATAAAAACTTTCCAAATATGAACACTTGAGAGACCCCTCTATATAGCAATCTCGCAAGATCATCAGAAATTATGAGCAACTGTTGCATCTCCTGAAGATAATAATGAATATAGTCAGAAATTATGAGCAACAGTTGTCTCCCATGGATATATTGATGAATAGCAAGAAACTGCATAAAATTAATTTTCTTGAAAATATTTAGATCGGTGATTACACAAATTTAATAGTTAATTTTAGTACAAAATTCTTGCACATATGCAAAATTCTATGTCTGCTCATGTGATTATATCCATGACATCTGATGTCTCATTCTGAGAAGATAAATCATCTTCCAGTCAATTACATAGATAAATCATCTTCCAGTCAATTACATTCAGGATTAGCTTCATTTAAATTTGCTAGGCCCAGTACTAAGCTATTACATAAAGCTACCACTGCATGGTGGATATGATTATCTACTGACAAGGTATTCTGACTCAAGACCCCAATGTAAATTTCAAAAACTATCTAAAATGGAGTGGGAAGGGTCAGAGGAAATTTGGACTAGCTGCAAGTTAGACCACCAAAAGAAAGTTAGATGTGATTTTATATGTTTTTGTTGTTGTTTTTTTTTGCACTCCCACCTGTGATTTCGGATTCTGCTGACAACTTACACCAGAAAAAAATTTCTGGAGACCTTATTTTGAAAATCTTTAGCTGAAATGGATATTAGGCTAAAGTTGGTTTTTATTAAATGATTTACATTGCAATGTCTCTCCTCTGTGTCATTAGTGCTGGTTGGTAGGAAACTCATCTGACGAGGAAAAGCTGTAGCCATAGATATAACTCTGTTGTAACTACTAAGAGTATCTGGTTAACAGTATAAACCATCAGGTTTCATTACAATCACCAGGTGGGCAACTATATAAGTGTTTAATTCAACACAGTTAATGTTGATAATTTCATTATCCCTTAATAAGATGGGATGTCTGACCATACCCTGAATCTGGACAAGACTCTCAAGTCTTTCTTAATGTGTCTGGATTTTAGTTACTTTCAATACAAAGTTTACAGTGGCAAAGTATTTGGTCTTGCCTCTCTGTCATGTTTGGAGTGACTCTGCATGCCAGCTTCATCTGATAACTCACTGTCAAAAACATTCTGTCCAAGATACTGTTCTCAACACAAATGACTCAAAATTTATTGCTGGTAGATTATGCAGAATAACCATAAATTCCTCATAATTACTTTTTACTATACTCCCCAACTGGGCCTTAGAATCAAATTCAACCATTTTGACCAGCTATACTGTACAATGTATCTGCCTCCTAAATTAAATTTTGAAACTTAAAAACTCTGTAGACATTTTTTAAATTATACACAATAATTCAACTTGTACAACAATAATTAATTCCACATATTTTAAGGTCCACTATTAATATTTCAAGTGGTAAAAGTAGTTCTAGGGTGAGCTAGACATAAAATTATGAAATTTCATGTTGTGATTGGGGAACACAGACTGAACATTTATCGAACACTAGATCTGTCATGTAAGAATAAATGGGTACGTAATAAAAAGTCATTCCAATGACATTTGGCACAGCTTTACCGATACTCATCAAAAGCCAATCCATCCCTCATTGGAGTGGATATTCCCGAGTCTTCACCATAAGATGATGCATGTGGAGATGGCTGTGAGGGTACAGAGCTGTAAGAGCTGCTGCGTTCTCTCTCCTGCCGTAAAGTTTGGTTCTCAGGCTCGCTGGGTGATGACTTAATATGAGCTGGCATAGCTGCAATGATCTGCTTGGCCAATGTTACCATCTGATGCTTGGCTTCATCGGTACCTTCACAGTCTGCAAACATAAAGAAATATTTTATATTTTTTATTAAATTCTGTAAAAACAATTTGTAAAAGCTGGAACCAGTAGTACCTATGGATTTTATCATCTTTTAAATTCTGAAAGTCCTGTGCCTTCATGATGGGAAAGTTGTAAGTCCCTATTTCAAGTCTGGAAGTCCTACCATTGCACTTGCTGAAAACTAATAAAAATTTATTAAAACTTTAGACATGCATATCAAGGATCTCAATATTGTGATGGCTTTTGTTTGGCATCCCACCCCCACCCACCTCAAAAAATTAAATTGGCAACCAGATATCTATGAAAATTATTGTAAAATATTGGAAGGATCATCAAAACATTGTAACAAATAAGAAAACAGCAATATACTTCATTATTCAATTCTGGGAAACATGTAATTTTTTTGTTCTGGATTTAGCTTTTACATCAGTTTTACATCTTCACCATCAAATACATCACACACTCAGTGCTTAGGAGACCAAAGCTAACTAGCATTGTTCATCTCATCGAGAGAATGGAATAGTTGTTCTTTTTTCTCCGATAATGAATCAAGCCTATTAGTCTGGTTCCCTGCTGTGTACACTCCCTACTACACAATCCACAACATGAAAAATTTGGAAGCACATATTTTGCTAGTGGCCTATGACTGGCTTACCAATTTAGACCATGTGCCAGTTAAGAAGTATCTTATACACTACTATGTGACCCCACTACAGCACGCTGTTATAAGACAAATCTGAATATAATAGTCAAGGTGTAGCTCCCAAAATTTAATATATATGCATTTTTCTCATACATAAAAAAAATTTTCTTAAAAGTACCACAAAAAAAGTGAAAAGTTTATTATCATTTTGGAGATGCGATTGCATTTGAATAATACAGGATGATCTTCGAGTTGCTCCTGAAATTGTATATGTAATTTTCTAGTGCATGAGAAAGTAGTTTTTTCTCTTAAAAGTACACATTATAATGTGTAAAACGTTTATCCAGGGATCGCAGAGGGCTTTGCCAATATCACACATTGCAATTTGTTTTCTTTCTTGGCAACAAAAATATACCATCTGGCAATTTGGGGGATGGAGGCCACATTGTTGGCTGTTTAAATTTGTATATACAACCATTGGTTTGGAGTGGAGAAATTCAGAGACCCCATGAAAGGAAGCTGCAAACTTGATATAAAATGCACTGAAATTTATCTACTTTTACATAACTTTTACATAAACAAATTCTCTGTCCATATTGACAAACCATCTTAACAGTGCATCATTTTATCATAATCCGCTTATTTTTACATAGACTGACATCAAGTAAGTAAAGCCTATGAATGAACAAAGCCTGCCTTTGATGATATTAACAGTCTTGAATAAAATCCCCATGATTTTGTGCTCTGAACAATCCCTACTGCCTTTGTTATGAGAAGACTATGTACTTCATCTTCTGCAACAATTGAGCTGATTTAATCTTTTGCAACGTCAAGAGAATAAAATGATCCCCTTCTCTTGACTGCTTATCACAGGTTCTTGTGAACTGTAGTGCACTAAGTACATGACATGTAGGACCAGACTGCCTATGACAATCCCTTGTGAACTGTAGTGCACTAAGTACAGGGCATGTAGGACCATTTCCTTATTCTACATGCCCTGCTGCATGTGTGTCTTGACTGTTTCTCTGCTCCTTGTTCTGCAACAAGCTCTGAGGTCTACAATACTGGCCTGTGCAAGATTTGCATCCTGTTTACAAATTTTCTCCACATGACCACTAAAGAGCATGTATGACAACAATGGCAGTGAACAAATGATGGCCTTGTTTTGCAGGCAGAAGTGGAGAGCAACATGTCTCTCTTTTTTTAGGGGTGGTGAAGATTTGATGCCATTATTACAACACTGGCAAGTGTGTACAACACTGACCTGTTTAGAACATGTGTTATCTGTAAAACTAATTCCAAGGCATAATAATCAGCATAAAAGCACCTGCTTGTTGGAATATTGCCATAGATTCCATATCAAACATAAAGACTAATGAAAAGATGCCTAAGACCATGTCATTGAAAGGCTGTATTGGATTGAGTATTGACTGTAAATAATCTCTATTTTGATGACTGTGTCTAACTGTGTTGGAATGGGGTCATCATCATTCTTTCTTCCAGTACCAAATTCATGATTAGGGGATATTAGTAACTTAAGTACAGTTGGGATTTGGGGACAATCTGTCCATCCAATGGGACAACACCTTCCACTCTTATTGGCTAAATCCTAGCTTAAGAGGGCTAGATTTTTGAGACACGAAAAAATTTATTATATACTTAAGTGTGAAATATATACATATAGAAAAGTATAAAACTATTGATTGGCAAAATAATTATTAAACTTCTTCATTCCTGTATTTTCATATCCCTATATCATCACTTAAGAAAATACAATATTTCCCATCATGCCATGTGATGCTTGATTGTGCATGCCTAGTGAAATTATACCAAAAGCAACAAAAATGAGCATTTCTGACATGGAAATAAACTTTTGTCATGATGAAGTTATTTCTGCTTACATCTTGGACAGCAGTGTTAAACCAATGTGATGCACAGCATACCTGAAATTGTTTTGTGATCAGGTATGACCAATTAGTTTTAGAAACTGTCACAAATGTAGTAATTTACTGCAACAGATCAGATCATCCCAATCCAACCACTCTCTTAAGTTGCTGATATATACCTGATCTGCCTGTGAAAGTATGGAAAAAGGAATGGAATAGTGCACTAAAGAGAATGTTTGATCAAACAATCTTGATTCTGTTGCAAGTCTGGTATATAAAAAACAAGAACATTTCCTTTTTGAGTTTAAAGGCTGGTTATATTTCACCTTGTGGCACCAAAAACAAGTTACTCAACTCATTGCTTTGCCACTTGTTAAAATATCATATTTTTGTACCACATGATGAAACATATCTAGTATTCATGTAGGAAAAGAAAATATTTTTGATGTATTCAAAAAAGAAACTGTATTTCATATAAAGCATTTTGGTTACAGTTTCTTGCAGTACACAAGTGATTTCATGTTAAGCATCATAGGTTCTTACTCTCTCACTGAAAGTTTTAAAGGATTGGAGTTGCTGTTGTTATAGTTGTTATAGGGTTTAAGGCCATTTTTCAGCACAAGATAGGCTATACATGGCGGCCAGTATTAATGGTGGAGGAAGAACCCTGGAAAAACCCGGGGGGAACCACTGACCTACGAGAAGCCTATGGCAGGCTTTCTCACTTACCCACGTTAGCTGAGTCTGGACTCAAACTCATGCAGAGGTGAGATGAGTTGCATAATTTACGATATAGTTTTAAGTTTAGTTAAACAACCAACCAAATACACCAGCTTTATACTGTGTGTAAAAAGAACCATTCTTCACATGCCTGGTAACTTCAAGGGTGCTCTACCAACCATGATATAATGCAGTATCCAATCACTCACATGTACCAGTCCCTGTGACAACAGAGTGATGGACAGACATACAGATGGATTGCCAAGCCCTATCAAAATATATCCATAAAGGTGTGTATAGTAGAAAGATTCTAACTTGTTGACTGCCAGTCCAGGGACTTGCACTTCTGACAAGACTGAACATCTTCTTCATCAGATGTGACTTTTTCCACATCAATGAACGGACTGCCACTTCTGTCTGACAAGTCATCTGCAATAAATTGAAATAAAATAAAGTTGAATTTTATTTATCAGACCTGTCTACATTACTATTGCTTGGATGTAAAAAAAATGAGCAGCCAAAAGCAGTCAAATTACAACAATATCCTGACTATGTAGTTGAAAAGATCCAAAAAGAAAATCAAAACCAAATGCAAATTTATGGGCTGCAATGCCCTACTTCAGCAATGAAGCTGTAGTGCTCATTGAGATGCAACACCACACCAAGTTTCATCATTCTAGGCAGGTTAGTATGCACACAGCATGCAAAAGAGTTATATGGCCATGAATAAAATTTAAAAAAACTAATAAAATGTCAAATGTATGTCACAGTGGCTTTCTTTAATGTATGGGTTATTAATATAGCATTTTCACTAGCAGAAGGTGGTCAAACGCCATTCTGTATCAACCATTATTATATGTAGCTAGCTGCAACAATGTTTTTCATAACTGTTCTCTTGCAGTTTTATGGCCCACAGCAAGTTCTCTCTATTGACCAGAGACAGCTCATTACATAACCAGCTTGGTATTTAGTAAAAACAATTTTATTGATGTCCACATACACTGTCTTAAAAATAAAAGCATGTGTCAGTGGTCCAAATGGGATAAAATTACATGGGACAAATGTCATTGTCTATGGAGGCCTTAGCAGTTATCTTCCATATGCAACAGGTAAAAATGGAGTGAATTTGGACACCAACATCAATTCATACAGTCATCTGGCTTGATGATTCTGGCATGAACAGTGCTTGAAAAATAAACTTGAGATTCAAAATTTAACCAAAGTGTGAAATATGGGTCACAGTGCAATACTCGAGTGATGTGGGTGTAGATGCACACCCTTACCAAGTTTCATCATTCCAGGCCATATCTAACACAAAATTCAAAATGGCTATATGACAGGGGATTATAGTATTCCACATGGATTGACATGTGACCAAACATAAAATTTGCTCTGGAAATATAATGTACATATCACCAAAGGAACCCTTCATCTGATGATAAGTCCACAACCACAAGAAATAGAGGTAAGTGCATAAAATGTAAACAGTTGTGTGCAACCAAGATTGTCTGCAGACTTTCGCAGGTTTTAATGAAATGATGATGTCAGCCCATAAAAAGCCAATAAATATCATCACTGGCAAGGGGCTGATTTATTGGCCTAATCCAAGACATGCATGCATGCATGCATTCATACATACATACATACATACATACATACATACATACATACATACATACATACATACATACATACATACATACATACATACATACATACATACATACATACATACATACATACATACATACATACATACATACATACATACATACATACATACATACATACATACATACATACATACATACATACATACATACATACATACATACATACATACATACATACATACATACATACATACATACATACATACATACATACATACATACATACACTTTTACGAGATTCTGTTAACACACAAATATGCATCCCTAATGTAATAAAATTTAAAATGATACACTGAAACCCCAGCCTAAACATCCCATAGGACGCAAAAAATAATTGCTGACCAAGATGATTTCCAGCTTGCAGAAAAGTTTGAGGTTTCTCGAAATAGAGGTCTCAAGGATTTTATACACATTTTGTTGAGGGCATGATCATTAATTATGCATTGTATTTATTTATGAGTGTAGCTGAATAAGTATAATGCATATGATCTTGAATGGATGACAAGCTAAGGATTCAAATTAAATTAGAAGATAAACCCTACAATAATAAATAATACAACCATTTGTTACTTTCATGTCGAGACTTTGACAAAATGTTGCTTGTTAATCTGGATAAGAATTTTGGGAATTAAACATATACATGCCAGCCATTATGCTTTTGTCATAATCATTATACCTTTTTTCTACAAACTATGTGAATTATGCTGTTTTGGTAAATCAAAAAAAAAAAAATCAAAATCAGTCAAAAGTTGTGTTTATTATTTAATAAGTATCATTTCTTTAATTCCACTCTTATAAATTTGAGAATCTGCTTTAAAAACATCACTGGTGAGTAAGAATTTTCCTTGTTTTCTCTTTATAGCAACAGTATATGACTCAGTTTATTTCCAAGAAAACAGACAGGTTTCATCAATTTGACCTCACAGATTCATTATATTCATATTAAAATAAAGTAGTGGACGAGTCTATGGTTTTATAGAAAATGATACCAGATTATAAGCAAGACAGTGTGTCTGGTGGATGATACACTACAAAAATTCTTAGAACAGATGGATCTTTACAAACTTCAAAACTTCAGATTAGATAAATGGACAAATCAACAACTTTTTACAAACTTTAAAATAAGAAAACGAGAGTAATGAAATACAGCACTCATGACTGAGCACATGAATGTTCTTTTCAAAATTTAAAATCATATTCACGATCATCCAGCTTTGTAATTAAGACCCCTCACCTGGTAATTTGGTTTCAGAAGGTGTGATGTATTACTGTCTAAATACCACCTCGAGAAGAGTGTTCCCAAGTCAACTGATGGGATATTAATTTTAATACTTGAATATTTAATGAATTACAAATAAGTACAACTGACAAGAGTTTGTGTCTCGTTTTTTTTTCTGGCACTAAAATGGATATTTATCCCCTTCATGTATACAGAACATACTTGTGAAAGAGGACTGCAACTTCTGCTGGTGAAACTCCTATTTTCACTAAAAGACCCTATAAAATTCAAATGTTGGGGGTCCTCAGAACTCCACAAAATATCAACTTAACAGAAGCCTGTACATGCTACCTACCTACCTACCTAATAATATTATTGTACAAGAGACTACAAATTAGAATTAGACAAATGACATTTAAACTTTTCTTTTTTCTTGGTTGGCTTGTTTGCACACTCATGAATAATGAATATGATATTGTATATTTGCTAAATGCATATACAAAAAGTTGTGAAGGAATTTGACATAATAAAAGCATTTGTTCTTACCAATTTGGTGCCACTTTTCAGCTAGTACTCTCACTTTCCTTCCAACAATAAACCTTTACATGATAACTCTTCACACATTTCTTTAAAGGAGTTCTCTTGACAGTGAAATATACAAGACAAGCATATCTTTCTTATTCTTTAGTAAGCAATATAAGCAATTCAGTGTAGCAGTAAGTGAATGCAAACTCTCTTTTATATGCATAACTTTTGTTCCAATATGCTGACATTATCCTCATTTTAGAGCTGAGTAAAAATCACTCTTTCACATGTATTACTATTGTGGAACATTGCTATCATTTTTCCAGCTTGGACAATGGTGAAAGAGTCAATAATGTTAAAGTTTGTTTTGAAGTTTTGTGTAAAAGTTATGTAAGGTCCACCAGTTATTTTATAACACAGTTTTCCTACAACCTATGACTGTGCTCTTTTAACCTATGACCGTTTTCCTAAAACTTATGACAGTTTTCCTATCACCTATGACAGTTCCCTTATAACCTACGAGTTCTCTATCAATCTACAACAAGAAAATGAAAACTTTTGTAAATTAAAAATGTAAGCTTTCCAGTATGAAACAGTAAAAAATAATTGGTTTAATTGTTCAGTACATATACTATATTGTTCCTGATAGTAAACAATGTCAAGACAATTCTTAAAATTAATAGAATCAACTGTCAAAGTGTACATCATATTTCCATGACTGTATCATATAACACATTGCTATTATTCTTGCTGGTAACATTCTTTTCAATATTAATAATGCTAAGACCAAAACCTATTTCTAGCGGAGGTAAATCTAACCTGAAATAAAACATGTATAATTGTATAATTGTTCTCACCAGATGTCTCCATCTGAATCAAGAGAGATCCAGCAAATGTGACAACATCTTGACTCAGTTGTGTAATTCCTTCCAGACCCAGCTTATCCAAATTAGGTGACATGTCCATCTGCATTAACATATCCGGGGAGGACAAATCCCTGTTGTGATCTGATAACATTGGATTGGATTCTCGTGTTAGATGCTCCAGATTCATAACCAAATGTGGTTCTGAATTAGCCTCCCGAATTGGCCGCTGAAAGTCACTAGTGGTTGAATAACTAGTAGGCTCCAAATCACTGGGTAAAAGGTCCATAGACAATCTCTTTTTTAACTTTGCTCTGTTGGCCCTACCTTTAATACTTTGTTCACTCTGTCTGCGTACAATCTTTTCACGCATATTTGTCTGGGCAGTTGGGCTATTTATTTCAGGATTTCCCAAAGAATTTTCTTTGCTTGAGCAGGCAACTTCTGGTGGTTTAAACTGATTACTAAAGTTGATTTCTGATACAGGGGTTGTGACTGAAGCCTTAACATTGCCTGGTTTGCCTGGACTAATTGATAAACTGGACAGGGAAGAGAATTCCCGTGTAGTGTTGAGCATTCCTTCTCCAGAAAAGACAGATGAACTAATGGAACAGGATGATTGAAGGTTTTCAATATGATTGGCTAGGTCATGATAACCATGTTGCCTAGCAACAGTCAAGGGGAGAAAACCATCTCTGTTGTAAACACTAGTTGCTGCTTTGTTCCAATGATACAAAGATACTGCAGCCTCAAAATGACCCTTTGCACATGCCCACATCTGAAATAAAGAAATTAAAATTTAAATTATTCCTGTGAGACACGTCACTTCAACTGATTTCCCTTTGTCACATAACATTTTGAATATTCACATGTGACTGTTATTTATGTAATGCAAATATCCCCCTATTACAAGGTCACCACTTCTGCAACAGGAATTTGACATTATAAGATTGGTGCCTATTAGCTGAGGATCACAGAGATGTGAATATTACTTGCACAAAAAGTATGAAAGGTATAATTATATTTCAATTTTCTTTTAAAAATCATATGTTGTGGTATTTTCCAATAGCTGCAGAATTTATAACTGACAATGTTTATTGTAATCCTTCCAACATTAAATTTCTCAGCAGTGCCAAATTAATTATTTCAGGTGCTATTGGTGCTATTGCTATGTCTCACTGAGATGATATATTTGTATACAATTTTTTAATTTAACTCTGATAAACTGATTAGCAGATAGCTATGATATATGGATATATTTGTTGTTATTGTAGAAACAATCTGTTTAACTCTACATATATATATATATATATATATATATATATATATATATATATATATATATATATATGCAATAAACTGACGACGAAGACGAACAGTACGAAACTAATAACTAGCCTAAGTGCTTTTGACTCTTAATGAGTCTTTTTCAAAGGCAAATACAAAACATATATACGACAAACAAATAAACACAAAAACGTTGTGTTTGTAAACCTCTACATGGCTGTCTTCACATGTGCTAAAACTATAAATACAACCAGCTTGTATAGACTAGTTGCGGAAACTGAAAACGTATAATTCCCTAAAACTCTACAAGCCAAAGCGACATCTATTTTTACTTTTTGTACATATGTAATGCAGATTATATCCCAGATATTTGATTCTATACCGGTTATTCTTATAGTAAAAATTGAATGATAATAACAAGATTTAGAAAATGTTAAATTCTACTAGTGCATAGTTTTCATTTTCTAGTCTTCTTGGTTTAGACCGCTTGGTTTCAAAGTTCTAAGGCGGCGTATCCAGTATGATTCCTTTTCCTTCCTGGTTTCGGAACTCCAGCTGTGGTTGTTAGCAATAGTGATAAGTATTATATCATTGAAAGTGTGGCCAGGGGAGGAGAAGTGTTCTGCGACCGGGCTTCTGTACAGCTTTTTTGTCATCCAATCAGATCTATGAAGGTTTATCCTTTTGTGTAGCTTTTCAGTTTCTCCGACGAACTGAAGGCCACAGATCTGACATGTGATGAGATAAATCACATTCTCTGTTTTGCACGTTTTGTTTGGACCATGTATGTTTAGTTTTTCTTTAGTCACTGTGCTAGTGAATGTCTTGGTCTCTATCATATGTTGACAGGTTTTGCATCCTTTATCGCCACAGGGTCCAGATTGACTAGGTTGGTTTTGAATAGCGATTGGCGTTAGCTTTGCCCTGACTAGGATGTCCTTTAGGTTTTTTGGTCTCCGGTAAGCTACTACAGGTTTGTTCGGAAGCTTACTGGAGACCAAAAAACCTAAAGGACATCCTAGTCAAGGCAAAGACTCATTAAGAGTCGAAAGCGCTTAGGCTAATTAGTTACTAGTTTTGTACTGTTAGTCATCAGTTTATTGCATCTATTTTAATTAATCCCTGACACACGTGATCCCTTGGTGGATCCAGTACGCTTGAAGGGGTTGTTATTCGCTTGAAGGGGTTGTTATTCGCCATATGATTTGTATTCTTTATATATATATATATATATATATATATATATATATATATATATGTTGTTGTTGTTGTTGGCCTTAACGCCATTTTTCAGCACACGATAGGCTATTCATGGCGGCCAGTATTAATGGTGGAGGAAGAAACCGGGAAATCACCAGAAAGAACCACCGACCCACGAGAAGCTACTGGCAAGCTTTCTCACATATCCACATTCGACGACAGACAGAGGTGAGATGGCAGTGATCCGTAACGGACAGCGCTTTAGACCTCTCAGCCACTCAAAGCCCACACACACACAAACACACACACACACACACACACACATATATATATATATATATATATATATATATATATATATAGGAAATGCTTTCACTCCACTATTTTTTTTTATAAGCTAGTATCAACCTTAATACACAGATTTAACAGGGTTCATACAGAGTTAAATGTATGAAACACCCTCTCACATTCCACTTGTTTAATTCCCCAACTGAAGTGCATTTTCATCAAATACGCACTACATCAATTCTCCATCCTATTGTTTAATTTAATTATTTCCCATTTTCCTTCAAAACTAAGAACGGCATGCTACAGTGGGGAAGAAAAGGAGATCTTCAGCTTGACAAATGTGACAAAATGAATACAAATTCATAAACAGTAAAACCAGACCAATTTTACTTCATAAAATGCACTGGCATGAGCAACCAACTAATTAACATGCCCAGAGACCATTTTTTGTTTTATAAACAAGATATGTGTTTCAGCACTGCTGTGAACAAACATTTTGTCAAGCCAGATATAAGCACTTACATACCTTTTTTTCACCCATGGTAACTATGACTGAAGACTACTGTCCGCAGGCAGAGTGCAGGCTGTTCCAAATCATCACACACTCAAAAATGAGGGTAAAAGCTGAGTCTGGTTACCCTGTTTTACAGGGTAATTTATTGTACACTGTAGACCATAAACCAGGTACAAACTATTCCAGCCATAGCCATCAAAATCAATTTTATGATTAAGCATTCTGTCTTTTGGGATGAGCAATTATGCATGCCGAGTCATTTAAAAGGTTTATATTGTCAATTTATCTGTTACAAAAATCTGCATAATGCTGCTAATGTCATAATTAGAGGTCTTGACACCTTGCTTTCACTGTAACACAATAAATAAATATTTTGTTGCAAAGTTACAATGTCTAATGACCAGGACTAATGAGGTACTTGTCTATTTCCATTAATATGTTATCATCTTTCTCCAAATGAGTTAATTCCATATTTCACTATAAAGGTCTGTCCTCTTTCTTTCTTGCTTTTAATGATGTTAATTAAATTCCAAATATAAGGAGTACATTGTTGTATGGACTTAAAACCTCTTCATCTGGTCATACAAGTGTATCTGTTACCTCCTTTTCTTTACTGAGATCATCCATTTTGTTTTGTTTTTCTCACAGCTTAGGTTTTGGCATTAAGCTGCTAAATAAATTTACTGAATAAGCCGAGTATACAAATTTTTTAACCTATTTAACCCTGGAGGTTTTTGTCGTTTTGGCCTGAAATGCAAGTAGGAAATCCATTTGGGGAGATATTTTTTTGAATACATCCATACACATCAACTTACAAGACATTTTTGGTTAACTTAATGCCTATTTGTGTTAGAAACATCGATTTTCATTGGCTCTTTCGCCTGAGCATGAGCAGGAGGGTAAAAAAAAGACTTGTTTTTTTTGCTGAACAGACCCATCATTCTCGTGTCAGGACCACTCTTCATTCTAAATGTCCATCTTATCCTACTTTTTGCAAAGGTTCACCTGTCTGTGTGCAATTCAGACTGGTCTGTCTTAGATCTGAGGCCAAAAAGTCTAACATCTGGACACAAAACCTGATCACGACCTTGGGCGAATTTCAGCAGGAAAAAACTCTGGTCCAAAAAGTGATGTCTTTTGCTCTGTATTTTGTAGTGCAACTCAAGCATCCATATTATTTGGTATCATCATAAAGCTACATCTGTCTACCTTTCTATAATACAACCCACATTTTTATGTTGCACATTACCTTAATGCTACAGAGCTCAGAACTATGCTACCACCTCCTGGCCCATAAACGTGGCACCAGGGGTTAATGAGTTAATGAGATAAATAAATTATATGTTACAGTCAACTTTAAAATTCAGCTGCCATAATGTCAATAGGATACCTATAAATATTTGCCTGAACATCAATAAGTTTATAATCCATGAAATTATTGTGTTTTATCATTTTCTTAATATTAATGCCAGTAACATTTCAACAACCATGAATAAAGACAAGAATATATCCACAATTATGGGTAATTTTCCTTCTTAAACCAAGCCAAATTCTGACATTCTTAAAAAAATGGCCGTCCTATACAGACCATATTATGAGACCACCTGCTGCAGTGGACATGATCTGGATTTCAGACAGGCATCATCTCCATTTAGAACTAAACATCATTACCTATCTTCCATTGAAACCTCATGTTAATATGACAATCCATTCAGGGGAGAAAAGCTATAGCAAGCATTGTATGACAACTATATCAGATACATGATTAGCACAATTTTCATTTTGGACCAACTAGGTAGCACAAAAAGGCGATCAGGGGCCTTGAGTGGCCATGTGGTCTAAATCGCTCTCCATTACGGATCACTGCCATCTCACCTCTGTCTGTGTGGGTTGAGTCTAAGATTCAGCGAATGTGGATATGTGAGAAAGCTTGCCAGTAGCTTCTCATTGGTCCGTGGTTCTTTCCATGATTTCCCAGTTTCTTTCTCCATCATTAATAATGGCTGCCATGTATAGCCTATTGTGAGCTGAGAAATGACCTTTAGCTCCAGAACAACAACAACAAAGAGACTATCAGTGACAATCATGCTTATATAACCATCAAACTGAAAGAAGTAGAGATAATATTTTCAAAGTGGGCACCATTGTGACCATTTTGAAGGTCAATCTAAATCATTCTGATTTACGAGTGAATATTCCATGCTATGATTTTCTGTTCAAGAGGATTTTCATACATGTGACTCAACAAGCCACAAAAAGAGCTTTAAGGGTTGTTTACCGCACATACTATTTTATAGGTGAAACCTACCACGCTTGAAAATTAAAATATTTTTAAAAATTTAATTTAAAAAAGTCAAACATGTAGTTTCATACGTTTTATCAACATGTTAGTATAGTGGGGACCAGAATGTTGCACCAGTACAACAAACTGTGTGATGATCAATAGTTGATCTATCAGATTAGAACTGCTCAAGAACAGCCAAGACATGTACAGAACAAGCTCTTAACTAATTACCTTAATTTTGGAATATGGTGATTTTTTACCGGCCAAACATGGATGTCTTTTGATGCATCATAAGTAATAAAGGTTTAAAAGATATATTTTTAATTGTTTATTTAAAGTCTAAATCAAACTTTGGTTTTTTTTAAATTTGGTGAAACCTGCCAAATGATTTTTAGATTTGAACCATGAAGAGAAAGAAGTCCTTGAGGATGAAACTCAGGAATTCATCATTAAGCTCATGTAAGGTGATTCCCCTCTTAAGTGAACATAACTTGCAGGACTACTGTAAAATAGTCAGCAACCTTATAAACCCAGCCCCAGGAGACTTTTTTTGCAGGCTAAGCATTGTTGTCTTTTCATTACAACATTCTAACACTATTATAGAAAGGACATTTATTATGCAGCCTTCACCGGTGGGAATCTGGATCAGAGTCTTCTCAGGGGAAATCTGGACCAAAGCCTCTAAGAATGAAACCTAACAATCAAAATCTTTGCAGTGAACAACAACTCTTCCTATCCATTAATTGACAATATACTAACTCCTATTAATTATTACTGAAACACTGCTATCAGAATCTAAATCCAATTAATGTTCAAAACTTACTATTTTATTTTAGGCAACAAAATTCATTTATTTTCTTACCAATCCCCCTGAAAACTGCAAAATTTATCCTGAAAGAAATGAACTGGCTCAGAAGCAAAATTTGTAAATCTTTGGTTTTGAGGTCTTGGTTCTGTCACATGTATGGAGAGGCCTTAATATTTTCCAAATGGCCAAATTGTGGCAATATTAGATGTCAAATTAGCACCGTTTCCATTCTGGGCCACCTAGACCATGGAATAAATGTGTGTGCAAAGTTTCATGGCAATCCTCCAAGTAGTTTAGGAGGAATAGCCAAACAAACTTATGCTAACAAACAGACAGACAGACAAAAGATAAAGACAAAAACTTAATAGAGCTAAAAACCGAATTTATCTTGGATGAGAAAAGTCTCTTTCTTGAAACAAAATTTAAAATGGAGAGTTAAAAGAATAATGACAGCTCACATCCCAACTGAATTGCTACCAAAATACCTACAAATGGTGTACAACCATTGTTGTCAAGTCTCTGAGCATCTACTTCATGTTCCAAGTGCCAACTGGGGCTCTCTGACCTGTAAATGAACACAAGTCAAAATCAGGTACTTTGTGATAACAGGTTCACATAAGTAAAATAATTTAAGTAAACAGACCCATCAAAAACATTTTGAATATATTAAGGCAGAAAATGTCATACAATGTTATTACAGGTCAACACAGGTACAATAATATAAATAAACTGACCAATCAAGTACATTTTTAAACTTATCGAGACAAAATGTGATACAATGTTATTAAACATGGAGAATAACATAAACAAATTGATTCAACAAGCCCATTGTAGAATTTAAACGGGTAAATTGAACACCTTTAGATGTGAATAACTGTCATTTCTGAAACGATGTATGCATCCCATTATTCTCCTGAGTTGACAGACTGAGAGTACAGTCTGTTCACCATGACCAACTTCAACTTATCCTTAAAAGAACTAAACTGTATAATGCTTTAATGTAATTCATCTAACAATGTTCTGTTCTAAATAGTTAAAACTGCAGGAATTTCATGTATCACAAATTACACTAGCAGAATTACAAACATATCATTTTTACCAGATTCTTTTTTAATATTCAGATATGTTTTTGATAAAATGGAAAGGAAGAAATCTCTGACTGTAAACCAGTCCTCCTAGTGGTCAAACAGGAAGTAGCATCATCTAGGAAGCAGTATGGCTATTGTTTATAAACAGAACTTCACTGCACAAAAAGCACTCCAGGCTATGAAAGCATTGTTTCCAGTGCAAGACAGCACTATTTAAACAAAATTCATTTACACATATAAAAATACCTGTTCATTATTGATAAATTTTACAATTCATTTTCTCAATTTCACCATCAAATTCAGTGTATATATTATCAACACATGTCCACAAAGGCTAGACTTTACAGTCCCTTGTGCTTGTGTATGTATGTATGTATGTATGTATGTATGTATGTATGTATGTATGTATGTATGTATGTATGTATGTATGTATGTATGTATGTATGTATGTATGTATGTATGTATGTATGTATGTATGTATGTATGTATGTATGCATGCATGTATGCATGCATGCATGCATGCATGTATGTATGTATGTATGTATGTACGTAAGTACGTATGTATATATGTATGCATGCATGTGATTATGATTTTTAACGTAGCTTTAACAATTTTTCAGTCATATCGCTACAATGTCTGCAGTGTGACAGTTTATAGTGATGTCTAGCACTGGGGCATCATGCCGCAGGCATGTAACATAATGTTCCACCCAGTCACATTATCCTGACACCAGGCCAACCAGTCCTAACACTAACCGCTTACTGCTGAGCACCAAGCAAGGAAGCTGTTAGTAGAATTTTTGAATGTCTTTGGTATGACTCGACTGGGGATCAAACCATGACCTCCTGCACCTGAGGGAGACGCTCTAACCACTAGGCCACCAGAGCGATGCATACATATGTATGTATGGATGGATGCATGGATGGATGTATGTATGTATGGATGCATGTATGCATGCATGCATGAATGTGAGCGAGCATGCATGCATGTTCTTTACCCAAAGTGCAAACCAGACAAAAGTTTGGATCTTGTCTGTGATGTAGAACTATCGTTGTTGTGTTTAAATCATTTTTCTTCTTTTCAGTTACAATGACCCTGACCAGTGGTCTTTGACTCCAAGTGAATTTAGGCTTCTTTCTTAACCCAACTAATATTCAAGTTTTATCAAAGCATGTGACATAGAACCAATTTCACAGCACATTTTCCATCTTTCAGTATTTTTATTACAAGTGCTAGCCATACAAAAAGTATAGTTGATTGTTGACAACATGAATTGTGGCACAGAAACAAAACTGGTAACAGACTGATGGATGATGTCATAATACATTCCACTTGCCCTTAAAACGTAGTCAAAAATTTTCTAGCACAGTAGTACATCTTCATAAAGTTTCTTATTCCTTTCCTCTATTTCAGTAGTATAAATACATAAATACTTTATATGTAATAAATGTAACTTCACTGTATGAAAGCAATCACTATTTTTTAACAGTACCTCTAATGCATGTAAGCTTGAAAACTGTATGGTAATGATAACAGTGAACCACTCGCCTCCCAGATGACTGTGGTCTGTAAGCCATCCCACACTCACTTCAACCACCAGTTAAATTTTGGGTGTAGTTTGTGCCCTTGTGCCCATCTCTTTGAGTTACTCATCATTGCAAAAAACTTTCAGTCATGAAAATAAATATTTTATAATCTAAACAAGCCAAATGATGAGAATGGCAACCCTGTGAAAGATGTTTTATAAGTCCAAGCAGACAGCATTATGAAAAAGTGCTACACCAGTTTCCAATTAAAGTAATTTGTCACTAGTTGAAGATAGCAAGGGAAGGTAACTGATGACCCAAGAAGGCACAAGAGCATTCAGTCTTAACAATAAAATTGGCTGTGATGTATGTCCACATTCAACATACACTAATATTACCTCCACTGTATAAGAACACCCAACATACACTAATATACCTCCATTGTATAAGAGCATTCATCAAATATTAAATTTACCTCCACTGTACAAGCGCATTCACAAGCCTCTGAAAACCAAACCCTGCTGCAAGATGGAGCAGTGTGAGCCCCATTGAGTCTAACTTCCTGCTGAAAGACTCATGTTTGGCCCAAGGGGCTTTCCTGATGCACTGAATGTGGTTAAATATGAGATCCTGTAGGAGAACTGTATCTTTACAACTCTCATAGTTCTGAAAATTTAAATTAGAAAATTTAAATTAGGTTTAGTTAATGACATGTGACATAAAATATACGACTGTTTAAGTTAAACTAGACTTTAACATGCATGTATTATTTTAGATTGAGTGCAGGTTTGTGCAATTCTTGCAATTATTAGTCTCTAAATTCTGATTATTACTTGTGTGTCTTTTAATGTCATTTGTAGGTTTTCATTTTAATAAATCTGTTAATCAAACTAATGTATTTGGAAGTTGCACAGCAAAGGTGTGCTTGAGACAGAAAAATATCTGTCTTAGACAGGACTTGGCAAATTTCACACTGACATGGATTAACACTCTCCTCTTTTTAAAAAAGCAATTTTGAAACCTATCAATAGGTACCCAGGGTCCCTAATAGTTGAATTATTGGAGTTTCAATGCAAGTGGAAACTGACTGCTGGCTATCTTTTTTTAATTTCTATAATAGTCTACTTCAGTAAAAGCTGTGTCATCTACATCCAATATTTACAGTGTAAATTTTAATATTTCTTTAATAAATTGAACAAATAAAAAAAGAGGATATATGACTCTAAAATTTACATAGTTTTCAAAGAGGGTGAACTACATCACAGCTGCTGCCTGAAAACATAGACTGGCCCATGCTAATATGGTGACAACATAGACTGGTCCATGTTAATTTGGTGACCATGTTGCTGAAGAACTAACTTTTGATTTAGAACACCAAGTTGACAGTGTTTGGGATACCTTAGTGACAATCAAGTTTAGAACTTATAAATCAACGAATAAAATGACTATCTTTTGTGCATTTTTATATCTTTCATGACTTTTGTTTTTCGAATCATTAGAGTGGTACAAACAAATGGGATGGTGTCAAAATCACACAATTTACTAGATAATGATGGAGGATTTTAGAACTTTAAGATGCATATATATATATATATATATATATATATATATATATATATATATATATATATATATATATATATATATATATATATATATAAGTTTATATATTTACTGTGTGCCTAAGGAAAAAAGTGATACAGCTGGCAATGAATAACTGGGATGGTTGGCCAAAAAGGAACAAACCTTTTTTTTTCTGGCTTCAGACAATGATAAATATTAAACATCATAGCAAATAACATTAGGTAGTGATATATATTGGATAATGTTAATTTAAAAAAGCATGAACAGGGTTGTAGCTTAAAGTTGCACTTCAAAAATTGACCATTGCATCATGTCTGTTTTGGGAAATTATCCCAAGTTTTATTTGAACAGTCTTTGGAATAAAGTTAGTAATTCCCTTACTTAATTTCTTTGCACATAAATACATTAATACATATATTATATTTTTTTGGGACTGATACCCAGGATTGCAGAGAAGATTTTAGAAGTAGGTATCCATACATGGAAAAATATGGTAATTTGGAACGTATTTCCAAACAGGATAAATTTATAGTTCATCTAACATTATTATGGGTGGTTTTAATGCAATTTCAGTGTTACCTGAAGCATTGCCATAGCCATGGTTTATGCTTTTGTTTACAACCACTTAAGTCGGTGTTTTAATATGTGAAAGTCGCTCCGATGCAGACGCAGACGTATTTATATTTAACTAAAGAAACTTATTCAAACAATGAAAACACATAACACATCCTGTCTCGTGATGTAATTTCTATACCTCCACACTGGAGAGTGTGGAACTGAAATGACATTGCTAGTAGTAATAAAGCTGAGTTGAAAGAATTAAGCATGTTAATCAAAGAATAATTGATATTTATGAAAATATGCATCAAGGTAACTAAATATAGTAATATCGAGACATGGCATGTTTAATGTGTTTCAAAATGTACCTGAAGCGTGGCAAGCTTCCATAGCATGACAGACTTCGGTTACATGAGGGAATCTTCGTTCTGCTCTCCATCACAAAACCTCATGAGGAAATGATGTATATTTGTGACTTTATGAGGACATATGACTAAAAATTTGTTACAGTTGTTCTGCTAATTACTTCTATTGTGTAGATATATTTACTCATCAAAACTTAAATATAAATGATTGTTTCAAGGCTTAATACTAATACAGTTTAAATGTAGTCTATTTAATTTTTCACCATTGACTCTGGCTAGACTTTGGTTAAACTGTATTAAAAAAGTATATTAACATACATGATGAAGCTGGCAAACACTTCATCATGTAAGCAAAAATCCATTGAAGGGACTGACACTATGGCTCAAAATAGATCTCCATGAATCCATGATGAGATTGTTTTTCTTCCTTATAACTGCAAAATGTTCAAACTATATCTGATATCCTACAGCATGATTTAGATTTTTAAGGTGGCAATAACAGCAGCCATATCAGGTGTAAATGAAATCATTTTCATTTAGGACCAACTAGACACCAAAAGAATTATGGTGCATGCCCCATGCTGTTATACTTTCAATTTGATTTTTGAGCTGGATATCATAGTGGCAATACTGCATGTATCAGGTCTGTGCCAATTTCATTTGGGTCCAACAGATTATAAAAAGTCTTCTGATAAAATATGTCAATATGACTATCAGCACATGAGGCATAATGATAACATGATTGGATGCAAAAGTGACATCAATTTCATTTTGATTACTTGCCTCAAAAACAACATAGATCAACACACCATTACATGACTTACGCTGTGAAGAACATTTTAAGGGTTAGGAAATAAATACTCCAAATCTATTCTTCCTGTCTCTATCATCAACTTTGGTGTCGTAATGGTTAGAGTGTTTCTGCCTCAGATTTGGGATGTTGCAGGTTCAAACTACTGTGGAGTCATACTATCTGCATTAGGAGGTTAGTGGTAGGATTAGTTGGTCTGGTGTGATAGGATAATGTGCCTGTTTTACTCTTTACTAGTGTCTTAGATAAGTAAGCCATGACAAACATATTCATAGGAATAATTAAAAATATATCAGTTTAATGAATGTTGTCCTCAACTCTTTCAACTTTCTGTGATCAATAGTTCTGTAATATATTTTGCATTAATCTAAATATTAGCTACAGTATACATAAACATTATAGAGAAGCCAATATTTTCAATTATTTACAAATTATAGTTTACAACAGTCACTAAATACTTAATTTGCAGAAATGGAATAATATAATTGGAATTAATTAATTAATAAAATTAGAAAATTAATTAAAATTAGAATATGTCAGTTGCACGTCAAAATACCAATTTCCAACAGGAAAAAGGTAAACGCTCTAATGATAGTATGTACATCTATTTCAAGCATTCCCAATATTTAATGGAGCTATAAAGGAGCACCTGTTTAAGTAACTATATTACTTAAAATTCAGGTAACTATGATACTTCTCATAAAGTACATCAAGAGTTTATCCACATGGAATAGAAGGGCCTTGGTGAATTTTGTTACAGTTTGGGTTATTACCAACAATGAGGTTTGCAAATGGTCCTAATTTTGAAGGAATGTTTTCTCAAAGGTCACTGATGTAGAGTACAACAGGTCATTTCGGATGTACAACTGGCACTATTTTGATTTAGACCCAATTAGAAGTTGGTACAAATGTGTGCATGGCAATCTTCCAAGTAATTTTGGAGTAGTATTGATAAAAAAATTCTGCTAACAAAAAAATGGATGACAGACAAAAGGTGGACAACAGGTAATGGATGATAGACAATAAACCATTCCGAAAGCTCTTTTGGTCTATGACCTGTACAGATAAATGCTATCAGCATGTTCATGAAATACAGATGCCCAACCACAGTGCCTGAAAATTGACTTAAATGCTAAATATAACCAAGGTTTGATTGGCAAAGAGACGGAGAGAGGTACAGGCGAACTGATAAAAAAGACAAAGGTAATTCTACATGTTCCTACAAATATTATGATGACTTCCCTTAAACCTTTTTTAAATCTGGAACAAGCACAATAGTCCATTTAATTCTGTAGTATCTAAAAATGTATGTGGAAAATAATTCTAACCTCTGCAAACATAAGCTTGGGACCAGATAAGATTAAAGCTTTTTCAATTAGCTCTATCTTTCTGATCAGGAGATTCCTCAACTGGTCATCTGAAAAATAAAGTTAAAATTGTTCAATATCAATTAATTTCCACTTTACAATGTTCTATAAACTATTACTATTTGCAAGACAATAATTTTCCTGGATTTGGTGACTGATGCATACAATGAAATTTCTAAAGCCTCTGACACCCCTATGGAAGAGTCCTATCTAAACATGAATGAACTAGAAATGCCTTTTTGTCCCCAAAAGCTTTCCATACCAATAAGGAAGGATCATATCCAAAACTGTATGTACCAAAATGTCATTTTTTCCTAAAACTATAAATGATACCATCAGCAACAACAAAAAAAAATTCCCAATATTTAGTGCATATGCCTGCATATTTGGACATCACCATGCAACCATAGGGCCTTAAGTACTAGGATAATTTTCTTGCTTTTTGCCTCACAAGTCCAATATTTCAAAAATAGGAAAACTGTCTCCTGTATACCAGATGGTGGCACCATTCAGGAAGTTGTTGCTGATGATTGTTTATTAAGAGTCTGGATTACAAATGTTCTTCTATAATAAAAAAAAAACAAAAATGGTAGGACCAGTCTACTTATCACTTACCCGAGATGGAGAACCAGTCCTTTCTTTCTGAAGCTGCCATATCTGTTATGTTGGTGATTTTAGGATTTTCTTTGTACTCAAAAGCTACCATGTTTGAGATCACACTGCCATCACAAGCTATCTGAAGTGTCACAAGTCCAGGTTCATGTGCTGAAAGCAAAATTTTATTCTAATCATATAAACTAGAATTCTTAGCAATCTAAGGTTCACAAAAGAAACCCAGTCAGTAAAATTGGGCAATAATAGTTTAATCCAGGATATTAAGTCACTGTGATCTAGTTTTGGTGTGCAACCTATGTTTGCCCAAAGATATATCCATTTCATAACTTTGAAGGCCATGGAGAAATGTACTAGAGTAACACTCTAAGGATTTTTTTAAAAATATTTTAAATTAATTTTAGAAAGGTCACATCAATTAAAATAAGGTGTGAGGTAAACAATTGTCCCAAGATGCATTGCAAATTTAGTGTCAATAGGTGAGAAAGAAAGATAGAAAGGCAAAAATTATGGGATAAAGTTAGTTCTGAATACTGTCTGCTCAAGATGTGGGTGGACAGAAGTGGTGGTGTATTGGTAAGCTCATTCATGAAGGAAATTTGCTTTTGTTGTTTGGTAATCAGGTGGCTATGAGTAACAGCAATGATGCATTTTATGGTTTTGAAGTGTAATCCACAACAATAACTTACCTGAACAGTCACATAATGAATAAAAAATTTATTTGCAAAACTATGTAATTACTTGCATTTTTTTTTTATCCTGAATGTTATAGGGGTTTTAAAACTGGTCTGTGGACCCTTTGGGGTCCATCGCCTGTTGCCAAGAGGTCTGCAAGCAGGTCCCAAAAAGAATAAAAATAGTACATTTGCAAAGTTTTAATTATCATCAACAATTATAAAATCAACTCAGTACTGAGCTGTCTATTTTGTATCGACTCTATTCTATTCTATGGTTATTACTTACTGATGGCTTACATGGATTACATAAAATAATAATAATTTTGATCAGCCAAATTTATTGGATAGGATGATAGTGGTCCACCATCTGACCATGACATGCCACGGGGTCCACAGTGACAAAAAGTTTGATAACCACTGTTGTATAAACATTAAAGTTCAATACTAAAAGCTAAAAATTTAACCTACCAGGAACAAAACATCTGAGCACACCTGGCTGCACCAGAGTGCACCCCACAACCTTGCCGTCCAAAAGAACAGAATATGTAGAACTAGTCGAATACCATGGACCTGTCACTAAAATTTTTGTCTGTCCCTGAAAATAAAATAAGTATTTAAAATCCTTGCTGGGCTGAAAAACAAATAATTCAATAAAAACAATGTACCTATTCTTAAAATAATGCAATAACCTCAGTGATAAGACCACATTATACCCGACATTAAAAAAAATCCTGCTTCTGAAGTATTAACATAATGACACTAATTGGTTTTTGGACAATTATATGGATAAACTACCCTGACTCAAAGCTCTCTAACCTCTAAATACTAGATTCTGCAGTCTGATATACAAGTACAGAACCAGTTTTACAACATTTTGGCCATTATGTTCATAGGCATTTCTTGTTCAAGCTTCTGGCTCATAAAGTCTTCTAATTCACTAATAAAAGATTTGAATTTGAAAAATGAATTGTGATGACCTATGCCTGTTATAATGTGAATGGATATTTCTCTGGGTATAATGAACTTACCTCTGTATACGACCAATCTGGTGTAAAATCTGTTATCACAGCTATATTATTCACAGACTTTATTTGGTGTGGTGAAGAATCTGTGTTGCACTGATATGATGGAGATGACATATTTCCAACTGAGGTCAAAGTTGCCCTGCCTGCAGGGCAACATCTTTGATCCCCCATGCTAACTGGAGATATACCCTGTGACACCGCTGACTGGTGGCAGGATATCTGCCCCCTATCACTATGGCTTTGTGTTACTGTTGGTATATTATCCATTGAATTACAGTTGCTAAACACAATATTGCCCATTTTGTTGCTATTACTTAAAACATGCTGAGATCCATCTTGATCAGTATTCACATTGGAATTTTCTGTATTCAAATCACCACAGATCTTTTCTATATCTGGGAGCTCAAGGCTACATAAATTGTCTAAATTCAAATCTGAAGGTGAAAGACTCGCGTGAAGGCCTTCCAAACTATCCTCCAAAGAACATATATTCTGTAGACTATCAGATGCTATATCAGTTTCATCACAATTAACTGCTGACATGGGATTCATCTGAAAGCTAGTCCCACTGCTGGTTGGAATGTTCTCAGAGAGGTCTGTAAAGTCTTGTAAAGAGATATTACAAGCACTTCTATGACCCGTATTGTCAACAATTGGAATTATCCCTGGATTTCCATTGCACAAGTGTGGCATGCTAACAGGTATCGAAGTTACTGCTGATGCCATGTTGACACCATTAAAATGGGTAGATGTACATGCTGGCTGAATCTGTACATGAGAACCATCATCCTTAAAATTTGGGGTGTTATGCATGCTTGAATCAAGCTTTACGTCTGAGGTTGAGAAAATAGGATGGCCAGTCACAATTTGGCTAGTGACCTGGTGACAACCAACTAGCTGCGTGTTGGAACTATTTGAACATGATGATAACTGAGCAAGAGACAATGTCTTGGTTAAAACGGACACTTGTGCCGTAGTCATTTGTCCACTGATTGGAATAAATTGGTCATAATTTGAGATACTACCTATATTCAACATAAGGGGAGTCTGTCTCAAATCACCAACAGGACCTGCCTGTTCGGAACTTTGCAGTACCAGTAAGTTTGAATTTGATCCTTGGGGCAAAGTTTGGTTATTTTGGCCCACAGGTCCATTTCCATTTTGACAACCTTGCTGAAGTATTGACAACAAATTACAGGTGATGGCTGGCTGACTGCCATCTTGTTTTATCTGACTGGTTGAATAATGATGCTGGGGAACCTTAACACACTTGGAGTGTGGACAGACTTTATCATAATCTGAGCTGCAGCTTCCACCAGAGGTCCTCTTGCTATCTGGATTTTCTATCAGCTGTTGAAGCAGTGCTGATATCATCTCCTCAACTTGCTGTGAATAATAATAATAATAATAATAATAAAAATAATAATAATAATAATAATAATAATAATAATAATAATAATAATAATAATAATAATAATAATAATAATAATAATAATAACAATAACAATAACAATAATAATAATAATAATAATAAAATTAATTGTTACAAAAATAAACTTTTGAAAAATCATACATCGCATAATCTGATGTCCAAGATTCATTCCGATTAAAATCAGATCTCCACTGTCCTACATGAAGATTTGACAACAACTGCTGTGGGGTCTCAACCAACCTGCTCAGTCTCCCAAACATTAAGGTGTAAGATTCTATCTGATTGGCTGATAAAATTAGTGATTATTGTAATAACATAGGTCACAAGAACATGACCACTAAGCAGTTACTGTCATATTTTAATCAGATTTTCCAAAATGTGCTAAGAAACATTTAATTGTACTAGAATCTGAAGTGACAGCTGAATACAACTGATAAACTTTATATTTTTTTTGAAATAGCAATCTCAGAGAAGACCATTATGAAAATAACATTGGACATGATTTATGACATAAAAGCAAAGGGTAATCACCGTCAAAAATGGGCAATCACAGTCATAAATGTTTCAAACATGATGTGGTACATTTTGAAACAAACATTCTGTGGGCTGGGAAGGCCAAGAGACAAACACTAAATGATAAAATGAAAATTACCATACTACATACTTACATTTTGTTTTGTAGCTTCCTGGTGCTCACTTGTGACTGTAAAAGATAATAAAAAATATATCCACTCTTCTAATTACTGATATGCAATATAATTTAAAATTTTCAAATTCAAAGCCAAAAATCAACATTTTCTTTTATTAAAAGAAAAACTTATAATTTCTTTCTGTGAATTAGGTAATCTCTCAACAAGATGGAAATGTTCAAGATATGAAACAACTTTCCTTAACATCAACACGCAATTTACAGAACTGATGTAGAAATTTCATTGGTCTAAGTAAGAAAAAGAAACCAATAAAGGTTATATTTCAATGTAAACAAAATGCTGGCCTTTGTTAAAACAAGAATAAACTAGAGATGATATATTCCACTTTCCCTTGCTTTTGTATAGATATCAACTTTAACTACATATACACAAACTAACCCTTCATCTAGCACATATCCAAGTAATACAAATTGTGTACAATTCACCATTTCTTCAAGTCCATTTTTTTTCAAACATAGCTGACCCATAAAAATCCATACCTTATTTGTATCAATATGTGAAGTGCAATTAAATTTTTTTAAACAGTGAACAATTATTTTTTAAATTTAAACTTAAGCATGTTTAGTTTGACTGATGTATTTGAAAATTAAAATAATTAAATTCCACACAAAGATTACAGAACAGAAGCAGCTTACTGAAAATTACTGCCTGACAAATGTATGCATATTTAAGAACATGTCTTGAAGACATGTCTGTACTAGGTATTTTTAACAGAATGTACATGAAACTGAAATTAAAGCAAGATATGGGGGGTACATCTTAAATCAAGCATCTTTCTTTATAATCACATTTAATGAACATATACCAGCAACGCTGAAAGAAGCTAAATTGGGATGAAGCACTGACAACTATTTGACTTCCATTTTCATGATTTATATCATAATGAATTAGCCTTCATTTATGGCAGCCAGTTTAACTAGTAGAGGAAGAACATGCAAAATGAATGAGAACAACTACCAACCCTACTGACAAGTTTTCCCAATTATTCTCATGTTTTTACAATAATGGGATGATTCTGTATACATGAGACATACACTATTGAAATCAATACTTTTTATAAGTGAAAGCAACCTGGGAAACGACTTAAATGAACCATAAAATGTAGATTCAATCTGCCTGGTTATTGTTTAGTACAAACAAATTAAGATTGTGTAAGTTCATTCTGACAACAATCGAAATACGCAGTATCAAGATTTTAGCTATATATATATACTGCAAGTGTCACGAAACATCAATAAAGTTCTTCCTTTCTCCAAGAACAAGTCATCCACAAATCTTGTTCTGGGTATATGATATAGAACTGTTATTGTGCAGAAATCACTTTTGATTCTTTCAGTCACTATGACCTTGGCCTTTGACCTTTTCCTTACAAAAACTGACTGGTTATTTCCTTGCCCCATGTACAAGCCAACCCCAAAGTTTGCTAACTATATTTAATGGAGTAATCAAGCTGCCTTGTGGAAGCCATTTTTTTCCTTTTAATAACAGTGACATTGACCATAAACGTTTGACACCAAATTGATACGGTTCTAAGTTTAACACAAAATTTGTTAACTGAAGATTGTACATTAACCAGAGTTACTGTGCAGAAATGAAATGGGTAAGAGACAAACAGATGCTTCAATGTGTTGGCATTTCCTCAAAAACTTGTAACCTATGCTATAACAAAAATAAAACTCTCCTCTGGTGGACATTTTGTAAGAACTATATCTAGGCAGATTAAAATGTAGAAAGTAATACCTGACCAACACCACCTAATTTAATGTGGAAAACTGGATCTGACTATGGATCAAAAGGAAATATTGTACAACAATGATTATATTTTCAGACTTTTTTGCTATTGTTAAACAAGTCTATAATTAATATCTTTTTTCTGTCTTATGGTGAATTCATAAGGATTGACAAGTGTCTCAACTGGATATCATAAGTAATCTCGATGAAAATCCCATGTCAATAAGGCCATCCATTCTGGGCAAGAAGAAATAAACTATGGCTGCTATATTGGAGGTGATGTCAGCCCCATTTTTATTTAAGACCAAACCAAACAACATATGTTTTGGTGAAAACCCCATATCAATGACTTTTTGTTTTGGAGCATTAATGGCCAAGATTTTCAAAATGGTTGCACAGTGTCCATATTGTCTTGTCTCAGATCAGTACTAATTTCCTTTAGGACCAACGAGAATCTAGACACCAGCCTTGTGATAAAACCTCCATTCTGATATGACCATCCATCAAACATGAGTAGCGATAACATACTGGGGCTCAGATCAGGACTGTTTTCGTCTGGGGTCAACCAAACATCATATTCAGTGTTTTAATGAAATGTCAATATGACCATCTGATGAGTGGCAATAATATTTTTAAGCTGGCCAATGTTGGCATCCACATTGGATGTTTGAGCAGCACCATTTTCACTTTAGACAATGGAATTAATTTGTATATTAAGGATTGATGGCAAACAAATAAGCCGTTTAAGAGTAACAATAATAAGCCTTGTGCCAACAAATGGACAGACAATGAATGATGGACAAAAGGCTGGTCTTTAACACATAGAACTAAAAGTCACTTAGCATGATTGAAGAAAACATACACATCGGCTGAAGCTGTTCCATCATTTCTTCCTTGGTCCACTCCTTCTTTTCCTTGGCAAATGACAGTGTTGGGAGACTCAGCTTGGTGTTATTAGGGTAAGGGACATTCAGGTAGTGGACTAGAACAATATCTGGATTCTGTGTGAGAAAAAAAAACATACATCATGAAGAATAAATTTAATTAGAATTATTGTTTATAATGTTGATGAAATGAAAACAAACCTTAAAATCCATCTTATATATAGAACACACAAAGTGTACTGGCCATTTTCCACTGATATATGTGTAGTAACATCAGTTATAATTTGATTAGGGGCCCCAAGTAGCCTAGTGGTCTAAATCACTCACTGTTATGGATCATTGCCATCTCACCTGTGTCTGTGGGTCCAAGTCTTGGGTTTGGCCAATGTCAGTATGTAAGAAAGCTTGCCAGTAGCTTCTCATGGTTCTTTCCAGGGTTTTCCTGGGTTCTTCCTCCACCATTTATACTGACCACCATGTATAGCCCATCTTGTGCTGAAAAATGGCATTAAATCCTATAACAACAACAATTCCATCACATTTACTGTTACCAAGTATTGCTATCAACATACCAACAACTACAGATATCTGCTCCTTTAAAAATTTGTGTTTCATATAGCTAAGTAGCTTTAGATATTCTTGCTCAAGTAAACTAAATTGATTTTGTATTATATTGCTACATTCTCTGAATCATGCATTTTATTGCTGCATTCCCTAAATCATGTATTTTACTGCTACATTATATTGTTTCATTCCCTAAATCATGTATTATATTGTTCCATTCCCTAGATCATGTTTTATATTGCTCCAGTCTAAAAATTATGTTGTGTGTATCAGCATTATCTAACTCAACAGCTGACAAAATAAACATTTATTGGGTAACATTTGTTTACAAAGCAATTATATTTCATAATTGATGAGGACCTGAAATCTAGAGACAAATCAAGGTACTGAAATTAATGATGACCTGAAGATGTGAAGTATTATTAATTTATAGAAGTTAGATTGAAGAAAAACAATCCAGAGATGTTGTTCAAAAACATTTTTAGCATCTTGAAACAGACTGCTAAAAAATATTTATAATATTTTCTTCTCTTCATATGTCCCTAGAGAGTTTATATTAACATCTGAAACATTTTTGATGGCTTTATTGTTGTGAAATGCATTTTTTATTATTGTTTCTAGTTAAACCTATCACCAGCAGGCACCCATGGGAAAAGGTAAATACTGGCATTTGAACACAGGTGATTTCTGTACACAGGTTTACCTCTTAAAATGTGTCTCTGAACAAATACTATGAACCAAATATCATTTTATTTACTTATTATTATTATTATTATTATTATTATTATTATTATTATTATTATTATTATTATTATTATTATTATTCCATTATCAATATTGTTTTAAGGGCACAATTTGAAAATATAAAAAAATTATATGTATATATTATTTCCCAAATGTAATTTCCACTCAAGACTACTGTATTCTATTCACTGCAACCCATCCAGTAAATTAAATCATTAATGAATAAGAATAATCACCAATCTTTGTTTGTGCACCGTGATATAATAATAATTTTACTATTTACTTCCAGTTTATATATGACTATAAAACAAAAAACTGATTCTTTTGCTAGCCAAGTTGTATAAATTTCAATAATCATAAACTCTAATGAAAATAGATGCAAGTCATTTCTCTTCTCATCAGAGACAGATTTTATTAACAGGCAAATAGATGATGTTATCAAACGACAATGATACACTTGTGACATGCTGATAACTCTGCTACAATAACAAAATTACTTTCTCCAGAAATAAATTGCTTCAAAACTCAACTCTAATTATAAAAAAATTCCTTGCTTTTGAACTTGGCACACTGACACCTTTGAGTGACCATGTCAACATGACTGGAGAACATGTACAAGCTCAATAAGAAATGTCTGAACATCAATTCTAAATGATGCCTTCATACTTAGGCAAAACTGCAGTTTTTGACTGGCTGAGCACTATAGATATTTGCCTGTGAACACTAAAGCCCCAAAGCTGCCATTAGATGCAAAAAGTTGAATATGCCAAATAATCTAAATAATACTGAATCATGAAAAATACTGGTCCTAAACATCACTGGATTCCAATAAAGCCAGAAAATGTCCATGTTTCATCAAACTATGAGCCATGTAATTTCTCCCTTGAACATGACCATTCTTACACAAGTATGAAATAATCCAATGCTGATTAGCAACATCCATGTCTGAGCCAATTTCAGTTGAAAACTGCAACAAGTTTTGATGTCACTATTCTAAACATAACAAGCTAGCATCACAGTCAGATTATCTTTAGCCCAAGTTTGCACTTCCATGCATATTGCAGTGACCCAGCTGATCACCAATATTCACCCAATTATTTTTTTATCTAATGCATGCATTTTTTTTCTTCTCAGATCCAATTTCAAAAAGCCAGTTATAGCCCTTTGATTGCTCTTAATTAAATGTGTGCACCACATGCAAATGTTCTTGTTATATTTTGCTGATGAAATCTATCAGATGTAACACATCACAACTTCTGAAACTCTCCAGAAAAGATCGGAATTATGAGTCACTTCACTGGCTGAATTAAGGGGTAGTAAATCTTAATTCTAAACTGAATAACTGAATGTTGTTTAAACCTAACATCGTGTTTATTTCAAAGAATAGTTTATATCTGATAGCTTTTTTAACAAATCATTTCCTTCCAACCAGTTTTTAGTTAGACTGGAAGAAAGGTAAAATTTATGAAAAAAATGGTGGCACTGGGGCTTTAACGTCAACAAAATCCATTGTTTGGTTAAAAAAACACCTGGTCACTGTCTGAAGAAGGTCAATTACTGTTATACACAATATATTTATATAGGAAATTTGCTGAGTGGTGGAATAATATCACTGTTGCAAACAGGCAACCACCTAGTAAAAGTGACTCTCAGGACAGGTTTCACTACATATCCAAGAGAGACAACTACTACATGGTCCAATTAATTGATTAAATGAGTTGCATCTCTTAATATATATATATATATATATATATATATATATATATATATATATATATAGATATATATATATATATATATATATATATATATATATATATATATATATTATATTCAAGCTGCATCTAGATCTATACTTTTTACCAATTTAATTAAGATTAAACAGTTTGTTACTATTATTATTAATACAAACTATATTGGGTGAATAGAATGGATTCTATGCAAGCTGCATCTAGATCTATACTTTTTTACCAATTTAATTAAGATTAAACAGTTTGTTACTATTATTATTAATACAAACTATATTGGGTGAATAGAATGGATTCTATGCAAGCTGCATCTAGATCTATACTTTTTTACCAATTTAATTAAGATTAAACAGTTTGTTACTATTATTATTAATACAAACTATATTGAGTGAATAGAATGGATTCTATGCAAGCTGCATCTAGATCTATACTTTTTTACCAATTTAATTAAGATTAAACAGTTTGTTACTATTATTAATAATACAAACTATATTGGGTGAATAGAATGGATTCTATGCAAGCTGCATCTAGATCTATACTTTTTTACCAATTTAATTAAGATTAAACAGTTTGTTACTATTATTATTAATACAAACTATATTGGGTGAATAGAATGGATTCTATGCAAGCTGCATCTAGATCTATACTTTTTTACCAATTTAATTAAGATTAAACAGTTTGTTACTATTATTATTAATACAAACTATATTGGGTGAATAGAATGGATTCTATGCAAGCTGCATCTAGATCTATACTTTTTTACCAATTTAATTAAGATTAAACAGTTTGTTACTATTATTATTAATACAAACTATATTGGGTGAATAGAATGGATTCTATGCAAGCTGCATCTAGATCTATACTTTTTTACCAATTTAATTAAGATTAGACAGTTTGTTACTATTATTAATAATACAAACTATATTGGGTGAATAGAATGGATTCTATGCAAGCTGCATCTAGATCTATACTTTTTTACCAATTTAATTAAGATTAAACAGTTTGTTACTATTATTATTAATACAAACTATATTGGGTGAATAGAATGGATTCTATGCAAGCTGCATCTAGATCTATACTTTTTTACCAATTTAATTAAAATTAAACAGTTTGTTACTATTATTATTAATACAAACTATATTGGGTGAATAGAATGGATTCTATGCAAGCTGCATCTAGATCTATACTTTTTTACCAATTTAATTAAGATTAAACAGTTTGTTACTATTATTATTAATACAAACTATATTGGGTGAATAGAATGGATTCTATGCAAGCTGCATCTAGATCTATACTTTTTTACCAATTTAATTAAGATTAAACAGTTTGTTACTATTATTATTAATACAAACTATATTGGGTGAATAGAATGGATTCTATGCAAGCTGCATCTAGATCTATACTTTTTTACCAATTTAATTAAGATTAAACAGTTTGTTACTATTATTATTAATACAAACTATATTGGGTGAATAGAATGGATTCTATGCCGCAAAGCAAGTGCATTTAATAATGAATAAAAATTTTTATCTTTGACAGGATTTGAAGCATGAAACATTATTTCTACTCTAATATGTGTTTTTCCATCATTATATGCATCATGTAAAAACAAATTTTCACTCAGTATCTAAGGATACTTAATTATCCATTCACTTTACTAAATAGCTGACTTTCTTGTCCAATACATTCTCCAATCATAACAACAGTAGGATAACAAGTTAGAGTAGTGGGAAATGCATCAGCATATAACCTCTATCATAGACATCCATCACTGGAAAGTGGTTTGAATTCCCTGTGCAATAAATAAACTGTTCTAGTAAGATGAAAACACATCTAATGGTCAGATGATAATGCTCACATAAGGAGAAAAGAGAAGCTCACACCAACATAAGGGGAAAATAAATTAGGTGATTCCAGTGGGAGCATTAAACCCACAAACACCACCACCATACACTATGAAGTTGTGCTGATCTCCAATGTGTCCGGTAGACATCTCAGCCAAAGCCAACGGACACACCAATATTCAACACTTATCCCTGGTATGCTATCTCTCAGAGATAAAAATTGGGGAGGGTTAATTGTACATGACAGCTATCTTGAATCAAAACTGCATTCGTATATGACACTCACTGAGATAGCTTTAATTTCATGAACAGAAATTCTTATGAAATTTATCTGATAAAATGCAGAATATGCAGAGCGCACTATCAAGCCACCTCCTCTAATCTGGACCCACAGCTCTTCTCCATGTACTCCATGCAGTGCTTCAGACCATAAACATGGTCTTGTACAGTCACATCTCTTGACATGTTCATGGTGGATAAAGAATGAATGACAACTATTTTGTTGCCTACAGACAGCCACCAGTTCCTAACTATGAAACCTGGCTGCATAATTAGGACCACAGAACCATCGGATCTCAATTTAAGATAAGTCAGGTACATAGAGAACTTGTGCCATTCACTACTTTACATGTCATGGTTTAAGCCATCAGAAAGCATGTCTTAAAGATAGCAGCTTCAATGAGGTTTCGGCTAAGGACTCAAATATCTGAGTTGAGCCAAGTTTGAAAACTAATGAAAGATTCACCTTTGAAAACAAGATGAGTAATTTAGGCCTTTTATTGTCAAAAGTTGGCCTTCATGCTTGACAGGTTCTTGTGCTTGTCTATATTCACTCTTTCATAATCATAATTATTCCAAAAACCCCTGATTGTAACACAAGTTTGCGCCAGAGACACAAATTAACATCAAAAATTCTTTTTTTGTCTCTACGCCAGTCCCTGAAAATCTGCCAATTTCCGAAAAAAATCTTTAAAAGTGAAGAGCTTTCTTGCTCATAGGATTTTCTCCATAACTGATAAGAAAATAGACTAAGAAGTCTGTTTGCGGTAGGAGACAACTACAGAACTGTCAACATTACTGGGATCAGTTTCTTGCAAACTTTGTTTCTCCAATCCGAAAGACATTAGATGTAGCCTTCAATTCCAGAATGATTATATCAATTTCCTTATTTTCAGGTCTCCAGTTGCAACTTACTGTGATGATGTTATGCACCCACACCCCACATAAAAAACTGGCATCCATATTCCTACTATAACCATCCACTATTTATCTTCTCACTGATGCAAGACATTTTTATTTTGGTTGAAATTGTAATGTGCTGATCTAGATGTCTGAAAAAGAGGCACCAATGTGCCAGCCGTCAAGGAAGCATATCCAGCTTAGATGAGTAACATCCACCACTGTATTGACTAAGCTGAAGTTGCAGAAACTTTCTCATAGACACCCCAATTCCTAGTTTGAGATGGCCACTGAGAACTTGCAAATTACATCGTCTGAAAGTCTATAGCAAGGTGGACAAAAGTATTGGGAGGGGAAAAGATTTTACTTTTCCCAACTAACTAGGAAGTGGAGGTGGTGAAAAGTGAGGCATGATTGTTTACTGCAGTAAAACAAAATTTACCCGTGTTTTTGGAAGATATTTAAGTCCCTCCTGACAAGGAGGTCCTGAACTAGGAATGATGCAGTTTACCATTTTTGTAAATGTCTCTATGACAAAATTTCGAGACTAGAAGGTAGAATTTACAACTGTTCAATTGTTCATGTACGGTGAGTCATAGAAAGTTGTGTGGAGTTGGATACATAGGGATATTTAAGTATGTATTGGTCAGATCAAGACTGATTACAAAATCCACCCTCTTGACACAAAAGCAAATTGATTCAAATGTTTCATGTTGAGCACCATAAAAAGCCTTTAGAAAAATCCAGCAACGAAGGCCTTGAGAATAATGATGTCATCCATTCAAACCTCTGCCTTAATAGGATCTGTTAGAGGACTGAAGGGGCACACAGCAAGGGAGGGGGATGGATAAATGAAATCAGAGGCCCTGAAAATATTTCATGGAAAACATTGTTGGAGTCAAAAAATGAAGAAGTTAAGACAAAGCTAGAGGACAACCTCCTATGCTGCTTGCTTTTATATGTCCCTCGAACAACATAGGACATCCTGAATGGAGCAAAGAAACAAAGAGTGGTGAGGTTTCAGAGATGAAAAGCATAAAAATGTGTTTCACTATATTAGTCTCCAGATTTGATGAAATTGTAAAAGCACTGGTCATTGAATGGTACTCTGCCTTATTTATGGTTTGGCAATGTTGGCTGTCAAATCTCAAGTGTGCTCATTACCCAATTATTCCTCTGCTATAAGAAAGTACCGATCTTGTCATATGAGCATTGATGGCATCACCACTGCATTTGGCACAAGTTCAAAAGTTGCATCAAACAATCAGTGGTTGACATTGTAGAACAGCAGAGTAGAAATCTGTACTGCCACAATGCGACACTTGGAACATAAATAATGTATACAGCCAACTGCAAGCAGTACTTGCACATACAATATGGTACAAATAAAGGCTTTCTAAAAAAGTCTTTAAATTTTGTAAAGGACAACCAAATATCACTTTGAGAGACAGCAAAATAATGTATATTCTTTCTCATCTTCAATTTCTATCAAAACCTTGACACTATACTTCTGGCTCACAGACAAAGGCAGTGAGCATTTGGACAGACATAAATTCCAATAAATTCCACTATGGCCTTAAAATTGAATCTTGCTTATGCATGGTAGGATCAGAGCTAGAAAGAAGATCTTGGCTGCTGCTGATGCCATCGTAGTATCCAATGTCATCACCTGCCAAAGCTTCCAAATCTATATACAACATAACAAGAGGCAATCAATGTGTAGTAGTACACTGTCCCTAGGCACTGGCCAGAATTTCCCACCAGATATTCTAATCAAGTCAGGCCCTCAAGCTGAGCTGAAGACCTGGGAACTGATGCTATATATTCTGCCAGGCTGAAGAATTGACTGTATGGTAGGACAGAGGTAATGATAGACAGAACACTGGATGGTTGGTTGGCCTATAAAATGGACTGATCAGTTAATCCACTCCCCAAATTGTTCCATATACACCACTTCCTTGATAACTTGCACCCTGATACTCACCAGCTTATAATGTGGATGTCAGGCTTGGATCCCATTCTTTAAAACCACAAAATACAAAACAAAATGCATTCCTATTTCTTGAACTTGAAGAAAATCATGATCAAAATTGGTAACCAAAACATTGATATATCGCTAATTTTTTATGGTCAAAAACAGTAGATAGGTTCTGGAAATTTTAATCAACATTTATTTTGAAATTATTAACTTTTAATAAGAAATCATATAAATGGTTACATTTTCTTTCCAAATGCCATTCTAAGTACACCATAATTAAAGATATTCAAGGAAATTTTGATGAATGAAAATGTCACTTATGCCTAATCAAGGCTGTAAATTAATATTTAAATGCTAATTAAATTATTTTATTTAGTGAAATTTGTTTATTTATATACTATCTTTTTGTTCCTCTTAAGTGTAATCATTATAAAAGCAATGTGTACTTAAATGTAAAATGTGTAAATCTACCGAAACAGCAATGTCCACAAACAATTCTTCTAAGAACCTAATTAAGCATTGATTTTGTTTTGATATGGACTAGTGGAAGTATATGTTGTATTGTTGCACTGAATTGAAAACTGGCCTCCTTTCTATTATCACATTAATTCTTTTGAATTAAATAAGGGAGGTGGAATGAAAGAAAAGGTAAAAGGCAAGCAAATCCTACATTCTTAAATTCTAGTGGCCCTGGTCGTATGTCTGGTGACCAATTGAACACTGTTATAAACGTCATTATGTAACATAATTAAGCTACCTTAAATTAACTGACTCATCCTTGTCTGTGAACAAAAACATCAAGGCAACCAAGTGAAAATACTTCCTAAATACTTTATTCATACTTGGTTTCACAGCTATAGACCATCATGGGCCAGTGAGTTTCAAAGAATTCCTGAACTGGCACTTACAGGATGACAAGAAGTTTCACTATTACTTTCAATGTCATCAATATTGTACTAATTGAAATAAAAATAATTGCATTTTGATGTAGAAGACTAGCTTATGAAATAAAAGCCACTAGTTTTTTTTTTTAAAAAAAAGGAATCTTGTTTGGTGCTGTAACATCATTTAATCTAGTTCCCTGCTACTTTTACCCCTAAACAGGGCATTACACTACTAAATTAAAACCAGGAACCAGACAAATCAACAAAACAAAAAGCAGTGGCATAATATATTGATGTTTTTTTTGTACATGTGATGGTTGGTGAAACTAGCTGGAACAATGTTTAACATGTTGGACATTTTGAAAATACAGAAAAATAAATGTTATTTATACAGAAAAACGAACAATTTCTGAAACTAGCTGGAACAATGTTTAACATGTTGGACATTTTGAAAATACAGAAAAATAAATGTTATTTATACAGAAAAACGAACAATTTCTGAATCATTAGAAAAAGTGCATTATTCACAATCTTTATCAACATGATAGTAAAACAAGAATTTTATCATCAAAAAGCCCTGTTCCATACCCACCCACCTGCAATTTTCTCAATGTCTAAGCTGATATTTTTCAATTTGTTGAAGTCCCTTGGTAACTCGTCCCATCACTTATAGTGCAATCCATGTTGTGAACCCATTGGTACTGATTGCTGGTATGCAGCATTATCCTTTAAAAGGACTGATACCTGATTATTTGGTATACATGCTCCTTGGAAAGGACTGATCACTATTCTTTTGGTACGCAATGTCCTTGAAAAGGACTAATCCCTGATTATTTGGTACACATGGTGCTTGAAAAGGACTGATCCCTGATCATTTAGTACACATGGTGCTTGAAAGGGACTGATCCCTGATCATTTGGTACACATGGTGCTTGAAAAGGACTGATCCCTGATCATTTGGTACACATGGTGCTTGAAAAGGACTGATCCCTGATCATTTGGTACACATGGCGCTTGAAAAGGACTGATCCCTGATCATTTGGTACACATGGCGCTTGAAAAGGACTGATCACTGATCATTTGGTACACATGGCGCTTGAAAAGGACTGATCACTGATCATTTGGTACACATGGTGCTTGAATAGGACTGATCCCTGATCATTTGGTACACATGGTGCTTGAAAAGGACTGATCTCTGATCATTTAGTACACATGGTGCTTGAAAAAAACTGATCCCTGATCATTTGGTACACATACTCACTGCCACTGTGCTTGACAAGGACTGATTTCTGATCATTTGATATACATGGTGCTTGGAAAGGACTGATCTCTGATCATTTGATACACATAGTGCTTGAAAAGGACTGATCCCTGAACATTTGGTACACATGGTGCTTGAAAAAGACTAATCCCTGATCATTTGGTACACATGGTGCTTGAAAAGGACTGATCACTGATCATTTGGTACACATGGTGCTTGAAAAGGACTGATCACTGATCATTTGGTATGCATAGTGCTTAAAAAGGACTGATCTCTGATCATTTGGTACACATGGTGCTTGAAAAGGACTTTTCCCTGATCATTTGGTACACATGTTGCTTGAAAAGGACTGATCCCTGATCATTTGGTACACATAGTGCTTGAAAAGGACTGATCCCTGATTATTTGATATACATGGTGCTTCGGAAACTTGGATGGCATATGACAATGATGGCTGGTAAAAAAAAAATTGGTCAGATCAGTTTTATATCTCATACATAAGGTTATACTCATGCAAAAGCTTAAACTGGTAAACAACCACCTAGTGGTGGTTAGGGAGGTAATGGTAATGAGTAAGAGGTTTTTCCCTTTGTACAAGATATATGTATATGGGTCTTTCTGGGATTGCTAGATTGCAGAGATAGTGTAGCTCACTGCCCAATGTTCAAGTGATGGGAAAATTATATGTAATTGACAAAGAAACATTTATTCACACATCCATAGTCATGAAAATAAATGGTTGTAAAGATTGTATTTAAACTGAGGATATGGATGAAAGCTCAACGAACAAACAAAAGATGTCACTTGATCAAATTCTGCAATTAACGTACATGTTTTTTATTAAAATGAACACATAACTTGTAAGTAGACAGAACACAGGTAGCTTTGACAGCCATCACAAGACCAATAATTCATTTCAAATGTTATTCACAGTGAAATAGCATGAAACTTTCCAGAAAATTGGCCTTCTGAATATCATAAATATACAGTACAAAACCTCCACTGATAAACAAGACTGTGTGTTACCATTTTTTCATGTTTCATGACAGGATTCTATTGCTTTGTGGTTTACAAAATTTTCTGAATTCTGAAAAGCAGTTTGTCTTTGTAAAAGCAAATAAAAACTCTTCTTTCTATTGTATACTTTTAAGATTTGTCAAAGAATAACATTTTGACCATTTACACATTCCCTGATGATCCTCAATCATATTTACATCAATCTTTTATAACATTTAAATGTGATAATCATTAAATATTTGATATATGTATACTCCACACCGCTAAGAGTTGTTAAATATAAATAGAAATTGACTTTTCTTCGAATGGTTGATATGAGCAACCCAGTAAACAACAAGTGCCATTGTGACTGATAGTAAAACTTGTAAGACTAAGTCACTAAAAAAACAAAAATTTTTTGTCATTTGTAAGGAGTGTAATTTAAACAGAGACTGAATATAAAGATAAAAAAAAAATGGTTCATAATGTTACCTTTATAAGCAGCTGATCATTACATATTATCATTGTATTGTCCATTGAGACTAGTTTCACTGACAAATCAATATTTTCCCTCATAACCATGTCAGTATGCCACTGATGTTGTCAAGAAAACCAATATCCGCTCTAAAACATATCACTACTTTTATCAAATGAATCATACCTGCAGAAGCCAGTAACATCTTCGATGAAATGTGTTGAGGATAGCTGAGTGGACATAGGAGCCATAGATACACTGAAAATAAAGTAGGGCAAGTAGCAATGAGTGAATCATAAATTGACCCTCTCTTTTCAGCTTACTCAGCAAGAATATAAATAGAAAAACTATTTTAGGAAAAACAAAACTGAAGATGGGCAAATAACAAAATGGAATCTCATAAATATATATGTTCCTTTCAAATTTGACTGAAAAGCAATATTTATTGGTAAAGTTGTGCTGTAGGAAGCAATGGTAGAAGGATGGGCAAAGAGGAGCCATAACCCTCCTACCTGATAAAATGTAAAAACATGAAATTAATCTCATTCAAGGTCTTAAATATAAAACTGCATGCAAAATCTGGTTGAAATGCATCCAAGCTTAGTAGAGTTACATCGTAAAAACCCAAGTCATGAGGATGAGTTATTGGGGGGGGGACCTAACTTTTACTGATAAGACAAAATCCAAAATATGCATGCAAAATTATATCCGAATATACTTAATGGTTCCTGAAATTAATTGTGTTTAGCTATAATTCTATCCGAAATGGAGCCAACAAGACAAAATCCATGGTAAAATTTTGAAAACTTTTTAAATGTATTTGTGTCAAGCCCACCATCCAATTAAAGTGTGAATAGTTAATCCTAAAACATCAACATACATGCAATAATAGCAGGGTGAGAAAGTTAGCTGGTATTATTTTCCAGTTGAATCATATGTTTTTTGTAAAAACACAACATGTCACTTCAGAGCTCTGTCCAATCTTTACATCATACTTTTTCAGAATTCTACCATATCACTAAACTTGTAGTCCTGATTATTTAATTCCTGTGGCTTTTCTATTGATATTTTTTTTCCAAGAAAACTGAACTAAATAGTAAATGTAAATTGCCTGTGCTTTCTGACTTTGCACTCTGGGTGTCAGTTTTAGCTACAAACCATATAATACACCAAGATAGGCCTGGAGGTTGATTTATCATATTTCAGATTGAGGGTGATATAGCATGAATATGAGTTCTCATCTACCAGTTGTATTGTGGGAGGAGGGGAGGATTTTAGCTTACTTGTATATGGTATAATTTTTCTCTGAATCCATCTTCAAAAAGCAGATGACACACTCAAAGTTCACCATGTTTCATATGCATTCACTTACTTATATGAACTAAGCTTTGGGAAGTCTGAGCAAAACTGCATCAAGGTCTGGCCATCAGAATGAAGATATTACTGTAGGTACATGAATCAAAGTAATTAATGAAGGATTTGAACAATCATTATCACTTAGTTATCCCAAAACAATTAAAAAGACACAAATAAAACACGTCATAATAATAATTCACAAATTTTGGAAAATCAATGGCTTTTTAACAAACTGCGAATGCAAATCATTTTTTACTTTTCAACATTTTTTCCACCTTTTCTAATTTGGAAAAGTTTTCAAGGTAAGACATCAAATAAAACTGTTTCTCAAGACTTGTATGAACCATAAAACCCACTAATGGTACCTGAGACAATGTACATATCAAACTGTGTCAGATATCTTGAATAATTGCTGAGCTGATTACATCAGCCCGTTGTGAAGATTTTATATGTCATATAATTCCATTACTAACCTCTACTCCCTGAACTTTCAGTTTCATATGATCTTCCCTGATAGTTTTTCCATCTTTCCGTCTCTTCCAGCAGTACCCATCCTTTCGATACCTGACCTGGTTACGGTTGAACAACAACATAGATCCTGTTGGAGGCCTGCAATGTTTAAAGAATCTAAATAAGCAATCATCAGCTACCAAATTTATCAATCTCACCATCCAATCAACAATATCAGCCTTTTCGATTGCTTAAGCTTTTTGTGATAAACTAAAAATCTCTGCAGATTTAAACAATTGGTTGAGTGTATAAAATAACCAAAGCTACTTTGACCAAAAAGAAAAAATGCCAAGACAAACAGTAGACACATCAGCGACATCAGTGCACTACATAATTTTCACAAAAACATCACTGCATACCAAAATGCCATGCAGAAATTTACCTTGAATCGAACATTAGTTTCTAAATGACATTTTCTGATTTGAAACAATTTTCACCTTTTATTGTAATATAAGCACTCTTTCACGAAAACGATGTAGCGAACCAATTTAAAGCACTGAAATAGAAGTTCACCTCTGCTGTCTGTCATGTTCAATTTCTGATGTTACTTTATTGTTGATACTGACAAATAAAGCCAAGAAGCCCAAAGCATTCCAAATGATCCTGATAAGCAATGGTGAGACTCTTTCATTATAGGTGTTGAAACTTTCTATAATAATCAATAACATATATTTGCTACCAAATTTTCTGTACATCTTCAGACACTATTTGCTAATAAGGACATCAATTTTGTTTTGCTGCCAAAGCAATTTTTTCATACCTTGCATTTTATGGACACTAAGATTACTTATGTAATGATGTCTTTGGACACAACTGTGGTTCTTCTTTATTGATTTTGGTCTTTTAATTGGATGAACAAATTGTTTATCATCAGAAATAGCATAGGAAAATTAAATGTATGAATCAAATTGCCACATGTTCTTAGAATCATATTTTGGATTTCATTAGGCCACTTACAAATATATAATAATGTTTATTTAAACAATAATAGCCACCAAGTGAAAATAAATTTCCATCTGAACAACATACAAGGTTATGTTTCACTATATAAAAAGTGAAAACTATTTAACACTTTCATTGTGAATAACATTAAAACTAGTCAGTACAGAAGTCAAATAAGTAAGAATTAATTTCAATGGATAACAATTAAGACTTAAAGCACAGTTGATTCATTTACTTCTCAGGAAAAGCACAGTTTTTCTGAGTGTATGTGATTTGTATTTTTAATGTAGCATTAAAAATTTTCAGTCATATCACTAAAATGTCTGCGGTGTGACTGTATATAGTGATGTCTAGCATTAAGGAATTTTGTCAAAGACATGTAGCATCATATCCCACCCAATCACATTATCCTGACACCAGGCCAACCAGTCCTAGCACTAACCTCTTAATGCTGAGCATCAAGCAAGGTAGCTGCAAGGACCATTTTAATAAGTCTCTGATTTGGCTTGGCCAGGATTTGAGCCCATCAACTTGCCACATATGCTCTAACCACTTGACCACCGGATTTGTCTAATGTTGGTTTTTATTAATTAATCTAAGTGTGATTACTTTGCCGTGTAACTTATCATAGGTACTAAAATAGTGTGACACTGCTACAGCACACTCCATTTAAAAATTTTACCAATTTCTAAAGTAAACACAAACATTATCCGAAGTATAAGTACCTGCAACACTGGCTAGGCCTTTTGAGAATTTAGATCTAAGTTTATTGTTGAAAGATATCATCTCCTAAGTGTTAATCTTATTATTATTGATCCATGAACAACAAAGCCACTGAGTCTTTTTGTGTTTGTCTTCAATGCATTCTGTGTACAATTATTGCTCAAACAATAGCAGATATATGCTTATTCTTTATGCTCCATACACAACCAAGCACCAAACAATGTGGTGGCTGATACAAGATTTTATAAATCAAAGTAATTTAAGGGCACTGTAAACATCATCAAAGTTAATTGAATACTTAAAACCTATTCAAATTATGTAACAATAATTTATAAGACAAAACAAATAAAAAGCTACCAACACATGTGTGCAACTTAGTGTTGTTGTTAGATACTATCAGTTTACCAGTGAATAATATCATCCATTCCTTATAAAATCAACCCACTGTAGACTGAAAATTACTTTTACTGTAGTTGTTCAAATAAACAGGTGTACAACCTTAAATTTCTGGACATTTACGATGAAACATAAGGCTTTTGCTTGATACAGGATTAAATCTGGTATTAAACAATCACAATTAGCTAGAGCTGTTTTAAATTTTAAAGAGTCGACTATCAAAGGACAGCAAATATTACTGTCATAGAAAGCAGAAGAAAATCAATTCATTTTTCAAAATAACAATCAAGTATTATGATTCACAGATGAGAGCATTTTAGCAGTATGAAATTTATACTGATCCCATTTACTGACCTTGGAACATACTTAACCATATGTGCTTCGTCTTCCTTAATTTCCTATGATTATTTTCCCAATGAATTCAGATACATAATGATCTAGGACAAAAGTCTGAATATATACATCTGTGTGCATGTTTCTGATGGAATTACATGTATTATTGACTGTGGGTGAGTACAAGTGTATATGCACCAATGCATTGTTGTTCTCTGAATAAAGTATACATAGTCTGAATGTTCAACTACTGTATATGTGTATTTGTCACTGATTTAAGAAGTTAACTGTGCCAATGAAGCATGTACTTTTGTGCCCACTTTGTTACTCCACCTCCAACATCATTTTTTGGAGCATGCATCATTTTCTTCAGGTAACTGACTTGGTTGGTTATAAGACAGTTCAGTACATAACATGGTCAGGCTTTATATACCTCAACCATCGTCTTATAGTGTAATTTTAGCTGCTTAGGCTTGAATATCTTAGCATTTGTTTTTTTTTATACAAAATGAAATAATTATATATTTTTGCTGACATACAAATCAGGAATTTTTGCCATTTGAAAAATTGTAAAAAATACAGTAAGTTACATATATTATTCCAGTTTCATATATTGTGTATTTCTTCTTAAGAAAACATTTGACACTGAGATTTTAAACATCCCCCATCCACACCTAGTCTAAATAGTGTTTAGTGTTTACCTTGGAGACTGGGCTATCATAGACAGGAGTCCTTTATAAAGAGCTAGGCAATAAAAGTGATAAAGCCTGGAGGGTGAGCAAAGAAAATTTAATCATCATTTGGAAATCTGACTGCAAAGGAAATAGACATGTATATTTGTGGTTATTATTTACCCTAAACCAATGAAATAAATTCCAAATTAACCCCATGTAAAACATACAATACAAGGAAATTTTTTATTTAACTGGACTGCTATTCATAGAAATACTTTGTCTTGGAGACCAATTATGGTGACCACTGAGCACAATAAACAGATAGAAGACCACTTTATAATAAAGCACATTCACAAAGCCAAACAATAGGGAACCAATTAATCAGACCATTATCCGCAGGTCACCTTTATATAAAGGTGACTTCTAAAAGAGGTTTTACTGTCGGGTTCCATCCACTTCTGAAAATTTAGATCACTATAAAGCAATTAATTTATATCTGATATTCATTTTCCTAACTTACCAAAGCAAGCACAATTAAATCTCATACTGAAGTTTTATGGTTCTGTTATCACTTGTAGTGTTACAGAAATGTGCATGCAATTTTGAAAATAATGAAGAAAATAAATTATATATACCTCACTTTCAGCTCCCTTTGTTGCCATTCTTTATGTTTGTCAAAAGCAATTAGGATGGAAGCAATTTCCTGAAAATTGTAAAAAAAAAAAAAAAAAATCAAGAGAAACACAGGTGCAGACACAGATAACAAAAGTCTAGTTCTGATATAAAGTTTAATTTGCTATATTTAAGAGTGAATAAAGAAGGCATATAATAACCTTTTACAATGGTTAGCAACATACCTACAGTAATAATACATGTAACTGCATAATGTAAAAACAACATTTTTTAAAACTTTCAAATATTTTTTATGTTTATGACAGTTGCTTAGTTAAAATACAAGTCACATGGTTCATGCAGACAATCAACGACGACAATTTCAGTAATGGGCGTCCATTTTTAGAATTTAATTCTATATACCTTTAAGTGGCAAGTATTCACTTCATTTGGATTCATATACATCCATATTCCTTTGGAAGGTCTTTATTTAGATGTCCTGATAGGTGAATATGGCAAAAAAAATGCTAAAGTAAGTAGACATTTTTTGACAAAATGAACGTAAAGGTCTGATCTAGTAGACTCTGGATTGAATGTCATGTGCTGTGATGTCACAATGAGAGTTATGCACATTGATAAACAAATTCGTACTACCCTCACTCATGACAATTCCACTCAAAATGTTCTTATTTTGACACAAGTTTGGTACAAGGACACCATTGTGAAAGTCCACAGGAATAGATAATTTTCACCTGGAAGTTTCTTAATTTAAAACGAGTAAGTGCGCATATATGACCCATGCGACTTGTAGTACAGATGATGATAACTCTGTGCCAGATGAAAACATCACAATCCATAAAAATCCACTATGATGATACAATGGTAATGAAACAATCTTTTCATGAATTATAAGGGGAAAAGGGGGCTGGGATTCTTTTTCTTCAAGCTATATTTCTTTGTTTCTTATTAAACCAATATATTTTCACCAAGATGATGTCACAGAGACTTGGACAAGATTTTTTGTTTTCTTTTTAACAAATCCTTTCTTTGATAACATGGTAAGTGCCAATGGATCCATCATGACACTTCCATGTTTGTGTAAACACAGGTCCTAGCACACAAAAAAAAACAACTGATTTATAGTTACGCTTCCTTGGGGAAAGAATCACATCCAATCAAAATTCACAAAAATAATGCTCAAGATAATTATTTTCTAGTAAAGATCCAGAATCACTTGCATATCAGATCAATCTATCCAACAAAAGAGAAATTTCTGCTCAAGATTAAAGAAAAAAAAGGACAACTTTTATGGAACATATAAGATAATATCCTCCCAATTCAATCTTTTTCTTCATGTTTTAGCAGGAAGAGAAAGGTCATTAAATATTCTAGTGTATGTGTGTAATGTGTGTGTGATTTGGACTTTTAACATAGCTTTTAAAAAAAATTCAGTCATATCACTATGATGTCTGCAGTGTGGCAGTCTATTGTCTATCGATGGGCATCATGCCTCACCAGTCACATTATCCAGATACCAGTCTGATCAGTCCTAACACTAAAGTCTTAATACGGAGTGCCACACATGTCAGCTGTACCATTTCTGTAATTCTTTGGTATGACACAGCTGGGGTTCAAACCCATGACCTACCACATCCGAGGCAGACACTCTAACCACTTAGGCCACCAGAGTGGTATCTTCCATTGTTATTAATTGTTACAGAAGATACGGATTTACACCATGTGAGACAAACTTTTTCTCATCTGAGCTGATTAACAAGCTTTATGATGATGCACCACAAAAAAAATATTGGTTTATTTAAAAAAAACATCCAGCTGTTGTACAAAAATTGGAGCAGACTTTATATTTGTAGACTTATATTTTTTCCCTGATTATTCAATTTATATATACCTTTAAAAGCATTTGTACATCTTTACCTTTAATTTTTTGTCTTGTATGAATATGATTTATATTTATATTTATTGTAAGAATCTACCTTCCAATTTTTGTTCTGCGATTGAGGGCAATTTTTATCTTTACATTTTTAGAACTTACACCTCTACCACATTATAATGCTCTAAAGTATAATACAATTCTGGATATAACAAAATGGTGCTATGAACCCTAGAATCAAAATTATAAAATAAAAATAAAAATTTAATTATAAAATTAGTTTAAACATCAGCTGAAACCTTAAAACAAAACCCAAAGTACAGATTTTGACATAACCAGAATGAATTTTAACAGTCATGATTTAACTCTAATTAGCCACTGTTGTATTTAGGCAAAATAAGATATTGTATTCCAACTGGCCATTATACACCCAAATTTACCCATGTCTCTAATAAACCATAATTATCATATTTTTGTTATGGACTATTGGCTGAAGTACATGGGTACCTTTAGCTCTTAAGCCACTCCAATAAATCAGTGACTTTATCTCTGTAAACATTGATTATACAGAAGGCCATTGTTTACTGACACATGGATAACCAATCACAGAATGAATTAGCAAAGGCATGTCTTTTGAACTTGCAGCTGCTTTCTATAATCTGTCACAGTCCAAGAAGAGATAGATGTTCATTTACATACTGTATCTACAGCACAGATAAGGTCCCATTCGGTAAAATCAGATTTAAAAGTGATTTTAGTCTTCATAGTATTTACAAGTGAATTAAGACAATAGATTTTTCAATAGCTATGTCCTGGAAAGGAAAGGTTTGTTATGTCCATAGGAAAGGAAAGGTTTGTTATGTCCATATGAAAGGAAAGGTTTGTTATGTCCATAGGAAAGGAAAGGTTTGTTATGTCCATAGGACAGGAAAGGTTTGTTATGTCCATAGGAAAGGAAAGGTTTGTTATGTCCATAGGAAAGGAAAGGTTTGTTATGTCCATAGGAAAGAAAAGATTTGTTATGTCCATATGAAAGGAAAGGTTTGTTATGTCCATAGGAAAGGAAAGGTTTGTTATGTCCATAGGAAAGGAAAGGTTTGTTATGTTCATAGGAAAGGAAATGTTTGTTATGTCCATATGAAAGGAAAGGTTTGTTATGTCCATAGGAAAGGAAATGTTTGTTATGTCCATATGACAGGAAAGGTTTGTTATGTCCATAGGAAAGGAAAAGTTTGTTATGTCCATATGACAGGAAAGGTTTGTTATGTCCATATGAAAGGAAAGGTTTGTTATGTCCATAGGAAAGGAAAGGTTTGTTATGTCCATAGGAAAGGAAAGGTTTGTTATGTCCATAGGAAAGGAAAGGTTTGTTATGTCCATAGGAAAGGAAAGGTTTGTTATGTCCATAGGAAAGGAAAGGTTTGTTATGCCCATAGGAAAGGAAAGGTTTGTTATGTCCATAGGATTGTGATTTTAATGGATTCATGGAAGATGCTGAAGAGCATAAGCTGTGCTACAGGGGCATTTTAACTCATTTGACAATGTTAGCAGTGGATCAAAACTTTTTAGTAAAACCCCACTGTTGAATGTTAGATTTACACTGATATCCTAATATCCAGTTCTTTTAGGTGCCAAAAGAGAAAATCTAGATTATGAACAACATGAAGTGGGATCTACTATTGACAGTGAACAGAAGGATTCGCCGTAAATGCCAAATACTGTTTCTGATGCCATATAATAATTCAATAAATTAATGATCTGGGTTAGTCATGTAGGACACTGAGCCCTTGAAAATTGCACAAATGACAAATATAACAGACTTTGCTAAAATAAATCAATATAGAAAAATAAGATCATGTCTAAATAAATCCTAAAAACGCTTTTTATATATACTTATTATTCTATTTGAATTAATACATCCTGTGAACAAACATGTTTGTTTTGTATTGAATTTTAAACAAATTGCATGCATGTATGTGAGTTTGCCATTTTTTCATCATTCTGAGTTCTGGAATTGCTAAAAGACTGCTGTACATAATGTGATGTAACTCAGTCACATTATGTACTAAAAATGGGATATTTTATAGATTAAAAAAAAATCCTTTGACACTACTTAGTGTACTTGTTACAGACTGATGATGTTCATTCATTTAATCGCAAAATGGGTGAAAAGGTGGTAGATACATGATTCTGATCTCTTAATTATAAAAGGACACGGTTAATGTCAGGATGCATTTCATTTAATCATTTTTTTGCAAGTGATTACAACATTTTTAAACACTTTAAACTTGATGCAGCTGTATACAGAATATATAGTAATTACATAAATTAACAGTATTAGCATACATTGGACTTGCATTTTGTTTATTCCCCCCCTCCCATGAACAAGTATACTCCACATTTTTTATCAATTTCGCTATACTATGGTTCAGTTCAAAATGCAATTGGTAGTTATGAACCCTGACTACCACATTATATCTGTACATTTTTTAACCATACAATGTAGTCAACAGTTTGCTACACACACACACACACACACACACACACACACACACACACACACACACACACACATGTACATCTGTATATCTGCCTGCCCAAACATGCATGCACACACATACATGTAGTTATCTATATTCTAACAGGTTAAAACATAGAGGAATTTAAAGACAAAACACCAAACAATATAGAACCTGATCTGTGATCACATAATGCACCAGCAGAATAGGGTCTGTTTGTTTTACTGATACACCAAGACCTGCCAGCACATTATGTAATGTCAGATCTAGATCTGGGCAGTCTGAAGTTGAACTCAACTGTTGAGTATCTATGAAAATGCTTAAAAGATAACCAAGCCCCATAACAAAAAATGTCCTCAGCACATAATTTTACCGAGATCAACAAACTATATTAAACTAAGTGTTATAAACTAGGCGAGAAAAGTTGCTGGACAAAAAGGCATGCAGCAAATATAACTACAGGACCCTAATGGAAGTTGTAGGTCCACTATAAAAATTACAAAATGACTGAAAATGCAGTGTAAATAATGTATTCCACTTAATCCGGAGCCTCAAAATGGCCAATCATCATCATCATCATCATAAAACATATCAAGAAAACCTAAGCCATGGTCTAACAATGCAGAATCCTTGTCACTGTCAGTTCCAGTACTGACCCCATTCATTCCCTGTGTCACTTCCTCTTCAACAATGTTTATTGCATTAATCAAGTTGTTCTGAATGTAAATTTCTGAATCTAGTCAAGATGATTTAATGAGTAAACAAATGTGTTCACTTGTTATCATCGATCACTAATGGGACAGACACAGAAAAATAACACAATTATACTGTACAGAACATTCTGATTTGGCAATATGGATCCCACTTCACTGACTTTTCAATTTTCAGCCAATCATTTAGTAAAATGTAAGAGCATACAAAGTCTTATCATAAACTTATGATGTTAAAACCTTTCACGTTTGAAAGGATATGCATAATCCAACAACAAAGAAAAAAATAGTAAAATTAAAAGGTTACACTTTTACTGCATAAATATTAAATATTAATATATTGTTTCAAATTCAGGATTTGCTTATAAGAAGAAGGATTGATGTTTTGCCAAAGTTAGAATAGTGGGCACAATTTCTAATGCTTCTAATGTTCATACAACTTGAAACTCAGTAGCCAAGTTATCAGATATTTTCTCTTCTAAATTTCTCTTTATCAATTTATGAAAATGTCTTACTACTTGTTTCTGAAAATAACCATAAAAGGTTAATAGAAACTATTGAGGAAACACTAATAAATAAAACAAATTCTTGCAGGCTTCAATTCAGGCATAAGAAGTCTTGAGTCCGAGTTTTATTTTGGTGCTGGACTGTCATGTGACCATAGCATTATCTCCTTCTGAAACTTTCAATAAATTGCTTGGTGCCTTTAGTTGCTTGGTGCCTTTAGGCTGAAATTAGTGATAGCATCCAATTTGAAGCCTGTTCTGTTACAGTAAAACCAAGTTTTAAGAGCCATTTGATTGAGATGAAATTCTACTACAGGTCATTGACTGATGCTAAAAGCATGTAATACAGTCACATTGTCCTGCTCTAAAATGTATTCAAAGACTTTCCCAACTAAACAAAATCCCCAGTTTAGAAAGTTCTGGTTCCTTCATTGGCTATGCCACCAGTTTCTGTGCACATCTGGTTGTGTTTTGGGCATGATTTTCTGGAAATTGGCACAAAATCTACAATCGTGCATGCTAAAATTAGTATTACAAATTAAGCGAAATTTAAAAATTGAGGATTGGTTCATCATAACCAGTTGGTTATAGACATTTTCTGTTGTTTTCTTTCCATCTGACACAGAGTTAGGAATGTCATTTTATCACTTGGGGCAATACAGTTTCCAGCAGATAACAATTCATATGGGCATTCTATTCACCTCAAAACATCATATAACAAGACTATTTCCATGGTGGAAAAAACTTTTGTGAAACTTTGTTTGACCCAAGAAATAAACTACATTATATTATCCACAAAGATTTAGATTTCAATCTCAAATGTAAACATCGTTAACAGTAATCTAGACCCTGATTGTTCATTTCAAGCTGTTTACTTCCTACATATATTTTGCTCTGTACAAGTATATAAGGAATTGAGAAAAAATGAAATGGTGAAAAAAAAAACTAGTGTAAATGTTTTTATTATAAAGAGATAGTTGAACTGGGAGGAAAAACAGAAAACTGTATTGTGCATTTATTGAAACTGTTTAACAGAAAAAAATAAGAATCTTAATTAAGAAAAAAAGGAAATACACTTGATATTTAAAAAAGAAAAATATTGAAATGGAATCAACTACCAGTACATCCAGCCATTTAACAGTTTAAAGCATTTGTTACTGTCTTGAGACAAAACTCGTCTCAAAACTCTGCAATACTATTCTCTTCCTCACATAAAACCTTGTCAAACTGCCTCCTTTCTTTATATAGGAAGCAATGGTAGGTCAGTTGGCAAAGTCTTGGACATGTAATCTAAAAATCGTTAAGTTCGATATGAGCTCAGGCAGGCAGACCAATTCTGTCATGGGGGAAAAACACTTAGCTCCCATTTCCTCTAGATGAAAGTGCTGTTAAAAACAAATCAACATCCTTTACTTATGTATCTTGAAGCTCAAACATTATTAAAATACAAAGCCAGTGTGAGGTTTGTCTGTGAAATTTAGAAAAGTTCTTAAGTTGGTTCATCATTTTTCCTACCTAGTCCAATGCCATGGTTCAGTGGGATGATGATTCACTTGCCCAACTCCTGGATAAAAGATTTCTTTTGGTTTGGTGTTTTACAACACAGCAACACAATTAGCTTATTTAGTGCTGAGGCAACTGGAGATAAGTTCAATACCCCATGGACATCACATGGGGTTGAAGACACTGGCCAATACAATGGTAGGAAGAAAACACATGCCATTTCAGTTGTAGGCTATCACTTAACTAATAAAATTGTAGGCTATCACTTACTAATTTCTGCCCAAACTAATGGCTAAGTCACCATGGCTCTTGTCTTGATAACTCAATAAATGAATACATTTAACATCAGATTTGTGAGTTTTCTTGCCCAAACAATAGTTAATTTGATTATATATGAAAGAATATATGATTCTCAGTTCTTCTGTCAGATAAAAGCAACTGTCACATAATCAAGTACCAGATGCATGTGACTAGACTCTATATCACTTTTAATATTTTTTGATAGTTGATACATGGGAATCATCTCTACAAAAATTTTGGGATTCAAAATATCTAGGTAACATATCTCAGTAGGGTCAATTTTTCTTGATGAAGCTATTGAATGGAAAAAGACTCCAAGACAAATTCATGCAATAATATCCTGTATGACAGAAAAAATTATTTATTTCATGCATCACATTTTCTTCCTTCTGGAAGGCCAAGCCTTGCACTGGTTTCCTGGCAACTTTCTAGAAAGTGCCTATACTGCCCTCTGGTAGTGTAATCAGATAGCTGGTGATTTAAGTTTGCCCAGAAGTACCAATAACCATTCCTGGAATTGTGTGGGGGTGGGGTGAGGGTGGGGTGGGGTTCTATGAAGAAAACAATTTAATCCTCACACATTTGTAAGAGAGATGGCTCTATACTAAATTCCATTTATTTAAACCCACAAAGTATAATAAGGGTCATAAATGCTCACACTTGGTGCACACTTTACAGGTTGGCATGTGTCCCATGACACCTTGTGACCAAAATTGCCAATTTGCTGTGGCACTAATGAAAATGGTTGAAAAATGCTACAAAATAAAAAAGTTAAAAAAACATCAAGGGCAAAAAATAACGGATTAAATTTTTTGCAAGCACTGCTAAACTAGTGTGTACAGAAAACATGATAAATAACCAATCAAATGACCAAAACTGGACACCAATAAAAGAACTAACTAGTATGCAGGTTTAAAAGCCCAAATGCAGTAAATAAAAAAAGGACCATGCTTCTAGTGTAGTATATTCATGCTAATACTGCCTCTGTTCATGCAACTGAACTGGCTTAAGAAAGGCAAGACAATCCAACTGCTAATTAAAAGCAGCATTAACAATGAACAATCCTTTAATTATGTTGGCAGGGTCAGCTGGCATCAGTATTTTAAGTCAGTAATACTGTGTGTGATCAGAACCAATGCCAAAAAGATCACAGAGCTTAAATGATTATTGCTGGATTATTACAAAGCTGAATCAGCATAAAACAGGGTCACTTGGTTACAGTATTACAAATCTAAGTGTACTTTATCTTCCAAATCTAAAATGCCAAAATTGAAGCAAATAAAATATCTCACAAAATCAAATGATGAATGAAAATGGGAATTTCAGTGATTGGAATCAAGTTCAAATACCATGATGCCCCCCTTCCCAAAAAGCTGATTTAAAACTTACTATGATGGTAAGAATGACATTACACTTCAAGTGGAATATGATCTCTTGTTAGAGTATCATTTTAACCAGAAATTTCAAGAAATTTATGTGACCTGCCCCTGCCTGATAGAACATATATTTTCAATTTAAAATAGTCATGTAGGGTCCAAGATGTACTGGGGTGAAATAATATGAATGGTTAAAGCTTATAAATTTTGCAGTTCAAATATGATAGCCATCCATAATTTGGGACCTGTCACCAGGCAGAGAAACTTTATTTGAAACCATAACCAAGGATTTCAAAGAATCTTAACCTTGTCTGAGATAAAAGGGCAGGTTGATATGCCTGAACATGACAAAGCAAAACTTAATGATTCTAGAGTCAAAGTGTACCTATTGAACTTACACTTAAGAGCATAAAGAAAAACTTTAATATAAAGTCACCAAGATTATCAATTAAACTTTACTTTGCCTTAAGGTCAGGAAAGAGGGGTTGGGTAGATGGTACATATGTATGAAAGCACAGAGTTATTGATTCTAATGTCTAAGTATGAGAGCTTTCCTTCCCAGGGTAAGGGACTTCTTACCATATCAAAAAACTGCAACCAAAAAACCTAACCAATGATCATTCTGTCACAGGACCCCCTAGGTATCACACTTATGCTAAAGTTGGCACAATAAAAAAATGAGAAGTTACTATAATAAATACACTACAATCCATTTATACAGATTAAAGTAAGTATATTCTGTTATTGCTACAATGACCAATTTAATCTCACAAGAAGCAAATCATTATGGAAAGACTCTCATGACCTCACCCATCATTATACTATCAGGGCACTCGCCAGTTATTTTGTACTTTTCAGAGAATGACGTATATATGGTGAAGCTGTTTGCATTTAAAACAAGAGAATGTTGGCATACCTCTATGCTACTTTGATGTAATGTGGCTGATATTTCTTTGGATATTGTACTTTTGGAAACTGCAAATGATCTTAGAACACTGCTAACTAAAATGACTGCTCCCTTGTGCTCCAAAAATCAGCCTGAATTTGTTTAAAGTACACTATCCTTAGCAGCTTTTAAAATAGGGAAAATGAATTACCAAATGAATGAATGAATTACCAAATATATAAAGAAATTGAAAAGTTATCAACTCATTTCTCTACAATTTACCTCTTAAGTTCAGGAAATGAAAATGACCAAATGGAGCAAGCACTTTTTTTAAAGGTGCACATCTGGAGTAAGGCCAATCTGTATATTCTATAGCCCATATTACGCCCATCAATCATACATCAAAATAAAGGAAGCTAAAAGTTCTTTGAACGATACATAAGATATACAAGATCTTTTTTTATATAGCTAGTATAACCAGTGAAGAAGCCTTGGGAAATTCTTTTTCTTTCAAACTCAAACCCTATGTAAAATAAGAAACTGTACAGTGTCACCTATACACTGAACATATCTACCTCATTTGTATTCCAGCGATGGCGGACCTTGGGAAATTCCATGGCCACAGGAATGTCCTCCAGCTGCTTTGGAAGAGTCGTACATGAATCATTGGAAATCTCTGCAAAATACAGTGACTGTGATAACTGTTAAACCTTTGCATAAATCACATACATAATTATTGGAAAAGGGTATTTGGTAATGCTAATGTTAGAATTTACTGACATGGCAGCACAATCCTTGCTACATAGTCTGGAATAAATGTTAAGCTGTGAAAAAATAAAGATAAGACCATTTCTTTATTTCAAGGGCTAACATGGGTAAGTGAGAAAGCCTGCCAGTAGCTTCTCATGGGTTGGTGGTTTTTCCCTGGGTTTTTCAGAGTTCTTCCTCCACCATTAACACTGGCCGCCATGTATAGCCTATATTGTGCTGAAAAATGGCGTTAAACCCTATAACAACAAAAACAATTTCAACTGCAAAGTGTTGAAACCCATCTGTGATATTTTTGAGCAAAAAAATGGTTTTCAAATAAGACACTAACTTGATGCAAGATAAAAAGTTTTTAATTAGAACCAACAAGACATCCCTATAAGTTTTCTTTCTGTTAAAAATCCAATGTCAATATGTTACACATCTTGGAGGAATAGCAATAACCAGAAAGGATAGCAAATGAGTCATATTGGCTATCTTTGCAGCATAATTTTATGTAAGACTAACTAGATATTAAAAGAAGTCTTCAAGTGAAAACAACAAATTGATACAATTCTCCATTCAACAGGAATAGTGACGACGTGATTCCAGTATGGCCATTTTGGATTTCAAATCATCATCATTTTCATTACAGCCAACATGACACATCTTTCAGTGAAAACCCCATGTATATTGATATGACTATCCTTTCAGGAAAAGTAGCAATACCATGACCGATCTTGGACAACTGATGGACTTCAGATGGACGCTGGGCAACAGACTATCCCAAATATTCTTCTGCTCTATGACCAATCCAGCCAAAGTCTTTAAGGAGCAATGTTACTCCTTTTGTGAGTATGGGGGACACTTTCCCACCCAAACCTGACAGTATCCCATTCAATGTAATAAATATCCCTATCTTGATCACTGCAGGGAGACAGAGGCACACAAAATTTTGCCTTGACAGCTTAATTCCAGTGTTGCAACACCTCCAAACAAAGGTAAACATGTCCAACTGTAAAAATGATCAAGGTAAAAATGTAAAATCCTCAAGATATAATGTGAAACAATGCAATATTTCTAAAAAAAACTATATATCTCCAAACTTTCTAAAGACCAATTAAGACAGATTTTCTTTTTAAATATACTGGAGGTCTGCATCAAAGCTGCACAATTTTCCATAGCTTCTTCACCATTCATGTCTAAATTGTGACCTCCCAATATATATTTTTAATGCAGAAGTGTCTTCATTCCTGTTTCCTCTGCTCCCTAAATATGGATCAAAATTCTTCAACCAATGTACCACCCCATATCATATTCCAAAGTCTAAAGTCTCCATCTTAAAGGCTAAAGTCTCTCCATCTTAAAGGCTGAAGTCTTCATCTTAAAGTCTGAAGTCGCCATCTTAAAGTCTGAATTCTCCATCTTAAAGTCTGAAGTCTCATCTTAAAGGCTGAAGTCTCCATCTAAATGCTGAAGTCTCCATCCTAAAGATTGAAGTCTCCATTTTAAAGATTGAAGTCTCCATCTAAAGGCTGAAGTCCCCATCTTAAAGGCTGAAGTCCCCATCTTAAAAGCTGAAGTCATCATCTTAAAGGCTGAAGTCGCCATCTTAAAGGCTGAAGTCTCCATCTCAAAAGCTGATGTCTCCATCTTCAAGGTTAAAGAATTATCTGCATGACATTGTGTATGCATGATTGCATGTACAAACATCCAGACAGGTGAGAAGAAATAATCCCAGCATTTTATTTTCAAAAGCATGGGGATCTTTACACATGGCATGTCATACCTACCCAGATTATACAGCAAGAATTTCAGTTTTGCTTTAGTAAACAGCATATCATGCTACAAGAATGGAAGCCAAGTTCCCCTCCAAAGGACACACAAAAGCTTTTTACACATTAGTGGCTATATCACAGTATAAATATGGAAGCTAAGTGCCCTTCCAAGTCTTTTCACACAATTAATGGCTATATCACAGTGCAAAAATGGAAGTTATGAGCCCTTTTCAAGGACACACCATGTTAGACAACCTATCAGCAGTATTTAACAATTTTACAGACCAAATTGGCTCAAAAATATAATTTTCCTCATGTAATTTCTATCAAAGAAGGGTCTTCATATTTTAGAATAGCAAATAGTGTTATCAATGGGGGGAATATTTTACACATTAGAGACAAAACTGGTGATGAGGATAACAGATTCTTTGTCAACAGGCATAAATCGAACTTAAACTTAATTGAAAAATACTGAAAGCAAATCTGACTTATTTTGTTGCCGAGTTTCATATAAATTTGTGTGCCAAGTTACATTAAACTCTAATAAATAATCTCTGATTCCGTTTTAAACTTTGTGGTAGTGAAAGAATGGTTTCTCAATGCTTAAGTCAGAACAGAAAAGGATTTTAAAAAACTGTACATATCTAAGGAAAAGTTGATAACCTGCTTCATCCCAGACAAAACTGATGTACATATTTGATGTACAATACTGATGTACATATTTGAACAAACTCAAATCCTATGCATCTTAAAGTTTTCTAGCTGTTTAGAGACGACAAAAACTAAAAGACAAGTACTGACAAAATAAGAACATATGCTACTTTCTATAAAAAGATGGCAATGGCACAAAGTCAAGAGCCCTTCAAAGGTACCAAAGAATGAGTATCCTAAAAGAAATTCCAAGAGATGGCTGAATGAGTAATTAAAAATAAATCCAATCTGTAAAGGCTGAAGATTAAAGATTGTTCATGTCCAATACACAAAGAAGTTTTTGTTTGCAAATGAGAACCTCTGGATTATGAATACAATTACATGTAATAAAACTGAATTTTCATTTCGACTAAGAGATGGAAGTAATAACCATATAATTTTCAAAGCACAGTGCTCAATGGATGCAAGAAGTGAAAGTCATATTAATAATACAGTAATGTAAAGATCAGGTTATTTCAAGCCAGTAGCTGGTTATGAAATTCTCAACATATAAAATATTCCTAAAACTGAAAATATACACCACCTGTTGTATTGTTGGTCTGTGATTGGCTGGCTGTGCTTGTCATGGAGGTGTTGGTTACTTGTGGTGTAGCGACAGACCCATCCATTATCGAACTTCTGAGTCCGCTAGTGGCCAGACCACTTTAGCTAAATAAGGCCACTTACATCCTTGCCTAAAAGAGACAAAATACTAACACTTAAAAATCCTGCTGGAAGAAAATGATAAATGAATGAAGAAAAAGATAAAAGTACAAAACATTCCTTTCTGATATTATCATAAATCTAAATCACTGGTACAGTACACATGAAGTGTATTGACCATTTTCAACTAATGTCTCTGAAGCATCCAATGAATTACACCCACTAACACAGTGAAATATCCTGGACTAACAGGTAGAGTCAACTACAGGGCACTGATTTTTGCTGATCTTGTTACCCCATGGATTAAGTACTTTTGCCACATGTTTACAGAGATAATTTACAAAAGCACCAAGTAATATCCACTCATGAGGTGGAACTTAGTGAAAATTGCTCTTGGAGAGAGAAATACAGCAAGAGAACATTTAGTTCACAGTCACAGTTCACTGAACTACACTCAACAGCACACACCAATATATACAGTCACTACTGTACATATTGTGCCTTCTGTATAATCAAACCATGACAACTGTCTCTTCCATGACTATGACTACAAAACAATCAAATAATTATCTTGCAAAAATGAGATCATAGTCAACAAAATTAACTATATTTGTAAATTCCTGGAACAAATAGTTCCCATACTGGTGCTAGCACTATGTATGACATTATTCTGCTAAAGTCAGATCAAAATGATATTAAGGTCCTAACGGGTCTCATAAATTTCTTATGGAGGTATTGGATCTGATCACAATAAGAAGGGCTTAGGAGGGTCAGAGTATCTGAATCACTGGCTGTCATTAAAGCGGACAAAACTCAGAAGCCAAACAAAGGGGAATATGTATAAAATCCTCCATCCTTTAGTATATTATTAAGTCTCCCATGAATCGGGACAAAGAACTCTTTCATAAAAAGTGCTCTGAAACTGACAAACTTAAGTGGCAAGGTAGGTATAAATACATGTAGTCCTGAATGATCAATGTGGATATAGTTATAATATGATGGATCTGCATGTCATTTTCCACAAAATTAAAGTTAAGTGTTCCTTTCTACATGGGATAATCAGTGATTATATAAGTTTACACAGGTGGTTGCATAAGTTTATAGAGAAACTTCTTCTTGTAGTAGGGTTTAATGCCATTTTTCAGCACAAGACATGCTATAAATGGCAGCCAGTATAAACAGTGGGGAAAGAACCTGGAAAAAACACTGGAAAGAACCACAGACCCATGAGATGTTCTTACAAGCTTTCTCACATACCCACATTGGCCAAACCCAAGACTCAAACCCATGGAGACAGAGGTGAAATGGCAGTGATCCCTAACAGTGAGTGCTTTAAATGACTCAGCCACTCAGGGCACCCTATGGGAACAGAATAATTTATAAATAGCTACAGTAATACAGTAACTCCACATAAGCAGGTGCAAATAACTTTATTATAAATGCAATCATATTGTTATCTTTGTGGATAACAAACAAATTTAATACCTTTTGTAAATTATACAGTGACTTTCAATGTTATATTTAACACATATTCAGATACATTAACTGCTACCAATGAAAGGGTTGAAGGTGCAGTGTGTAAAGTGTGTATATTAGGTAAAGTGTTTTGCACATTGCAAATACTTAAAAAAAAGTTTATGCAATTATCGTTCATAGAGTAATTATGATGAGCAATATGATGTTTACAAGTTGTATTTTGAGATATAAAGCTTCAGATATGATCACTTAGGTCTCTTCCACATGCTAAATGGTGATCACCTTTCATAAGTTTGCACCCCACTAATTTCTTTCAGTGAATGTTATGAAACTTCATATTTTTTTTATTTTAATGGAGTTCTGTCTACCTTTAGTTTTAAATTATACATCTTCTTGGTGGAATTTTAGGTAAAATCTGTCATTAAATCTTCTTTTCTGTAATAATAAATATTCATATAGATGGTCACTTTGACCTTATACTCATTAATTATATAATATGACAAGGCTGGTGATTAATTATATAATAGGCTGGTTATATGTGTATGTATATATATATATATATATATATATATATATATATATATATATATATATATATATATATATATATATATATATATATATATATATATATATATGTGTGTGTGTGTGTGTGTGTGTGTGTGTGTGTGTAATCTCTGACAAGCAGAACTATGCACATTGCTCAATTATGCATTGAACAACTATTCTAAGGTTTGTCTAGACAATTAAGGGTGGATATAGGACACACTGTACTAATTGTATGAAAAAACTTGACCAGCCTAGAAATGGGTGAACATAAAACAGAGTATACTGTACATGTATATGGGTTTGGCTGGTCAGGACTGGTTAATAATGTAAATTACTATTTAGGAAAAAATCTTTTGAGAACTTATCCAAGTTGTAACTGGAAAAGTTTTATTGATGAAATTCCAGTCCTTAAACAGTCTTGAATTTGGAACACTCATGGCTCATATCCTTTTCTCTACACAGAAGCCGTCATCCAGGATACTCATAAATATAAGTTTGATGATGAGCACTCAAAAATTTTAAGTTATTAAATTTTTAATATCAAGGTGTTTGCTGAGGTTTACTATAGGAACTAAATTAGTACTGTGAGTCCATTACTCCAAATGTCTTGGCACTTAATGACTTGCTGTTCCATAAAACATCACACTAAATATAATAACACAGCAGTCGTATGATAAAATATTGTACTAAAGTTTTCTTCAAGATAAAACACTTGGATTAGAGACTGTCAAACATTATCCTAGATAATAACAACTAGTGAAAATAAGTCAAATTTAAATGAGAGCCTTTTTTAAATAAATATAACATGACTTGCATGTGAAGATCTATTGTGCTACAACTAGAACATTTAATGAACATAATGAAAAAGAACAAAACTGAAAAAATCAAAAACAATATTATTCTCATGAGCCTTCATCAATACATGTTGCTCTAAATTAACATTGTTTGCTGTTGTTATCACAGGAATGTATATGCCATTAGACTATGTAATAAGCAATGGGTAAGATAAACCATATTCCATAATTAAAAATGACAGTCATGCATATTTGATAACCATACACCTTCTCTATGCATCAAAGGAATGATTTCTTAAATATTCTGTAACAGTCTGGTTACTCTGTGGTATACAATTCAATTAGCATATCACCATAGTCACTGAAAGCCAAACACATGCCAATGCCTATATTCTAAACTAATACTGTTTCTGCCAAAGGAGTGGGCATCACTTGATGTACATGTACCATAGCAGCTTGTTGGACACTACAAAATCCTTTGTGCTGTATATAAACAGCACTTTTTATTTTGGGCCCCACCTCACAGACTAATCACCCAGCCGAAAATATCTTGTGGACACCTATGTCTGACTAGCATCTTTATATAAATTCTAAACATCACAAATGTAAAGATTTTCCATAAATTCTTCAGCATCCTCAAAAAAGTAAACACAAGTGCATCTCTGTAAGCATCAAAATAAATATTCTGATTATATACAACATGCTATGCAAATGAGTAGGGTATGAGTAAGTCTGCTCTGGCCATGAACCAATCAGGAAGCCCATGTATTTGAAGTTCATAACACATTACCATATTAATGCCAGCATAATGTGCATTCAACTGTGACAGCCTCCATAGGCATGTTAATTCCAAAGACAATTCAGCCCAACTTAAGAGAAGTCTATTTTTAAAAGTTTTATTTAAAAAGATACTAAAATTCATATTATAGAGAGAAAACACAACAAAATATATTTTTAGTATATTTTAAATTGTCAGTTTTGGAATAGATTCTGCATGTACAGTTAGGATTTATTTGTGGTTTTAGCTATAAGGATTGCCATGTATAAATCAGCAGGTGGTATATAAAAACATAAAATCATATATCTTGCACATTACCAATTATACAGAAATTGTACACAAAAACCAATGTGTGAACTTGTCAGTTATCTTGTTAGGTGGGACCAAATTGTCTTTTGAGTTGGGCTGAATTGTCTTTCAAACACTGGGCCAAATGGGCTCATTTTCTGTCCAAGATGGGCTGAATGCTTTTTTTTCAGTCCAAGTTGGTCTGAATGGGTTTACTATTAGTCCAAATTGGGCTAAATGGGTTTACTATCAGTTCATGTTGGGCTAAACGGGCATATTTTCATTCAAAGCTGAGCAAAATGGGCTTATTTTCAGTCCAAGTTGGGCTAAACTATCATTTGACCCAACTATCTACAAACCATCTTGATCGTATGCAGTACAGTTACAAGAGCTACTGCAGGAGACAACTGACAAGTCATCTGACTGATTAAATTCCATGATGCCTAATGACATTTGAACAAGCTTAAAGGGCCAGAAAAACTGCTCATATATATAGCTTGTTGATATGAAGGGTTTATTCTTCTCAAGACCACAGTTTCTTAAGATTTAGCCCTCTGGATCCAGGTGAGCAACCCATCCCAACATCTGATGCATCTGAGTACAGAAAGGTACAATGTGCATTCTCATCTATTTATAAAGCCCATGTTGAGATAACAGCTGATTCATTGTAATTCAGCTGGGGTCATGAAAGTAATTTTGACATTTTAACTCCCCATGTGTTTATGTAATTGTAAACATGTTATGATAGATCATTGAAAGCCAAACCTACTCACATAAAAATCATGCAAAGCTATTTTGAAAATTTTGGCTGTAAATGAAAAAAAAAAAACATTAGGAAATCAAGAACAAGATATTAAAACTACAATTTCTAAAGTTACAAAGCTTGCTTCTTATTATAAATATTTATATTTTGGCATGTACATTATATTGTGATTTTGTGGGTTAAAAGCCATTTTTAGCACATGATGGCCAGTGTTTGTGGTGAAGAACCAAGGAAACCCTTGGAAGAAGCTCTATCAGCTGAGCCTGAGACTTTAACTCACTCTGACAGATATGAGGTGTCAGTGATCTGTAAAGGCAAGCACCATAGACCACTCAGCCACCCAACCCAGATCATGCATTAGACAGTTTCCAATCTTTGTCTATATTTTCCTATTCTGGACCCATTTTAGCATCAAATTTGCACTGAATGCCTGTGGCTTGTGTAAAAGTGCAAACAGTGGATTAGTGTACTGTAATATGATGACTGGGTCTAGAATATGTTACAATAGATTTTGTACAAAAGATGAGTGTGTGGAGAAAATGTTCCAAGAAACCTGCCCATATTTGCATTAGCTGCACAAATTGTGTTTAATGCAATAAAAGATTTTATTTTATTTGTATTTGCTCTTTCATAACCCAGACCTATTTCGTTCATGTTATTTCATGTCTGATCTGTCAGAGCATGTCAGAATGGAGGCTATAGCTAGTAAAGGCAGCACTTGTCCTTTACAACAGTCAACTCCTTTGAGATATAGACCTGATACATGTCCTTTTACAGCTCTCTACTCCTTTGAGATATAGACCTGATACATGTCCTTTTACAGCTCTCTACTTCTTTGAGATATAGACTTGACACTTATTCAGTGCCTTACATCTCTCAAATTCTGTGAATGGAAGCTTTGCTCAACAGGACGGATTTTGGATTTTATGAAATAATCTCTCATAGACTGAGGTGAATAAAAACTCATTTTTATCATAGTTATCAATTTTGAAAACTTAATGTGCAGTATTGACCATGTCATGCTGTATACAATTATATAATCTATTACTATTTCGTATCTTTTCTTAACAAATTTAGCACATTCATGGAGATTAATTATTTAATTATTCTTTCATAATAGTGGTGCACAGTCACAGCACTGAATTTCTTCATTAAGGAGAAAACACAGTAGCTCAATATATCATGAAGGACACGACAACTAGGTAAGTAATATATTTTTCACTCATAATCAAACACTAAATAATTTGCCTTTCTAAATTCATACATACATAAATGTGAAATAAAGACAAAATATTGGTGAAATACTTACTAATATTTTTCAGATTCCTGTTTTCACGCATGAAAACATATCCTTATATTCTCACATGTGAAGATATTAGATTTCTCATCATGCAATGTGACACCTGTGTTTGCACAGTGAAATTGTATTTGCAGCATGAAAAAAGAGCACTTTGTGTTTGATTGATAAATGTAAACTGTTTTAAATTTCTGGCACAAAATTTACTTTTTGCTTAAGATACCTGACTTGCCACCATTGTGACTTAAAAAGGCAGGTGTAATGGTTTGTGCAACTAAATTTGCTTGTGCAATTAGATAGGGAAAATAAATAGTTCATAAATGTAAAGAATTGTATTTACTGCAAAACATCATACCATCCCAAAACTAACATTTTCTCAAATCACTTTTTTTGTTATGGCAAACCTCCATGTAGTTTAGCAGAAGCACCAATAACAAACATGGACAGATGGTGGAGAGCAGGCTCAAAATTTTTTTCACTTATGACAAGTAGCACTAAAACAAGTGGATGGTTATGATTATGTTGGGACTTTCAGTGCAATGAACCATAATGTAGATTTGCAAAGAATAATGGCCATTGTCATATAACAAAAACAGCTGACAGCAAAAATTAACATTTCATAACAGATGATAGCTGATAATATGTCAAGTATCCAAACTGGATCATACACTATACAGATACCAATTGTTTCAGTGCATCATAACCTCTGCTCAAATGCAATTTGCACACACATGCTTATTTTTAAAAATTGCATACACATGCTTGGCATTCAATTATTCATCCCCTCCTACTGTTAGTTTCATGTTACTGTGATTTAACTCTACATAATGTCAACAGCTTGTATTCTGCCATTCCACTTAGAACCTTGACCTCAGTTTATATTCACTCATTACTAATTTACCAAATACATGTACATGAGGTCCAAGTGTGTGTCAAACTGCTAACTTTACTAACACCTGCCTTAAATACATTACTACATACTAACAAGTACATAGAATATATTAAAATAAACATTTACTTTAAATTCTATAAGTAAAATTGGTACTAAAAGCTGCCTTGCAAGGCACTCAGCATTAATAAGTTATTGTTAGGATTCAGGTGTCAGAATAATGTAACTCTAGGATGGGACATCATGCTAGGTGTCTGTGACATGATGCTCCAGTGCTGGGCATCACTATTAACTGCCACACTGCAGATGATATAACTGACATTTTTTTAAAGTTGTGCTAAAAATCTAATTCACACACACACAAAGCAATTCTAATAAAACTACATGTAATGATCACCAAAAACATATGCTAAATAATAAGCCATAATCAAGAGGGATACACACATATGCACATACACACACACACACACACACACACTGTAACTGCCCCTACCCCAGCAGACACCAATGATGATCTGGTTGTTACTATGATGCATAAAACATAATGTTCATATATGTATATGTACATCTAAAAGCATTATCATAATCCTTTGCAGAGCTTGTCTCTTCTAATCATAAAAGATTATACAAAGGACATTGTAAATCCATATCATTTTTTTTATCAGTTACAAAAAGTGTTTCTCTGGTCTTTATTTACAGCCATATTGGATTGCATATCAGCATGAATTGTACAGAACTGGAAGGGTTTCAAACCAAGGTGCTTCCTGTCAACCTGGTCAAATCCTGTTCAACAGTATGGAGAGGTGATTTTCAAGGTTTTCAGATTTTTTTATAATGGAGAATATGTTATTGGCATATCCACATCTACTTGAAAAATATTAGAAGGGGGAGGTATGCCAGAATACTTTCTATCAAATTTCAACAAATTCTGTTTATTGTATTTTTAAAAAAATAAGTTTCATAGTGAGAGATGCACAACATAGACAAGGATGTCACACTATGTATGTGCAGAGTTCAATGGCATGATGTCAGCACAATGCTAGCTAATTGTTCTGCTGATAAAGGTAAAAATTGTAGCAAGTCATTAGAAAAATAATTCTTTAACACCAGATAAAAACATGAAACTATAATACTATGTATAGATACCTTTTTGAAGCAATATAGGTTATGAATCCTTAGCTTTCAACCTTAGCAGAAGGCCTTCATCAGCAGAATGAGTTCTGGACTGGAGTCATGCAATCCAATGAATACATGACAAAACCATTCTGTACAAAAGCAGAAATTCCACTCCAGAACCATGATTCAACACTGGCTCCCATGCATGATTTCAATAGCGTCTCTTATTTTTCTACTCAGGTTATTATTCTCTCCCCTGAGTACTTTAATGTCATCGCAAGACAAAGTATGCATTGATTCTTTGCATTGCTCGCTAACTGTTTTCAGGAATTTTCTGTTGGTGTGTAAGTGTTCTTTACCGCTTGCATCCAGATTTCTCTAGTCATTTTTCCATGTAGTCTTTTCCACAATTATCACATTGGAGTTTATCAATGACTGTGCACTTCTTAGTGAAAGGAGTTTGGTCATTTGGATGTACTAAGATGGAGTGGATGGTATTAAAGAGTTTGTGGAACACTTTAACTCCAAGCTTTTGTAAGAGATTTTTGTAATCTTTCAGAGTGTTCTCTCTGTTATTTTTTGGGAAACACACACATAATGTTTTGTAATTGCTGGCCCTCAAAGCTATCTTAATATGATCAAACTCAACAATAGCAATGCTTTTCACCTGATTCAACACAGTTCTCACCATTTATCAATGATGTTCAAGATGGTGGCTGTAGTTCAGATACTGGTCTGTTTTGGTAGGTTCATGGTACATGGCAACAAAACCACAAACCCAGTGGAGTGAGTGCAGAGGAAATGGTATTGACTTCAAAGTCTTCCATATAAAAATTTGCCACAACATGAGACACTGGCGAGTCCACTGCTGCCCTGATCTTCTTATGATATTATTTTCCCTTGTAGACAAAATATGTACTGTTCAAGATCCAATTCAAAAAAGTAATCATTTGTTTGAACACCAAACTAGTGTGTCTGTTCGAATCTGTATCTTTTTGAGAGCTGTTTTCTTGGTATTTTTATATGTATCTAATATATTACCTGCAGCATGCATGTTGTCTGTAGTTTGCGATCATATATGTATGCCACAAGTCATGTTCTGATTTTGAGGTTTCAATGCAAACTTTTAGGTGTCAATGCTGATTTTTAGGTACCACTGCAGATTATATATCTGGGAAATGTGTAGGTTGGAGGAGGAGAGTCAGAATGTAAAGCTAATTTTAATTATGCAATACATGTACTCATAAATCACTATTGCACAGCTTTTACATTCTTATATATAAAAAACTCAAATTTAAATACTTCTTTCACATGCTTGAGAATTGTACAACTTGGTCACCTAAGAGATCCTTTCCAAAACTAAATTCTACTACAGGGCAAGGGTTACTGGGATGCAAAGAGAAGACCAGACAGATGAACTGTAACACTAGACTGAATATTGTGGATTGGAAACCTGAAGGAAGTTTTAAATTTGCAGCAAACAATTTTTCTCAGTCACATTCTGTATGGTACAATTAATAAAATTGTGTACTTCATAAAGATGAATGAAATGTGCATGGACATGTGTCTTATTGACAATTCTCCACTCTGTGGAAGGTTGTATTCACATCATTATAGATAAGGTTTTCAGACACAAGTAACAGTTATGCAATAGCAATGGGTATGCTATGCTGCTTTAACAACAGTATTAAAAAGTGGTTTTCTCCAATACTTGTCCAGATGGATATGATAACTGAGTGACAGTTACAGTGGAGCAGGGGAGTTAATAATATAAATATAAAGTGCATTTATTAAATATTCTACTCAAGGATACTAAAAATTCACTGACAGTCATGCATTGCAGCAGAGTAGCAAAACAGATGCTAACACATGGCATTTGTTCAATACACACCTAGCTAGATATGGTATCAGCAACTGAATACAGGATATAAACTGAAATCCATATGATGATCAGAAGACTTACAAAATCTTTGTTAACTATGCATAATTTATGCACTATTTCATGCCAGTGGAAAATCTGATACTGTAATTACAAATCTTTAAAAAAATAAATGATATACAAGAAACACAAAACAGAAGAATGCTGAGCAATTTGCACATTTTAATATACACCAATTTATCCTGTATGACACATCTACTTGTATGATGGAGATCTGTTTATAACAAAACAAGAGTCCCTCAAAAATAATGCTGCTTTAATATACAAAAAAACGAAATGCCAGAAATTTATGAAAAACCATTGTTAATCATGGATGTAAGATAAGCATCATTTTCAATCACAACCAATTATACATCATTAGAAGTCTTCTGGTGAAAGCTCCATGTGACTTTCTCTTCAGAAAAACAGCCAAAAGAAAATTTTCAAGACAGCAGCTATGGCAGCAATACTAAATGTCAGGTTAAAACTATTTTCAAAAAAGGATTAGCAATCACAATGTTGGATGTCTAAGCAGTTCCATTTCTGATTAGTACCAACTAGAGATCACACAAAATCTTCTGATGAAAAACACCTTGTTGATATGTCTGTCTTTCAACTCAGGGGAATATCCACAAAAAGATTTTCTAGACGATTGCCATGGTGACCATACTGGTTCTAATATAACCAAGAACACTTCACATGAAGTCTTCAATGAAAACCCAATGTTGATAGGACTACCATGGATTCTGTTCTGAAAGAGTAGCAATAACAAAATTGACCACTTACTACTTGCCTTTAGGACCAACTAGATAATGAAAGAAATGTTAATCTATTTTTATGGCAATCCTCCAAGTAGTTAAGAAGTAGCAATAACAAACTTGCTAACTAATGGATGGATGATGGATAAGAGACAAAAGACCACCCTATTAGCACTTTTATGACCAGTAAAGCTTTACAACAGCATAATTCTTTGAAAATAGTGAGTACATTGACAGGTAAACATTTATATATTCTGACAATATAATATATAATAAGTTTCACAGAAACTGAAACTGCAAGAGAATACAAAATTCTGTCATAATCTGTGTATTATATATAGTGCTGAAACTCTTAGAACAATGACAAAGCTTTGTGCATTCTTAAATAACGATCACAATAATCACCAAAGTTCATAGCAATCCACACATTTTCATAATGTTCCAAAAATACTGCATGACATGTTCCATTTATAAGATCTTACACAGCATTCAGCTGCAGGTCTAAATGGATAATAAGTCTGACAAAAACTGCAAGAGCACCGTTACTGTGGTTTGTCGATATACACATCTAATTCAGAGGATGGCCATAACATGTTCAAACATTCAAAGCTATACATTAAAAGCCAACCACCAATTCACACACACACACACCCCACATGATTTTTATAAAAACAAAGTTTCTAATATATCCAATTTAAAAAATGGAGAAACAGAAACATTGCATATGCTTTACATAGCTTCACGATGATTTAATAATGCTCATGGAATACTATCACCCCTGGACAGTTCATACCCCTACCATAAAGAAGATTAATAGCAAGGTGGTAATTAAGAGATAAAACAAGCACCATTCCACAAAATTCTTTGTGTTATTAGATCTTTGAGCACTGCTAAGAGAAGCCCATCAGACTGATTTGCATAGGTAAAGTACACAAAGTGGAACAACCCAAGTTGCCAAAAGCCATGTAAATCAGATATTATAGCTTTTGCACTTTGTTGCCTTGCTTGGTAAATCAGATATTATAGCTTTTGCACTTTGTTGCCTTGCTTGCAACTGTTGAAGAATCACTGTTATAATGTTGATAGTTCATGACCAGTGTCATAGTCTATTTTAAGTTTTATTCCATACATAAAATCATGAACAAGCAAAGCATTATCAATACTTGATATATTTGACACTCCTTCATAGCAATACAGGTACAAGAACATAAATTTCAATGTTGAAAAAAATTAACAAACTCTTTGATAAAGCCTTAACACCAGCACTATTCAGTACATAATACATATAAAATTAACAATAATGAAGCTCATCTTAACAGTTCCACCCATTATCATTATCTTTACACCAAGATGGCCCGTCCTAACACTAACCTCTTAATGCTGAGCACCTATTAAAGCTGCTGTAAGTACAAATACCACTTTTATAACTCTTTAGTATCATTATGATATGGCCAGGGTTCAAACCCACAACCTCCTGCATCCTAAGCAAATGCTCTGATCACTAGGCCACCGAAGCAGTCACAGGATGTTGGTAGGTATGCAATTACCACAATAAACATCAATTACCCATTAAAGGTAAATCCAACCACTGACCCCTTCTTAAGTTCTTGACCATTATAATGCCAGCAGCAATTTTCACTGCCCATATGAATTACATGTCGAGACTGCCGAGAGTTGTACTGACCTGCTGTCATAGTGACTGTTAACTGCTTGCCCTGGTTTAATCGTATCTATAGGTGATATTTAATCATACAATATACAACAGATAAAAAAAAGTTGCCAACAAATAACAAGCAATGGACTTTCAAATAATGTATATTTTGATGTAAGAAAGGATGATGGACATCACACTGCCCTGAAGTTGACCATATCAAGACAGTTTTTAAAAAGAGTGGTATCTACCTTTACTCTGCATTTTCTTTCCAAAAATTCCATATAAATATAGTTACATAAAAGCTGGTCCATTTGATCTGAACAGAGAATGGGTCATTCATTATGCTGTACTTCCATGTTATGTCATAGCCTTTCTCAAAGTCAAAAACAATGGCTACTATATGTTTTGTCTTTATGAAAGCTTCTTAAACAAATCTTTCACGCTTCACAGCACTGCTGCTGATGAAGGTCAAACTTCTTCTCCATCTGAAGTCACATTGAAAGTTGGGTAGCAGTTTGTTGAATTCACCAGTTTCCAAAATTTCATTTAAAGGTTTAAGTAGTAAATTGAGAAATGAATCAAGTAATAGAATGCAATTGTATTTCTGAAATTGATTATAGATATTATCTGAAGTGTCCTGGATTCAATCATGAGACTTGCAGTTCTCTGAGAGGGAAAGATTTATGTAACCTTCAGCATTAGCAAATTTTAAATTTACAAGAACCATTTCTTTCAGGTTTTAGAAAGAGCACAAGTTTTTAAAATAGTTTTCCAGAGGATGTTGCTTTGTAATTCATTGTACAGTAGTCAACAATTTATAAGATATCTATAAGTGTTTGATACAGCTGTTTTTATTTTTGCTAATGATTTTCTACCATCTTTTCCAGGCTGATATTTATAAACAGAAGACTTACTTAAACTGTAGCTGATGTGAATTCATTCAAAGATATTCTGGATTATATCACTGTCACATCAGCTCATCCAAAACTACTGGCACATCAGCATATTCAATGTTGGAAATCATTCGGAACATTCTACACTTTTGGACTTGTCATATCACATTTAGCATTTCAGTTGTAAGTTAATTCACAAAATTTGAAGTTCTTCTTACATTAATTGCACTTTGTAATTTAAGGAAAAAATTATTGCCTAATTTTGATAAACTTGTTGGTCTTGGCTTCTTTCTGTCATTTTTTTAAAACCATAAAATCATCCCATATGAAATGACATTTTTGATAAACAATGACTGATTTAGTAGCCAGTCTACAGTGCTATAATGCTTACAAGGTACCATATTTACTATATATATTGGGACAGATAAAATAATTATTTTTTTCCTGTCCCTGAACTTATGGTGAAACTTTTTTCACCTAGGTCATATGTCCCAAGACTTAATGAAACAAAATAAATTTGCACTGCATTTGTGTCTCCCAACACATGTTGCAATGAAATAGATAAACAAAATGCTTATTTGATAATAAAAAAAAACCCTAATCCTATATTGTTATCATGGATTCCTTTTTTTGAACATGAACATTAAAGAATAAAATATATCCACAAAATCCATACATAATGTATAGAGTGTATCGTTTATGTCTGGTAAACACATGCCACACTCTTTATTGACATGAACATTGTGAAACAAATTATATTTGATTGTGTTTAACAGTTTAAATATGTTATCTGACTAAAAACTGGATCCAACAAAATTGCAAACAAGAGGAAAATAATCAACCAATTTCTTAAAGACAACTGTCATTAATGCATGACATGGTGTTAGTTGCAAAATAATCAAGATTGAATTATATCCAGGTCTACTGCATGACAGTATCTCAAAACAGAATCATTATTTGAAAACACATTCACTTCAGTGTAAATGACAATCCTTTTGCCAGCAAGGGCTACAAAAGTATCATTACTACCTACCTGCAGACATCAACACTCTTTGTATTAATTATAAACCTGGGTGGTGAATATACATAACTGGCAGGAGCAGTAAACTCCTCTGAACTTATTGACAGGACAAAGGTTATTTTTATTGCAAATCAAGCAAACCTCAGAAGCTGACTTTGGTTACTTTTTTTAAGGATCTAAATAGAGGATATTTTATTGCAAAGCAAGCCGACATCAGAAGTGGACTATGGATTCTTTTATGTGTGATTTTTTTTTTGTTGAAGGATAAGATATGGAAACAAACTTTGTTTTCTTTCACCGACATTCACCGGAATTTTGAAAATAAATCAAAACAATGGAAAAAATTTTAAAGTGATAATATAGTGCTTCATGCATGGACGTCTATGTCCCAGTATCGCCCAGAATATTTGGAGATAAAAAAAATCTTGATGAATTTGTGAAGACCAGAAGACAAGCAGAATATTTTGCAAATGAAAGGGAAATAATCAACTGCATACTGAGGACAACTGCCATTCAAGCATGACACTGTGTTTGGTGCAAAATAATCAAGAATGAATTATATCCAGATCTACTTATGACAATATCTTGCAAATAAAAATCATTATTTGAAAACACATTCACTTAAGTGCAAGTGACAATCTTTCACAAGCACAGTTTACAGCAATATCATTCAGACATCAATACTTGTTTGTATTATTACTACAGATGCCAAGCACATAGAAGCCCAGGTGGTGAACAATGCAACTGGCAGCAAGCAGTGAACTCCTTCCTAGAACTTAGGGATAGGACATCAAACACAAAGGTTATTACAAAGCATGCTGACATCAGGAGCTGAGTTTGGATACTCCAAAGCTTTTGTGAAGGCTATCAATACAAAGGTTATTTTATTGCAAAGCAAAATAAACTTGGAAGCGGACTATGGATTTTTTTTTAAGTATAACGATTTTTTGGGGTGAATATACAAAGACAGCTGAGATATGTAAGCTAATTTGGTTTCTTTTCAATGGTATTCATGGGAATTTTGAAAATAAATTGAAACAATGGAACAATTTTAAAGTGACACAGTATTGTGCTTTGTGCACATACATCGATGACCTGGTGTCATCCAGAAGATTTGAAAAAAATAAAATCATGTGAAGGCCAAAAAAGATGCAGACGATTTCATCGATAATATGATCATAAACATGGATGAAATTCTAGTGAACTTTGTTCACATTTCTGGACAGACTGACGATAAGATGGGGTCAAAACTACGAATTAACAAGACTGGTGCAAATTTGAAAAAAATCTGACTTTAATCTTTGCAATTTCTGTTTCAGGTTATGTGTTGCTTTTAACAATTTTTCATGTTATGAGAAAGTTAAAACAATATTCAAGCACCAAAAGAATGTATCGTATGTGTGCAGGAGAAGGGTTGTATTAATGAGATGCTAATACAGCGGGTTCATGAGTTTTATCTCAAGTACACAGATTTACATTTTTTAAAATAAAATTTCAGTTGGAGTGCATTTTCCAACATGTCATTTTCTAAGAATTTAAAAGATATCCCACAACTTACGAATAAAAAACAATGTATCCCAGAATATACAGTGCACAAAAAAGTGCTTTAAAAATTGATGGTATCCCAACAAATATGATGTCTCAACATATACTGTAAATAGGTTATTTGATATCTTTTGAGTATGTCAGTTGTCAGTCCACTGCTGATCCCAATGGCCCAATGACCAATAAGCTTGATAACAATAGAAATGATATTACATGTATACATTCTCAAGGATGAAACCTTGTTTAATGTCCATAAGCATGATAAGTGGCATGATATTAACATATATAATTTTAAATATGCAAGGCTTCACAATTTCTCAACATTTTCTGACATTGTTGGGGGTAACAGGTTAAATGTCTACCTTAAATTGCTTCAACATTAGATTCTATCAAGTGATGGCTGTTACATTTGGGTGTGGTAATAATAATCTATCCTAATGGCTCTAACACCATGTGTGACTGAATTCATTATTTGTATTGGCATCAATAACTGTGAAGGCAATACAGTTTATTGACATTGTCTGGTTAATGTTGGATGAGCCCTATTGGTATTTCTACATTCATTTGCATCTCAACTGAGGTTCTATAATCAACTGATCAATGCTGGACCTGGTAGGCTGCCAATAACCTGATGATTCTTACATTCTACAAATTATATAAACTTCCCTGAAGTCACACCCTGGGGCGAAAAATTCAGGTCATTTTAAACAAGTGACCAGCATCAAGAGGTTAGAACAGTATTAGAATAGATCATAAGACTTATGTCAGCAGCAAAAGTCAATGGTTACTAAGGGAACACCATTCTAAAGAAGCATCTGTGAGTTTTTTCACTTTCTGAAAGAAAAACAAGCAAATTCCAGGAAATGATGTCACCCACTTTTTGGTGGCCTCAATAATATTGAGCTGCCTATTAAAAAAAATGTGGCTGAAATCCAATAACACTTAATAGAGTTATTATTCGGAAATGAAACTAGGTAGGTCTAACACAGGCTACAACTCCATTATATGATGCTGAATGCTGACAAGCTCAGCCAAAGTCTAATAAAATCAAACTGTGTACAAAATGTACTTGAAATCATCTAATAATTATGAGAGTTACTAGACAAACATGAGTGGGACTGACAATCAGGGACTATCACACCACTAACAATGAAGCAAACAGATGTCAACTGAATTTTTCATCGATATCTATAGCACATTTGATAGGTTGAAATCAAAAAATAATAATCAAAGGTTTTATTATGCAAAACTGAAAGATAGTGGGTCTGAAAATCAAGGCCTATAACTATGCAAACAACACTGTTGAATGCTGACAACCAATCGCTGCTAAGCCATCTATATCAAGCTATATACTAAATCTGGTTGAAATTCTATAATAATAATAATAATAATAATAATAATAATAATAATAATAATAATAATAATAATAATAATAATAATAAATGAATCATTGTGTGGAAACAAAAGAGGAGGATCTGACAAAAAGGGACTATAACTTGGTTAAACAATGTTGCAGAATGCTTGCAGTAAAACTCACCTAGATCTCAAGAATATTTACTTGCATACCAAATCTGCTTGAAATTCAATAAAAATTAAGGGAGCTATTGTGTTTTGAAATAACAGTGGGATGGACAAATGAATGCATGCATGGACAGACAAACATGCAAATGGATGTCAAAATGATGGCTGTATTAAGTTTCCACAAAGTCAAGGCTTGACAAAAAACTTTCCATTCACTGAAGTGATATAGTACACTAATACTCACTAAGATAATTAACTAGAACTTCAGAAATTTGAAACAATGAAGCAATACATGTAGTTCTAGGCAGCTAAACTATATTTCAGTAACTTAATTAATTTCATTGTTTGTAAAGTAATTACTCTTACACCAGATCTTATGATAAAGCATGACTTTCAATGAGAGAATAAAGCAAATGCTTTGGGCAAAGCTATGTTATTTCTGGGTATGCATTTGACATTTCAGCATGTACAACAAAACATGGTGATGTTTATTATTTTTTACTAAACTAGAAGGCAGACTAATCATAATAAAACAGGACTGTGTTCCACTGCTTGCAAACAAATGAGGCAGTGATAATCTCAAAATCAATTTTAGGTTGTTTTTTCTTTATTCTACTTTTAGTAACAGCATCCCAGTATTTGATGGCATACTAATATCATGTATAACCATTTCAAAACCCTTCATTTCCGGTGATTTCTGTCAATTTTTTTCATATTCTGTTTGGTAGTGTTTTAGAAGTCTGATAATGGTTGTTCTATTTTTGGTAATGGTGGCCATATTTGAAAATTGAAAGCCCTTCATGCCAAGATACTTTCTGTCAAAGTTAGCTGAATTCTGTTCAGCAGTTTCTAAGAAATTTTAAATGGCTTTTCTATCTGTAATAATGGCAGCTATATCTTATAGTATTTCAAAATGACTTGTATAAATGTTCAAGTCCTTCATGCCAGTATTCTTTCTGCCAAGTTTGGTTGAAACTTACCTAGTTGCTTTCCAAGAAGTGTTCAAACAGTAACTATTGATGGATGCATGATAGATGAAGCACAGCAGATGCATTATTAACCATAAATTCCACATAAGGAAATGAAATATTGTTTTCCTTGATATCAAATCATGTGATCCTATTTATATGGCAGTTAAATAAGTTAAATAAATGTAGTATTAAGCTCTCTGTATAATTTACACTTCTTAACATAGCTTTCATGGTTTGAAAATTCCCTCTTTTGAGTATAGTTATATGCACAAGACAAGGATAGGTACAAAAATGTACTGGCAGGATTTTTCTTTTTAAAAAAACAGCAACAAAGATGTCTTTTTGCTCTATATGGTAGTAAGAAACAATATTATTTTTCAAGTCTTATCTTTTAAATATTTTGCTGAATGGGAGCATGTTTTATACATGACAACACAAATTTATTATATTCAGTGATGATCTTATGTAAAAACAACTAATATACCGGGAGGCCTTGAGTGGCCGAGTGTTCAAAGCACTCTCCATTATAGATCACTGCCATCTCACTTCTGCATTGGTTCGAGTCTAAGATTTGGCAAATATGGCTAGGTGAGAAAGCTTGCCAGTAGCTTCGCATGGTTCTTTCCACAGATTTTCTGTTTTTTTCCTCCACCATTAATACTGGCCGCCATGTATAGTCTATCATGTGCTGAAAAATGGTGTTAAGCCCCAGAACAACAGCAACTAATATGCCAGCATGGTGCCTAAGTGGAATTCAATCTGATTCAATTATATCTCCACTGTCCTACATAAAGATCTGACAGTGACTGCTTTCGGGGTCAAGAACTGGTTACCTATGTTATTAATGTAATCACTAATCAACCAATTAAACAAAATCTGATACCTTAAAAGATTGGCTGAAGAGCATCAATGTGTGCTGAATAATTTGATTTTCTTTCAGATTTCTGAAAGCTGCTTTTCCATTGGTTAATTCAAAGGTCACCAGAACATGACCTCTAACAGTTGCTGTCATATCTTATTGCATAGGACGGTTGAGTTCTGGTTTAGGTCAAATTGGATAAAATTGTAAATACTGAAGATGCAAATTTGTATAACTATTCATATAAATGAAGATATAGGTATTATGTGCACTAGTGAATACAGGAATTTTGAGATTACATTTTGCTTGAAGTAGTCAACCTTTCACCCCATCAAACCAGACACATAGCATAATAATCAAACCTCATGCTGTAAACAAACTGAAGAACAGTAAATTTCAAAATTTTAAAAACAACATTCCAACCTAAATTTTTAATATTTAGAATCAAAAGCCACCTTCCAAATGAAAATTGAGTAATCTGACATGTATTGATTTTAGTACCATGTTTCTGTATTAAACTTTCATCTAAATCATTAAGTTGCCAAAAATTTAATTACTTAAGTATCATGAATTTTCCATCCTCTTTATTGTGAAAGCAAAATCTCACAGAAACCCTACATCTTGATTGTACTGATATCAGTCAATTAATAGCAGGAAATTTTACCCAGCAAGATTAATGGTGATGCATAAGGTGAGGTATTCCCAAAATGACTGTTAATTTCCTATATGCCTGCCTGCCTGCTGTTTTAATATGTCCTGATGAAAATTGTAAACCCCCTTCAAACAACCAGGATGCTTCAGTCTAAACGGACTAATGGCAACATTTACAACAAAATGCACTGTACATAATTTTCAGCTAAAATCTAGTGTTTTTCCACCTCTCTCGCAGATATGAAATCAAACAGATCATATTTATTAACTTTCACTGGATGCTATTCAACATTAATATTTCTTTTTCCATTTTTAATACTGTATCTTGATAACTCCAGCTTTAATATTTTAGCCATGTTCACAATATACCCATTCCACATCAATTAAAAAAAAGGATCAGTAAAACGAGTCCCACAAAGGGACTATTGTTCTACTGACAAAAAGATTTTTCAAGAATCCAACACAAGTCTCCTTCTTTTAAAACTAACTGCTCTAGTGGCCTAAATGGTTGGAGCATCTGCTTTCTCAGATGTGGGATGCAGCAGGTTCAAGCTCCATCCCTGGTAAAGACAGAAAAATGGTAATAGCAGCAGGCTTGCTTGGTGGTCAACATTAAGAGGTTAGTGTTAGTATTGGTTGGCCTGCTGTTGGGAGAATGTTTTTTGGACAGGATCCCCCAGAGCTAAACATCACTATAAACTGCTGCACTGCAGACATGGAAGCAATATAGCAATATGACCCAAACTGTTAAAGCTACATTCAAAACACACACATACAACCATGTCATACATTCTGGAGAAAATCCAACATATCAAATTTGGTGACAAAACTAATTTCTTAAATGCTTCATGCAATTTTCTTCACATACCTACATGGTTCATAATTTGTACTAGAAGTATGTTTTCCAATTGTTTTAATCAAGTTCATACAAGCTAATCAACTTTCTTTACATGCTTACAAGAGGAAGAACACATGCAGGATAAAATAGAACAGAAATAAAAGGAAAGTAACAAACCTGAACACCATGCTAATGTATGGAAACACAAATACAAATCAATGTTGATTGTAAAGTGGAGCCCTTTCAAGGTAGGACTGACAATAAAACTGTCCTACTTGTAGATCAATTTAAACGGAATCATAAATTACTTGGCAAAAGGTGTCATCCCACCCACTGATAATGTAACAATGAAATGCCTTGTTTTACACTAAGGATTGGATGAATGAAAGGGATATACCTGATCCAGTGTGTACATGTATCATTGATTTACAACTCCTGGTACATAATTGATTTTTAGTGTCTAATAACAATTTCAAATTCAAGAATGGGGGGGGTAGACAAAGCAATAAAATTGGATCCACAAGTGTAATCTCACAGTATAGTATCAGAGACCAAAACACAAACTGATCAAACCCAGACAGCTATAGATGTATCCTGACTTTATACTGCTCTTTTTTTTCTGATAAAGGACACTGACCTCTACATGATTATATGTAACAGGCTGCCTCCAGTTTAAAATCTAATGGTATGCACAAGCATGCAAACTTTAGACCTGATCTCTTCATTTTCAACCATGATTTTGTTACCTTCATAACCAGTCAGATTAATGTAGGGACTGCCCAGGTGGCCTGGTGCTTAGAGCATCCACCTTGGATGCAGGAGGTTGTTGAGTTTGAACCCCAGCTGAGTCATACCAATGACTTACAAAAATGGTACTAGCTGAGCTGCCTCATTTGGCACTCGGTGACAAGGATAAAGTGACTGGATGAGACAAGATTGTAGCTGAACATTATGTGCATATATATATATATATATATATATATATATATATATATATATATATATATATATATACATACAGTTTTATAAGCATGTTTTAATTTACCTGCAGTATCATTTATTGTACAAGACTTGAATGTGCGTTACAATTTTTATGTGCACTACATGTATTATGGAATTCACAGATCGTGATTTTACAAAATATGGTAATATGTTAAAAGTTTTTTAAAATATATAAATATGAAATATATGAAATATGAAATATATAAATATGAAAAGAAATCCAAATTCATCTTATTTTCTCATCACTGTAATTGACCACAAAATCTCTCTATCCCCGAGTGGCCGAGTGGTCTAAAGCGCTGTCAGTTATTGATCACTGCCATCTCACCTCTGTCTGCGTGGGTTCGAGTCTAGGATTCGGTGAATGTGGATATGTGAGAAAGCTTGCCAGTAGCTTCTCATGGGTCAGTGGTTCTTTCCGGTGATTTCCCGGTTTCTTCCTCCATCATTAATACTGGCCGCCATGAATAGCCTATCGTGTGCTGAAAAATGGCGTTAAGCCCAACAACAACAACAACTTAAGTTATTAAGGAACTGAGTTATTTTAACCCATCTGTTCATCAAATTAAACTGAAGTGGCTTGTAATCCCTATTTTATCTGCATATATATATACCACCATACATTCTGAACTGAATACATTTCACAATGAAACAATGGCCTGTCTGACAAATTATATGGCCTATTGATTGAGACAATTCATCTTACCTTTTAGTGACCCAATGACATGAAGATTGTCATGTCAGTAAGATTAGAATATGAGTAAGTAGGCCTGTTGTTTCTCTGCAATAATATGAGTCTTCAAATTAGCAGTTAAAAATAACCTCTTTCACAAAACAATGCTGAAAATAAATACTTTTTTATCATCAGCAAAGGTTTTACACTTTACATTCAAGCAAGCTACCAAATTCTCTCTACATTTGGGATGTCAAAGAATGACCACAAAACATGGCACATCCCTGCAGATGAAGAGCAATACCATGGCCAGACTGTAAAACAAATACCATAATTATTAAAACTTGCAGGAGGAATGATGATAACAGGCCATGTAAATACTTCCACTGTGTATTTATCCAAACTCTGCAATGTATCTGTATATGTTGACCTCTTACAAGTTCCAGGCTATATAAACTGGTAGCCTTTGAGAAGTTCACCCCACAAGTCAAAAACAAATAATGGCTTTTATATGTCTATGTATCCTCCAAAGGTCTCTATTGTTGTATTTTTGTAATAAAAAAAATCAAAAGAATTTTAAATAAAACTTAAATTTGATTACAATTTTGAATTTGGAGTTGATCTACTTACTATTGATACTAGTTGGGGTACCTGGCCTGGTTCTCTCCAATGTTCTCAAATTTATTTGATACTAGTTGGGGTACCTGGTCTGGTTCTCCAATGTTCTCAAATTTATTTGCTAAGAAGGGTGTCCCATCCAGATACATGTGTATATGTGCTGCTTGAATGAATACATTTTCATATTAGTCAAATGAAATTAATTAATGCAACATCAAAAATTAGTTTTTCTTTATCAAGTACATATAATGGAGCAAAACAAATCCTCAGTAGTCAGAAAAACAAATAGTTTAGAAATCTACTACATAAGTATAATCATGTTGTAAAAGAAGTTTGGCTTATTTTGAATTTAGTAAGCCCTTACACGATAAATTAAATTGGCATATTTCTTTTACTATGATGTTTACATTTCCAAATAAGGCCTTAACGTCTTTATATGGCACACAAATGAGAGCTGAGAATGGAAGTAGGCATTATTTGAATTAATATGGCAGACGATCAAAACGTAAATATGATACAAAAAAGGTAAACGAGGTTTTGATACTATTTCTACAATGATTTGCAATAATTCCAATATTAAATAAGATGTCTACTCAATTTTTTTCATTGTATTCAAAGAAAATGTTCAAAATTTTTTTATATAAGACTAAAGAAGAGCCGGGTGTGATTCATACCTGGTTGCTCCAATGACACACATAGACTCATGTTAGTACCCTTTCCATGAGGTATGAGTAAGGGTACTAATAATAGTACTAATATTCAACAAGATGCTCTGCTATAAAATTATTTTAACTCAGTAAGCAAGTACTCGGTAATTAATTTCTACAATTGATGAAGAAAACAATTAAGGGCACTTGCACTGCCTGTGCAAGTACCATTAATTATTAATTCCCAAAACTGATGAACAGTGGAAATGAAGATTCAGGAACAACAAATAAAATTAGTAGAAATAATGATTCTAGGCAAAAATATAATCAAATACTCCCATAGCAAGTACTGAAGTAAAACTCCTGAACAACCACAAAGGTTGGTTGATTGGGGTTTTTATGGGACACCTGCACTATAAGGCTATGTAAGTGCACCTCTCCACCCCAAAAAAGGTTATACAATAAAAATGTAAAAATGTTTATTGCCAACGAGCCATCAAAGTACAAAAACAAAGTGATGATATAGTGACAATATGACTGTTCTGATCAATAGAAGATGTAAATGATTTACAGAAAGCAAAATTAGATAATAAAAGAAAACTTAGCTTGATTAACATTCTCATAACACAGCTTAAATTATCCTACATGTAACACTGAATAAGAGAAAGGGGAAGTGCAATGAGCAGTGCAATAAGTCACCTATTTTATCAAAAGAGTCATCATCACAAAGAATGTAAGAACTGCAAAGCAGAAGATCAGAATAATATTTGCCATGTATACAAAAAACGAATTGAACATAATCTTAGCATTACAAGCATCCATTGAAAACAGGAAGTATATCATGGATGAACTGATAACATGTTACTTACATTGGTTCTGTGTCCTCTCTATTCTTTATTTCTAGACCATTCCATATAATGGAAGGATGGAATCACAAGGTTGGATGTGGGGACTCTGTTCCAGAAAGAAAGCAAAGCAATAGTGACAGGTATTGCATTATGGCTATTTAAAACAAAAAACAAGAGTTACGCCTGATAATCAGTTTACGGAGTCCACATTTCCTATATATAATTGTAACAACTGATTTTTCATTCTAACAAGCCATATTTGGATGGAGTTTATGAAAACCATTTTCGACAGTATGATGCCTTTTCTATCACAACTTGAAAAAATTGTCAGCTATTTAGTGTCCCTTTTATTTTCCATAAACAGTTTATATTATGTGCTGAATTTGATCTCAGCATCTTTTTATGATTCCATGTGGCAATATACCTGCAGGGTTACTCATTCTAAAGTATGTCCACACTTAATCAAACACCACAAACTAATGCATAAAGTTTGCTTGTGGTTACTGGAACTGACCATCAATGCAGTGGGTGTACTCACTGGACAATGTTCTGGCATGCAGATCAGTAGGTTGATTAAAGGGGTTATCTGTTTCAACATGAATTCTCTTTGCAATCATTTCTGAGTACTCTCAAGTTTGTTTTACCTAAAAATTCATAACAATGATTCTTGTCTATTAAACTGAAAAACTACAACTAATAAAATAATTTAAAATTCTGCAGATTTAACATACCATTTTTACTCTTACTCGACAAGTCCAACTGCAAACTGCACAGACCCAGATCTACCATTGCATAATGTGCCTGGATCTGGGTCTTTGCAGCTTGTTGGGAGTAATCAATAGAACAAACAGAATAGACCTTGATCAGCAGGTGCAATATGCTGTGGCAGATTAGTCCAACTGCAAACAGCACAGATCCAAATCTGCTGGCACATAATGTAATGGCAGATCTGTGTGCAGCTTGCTAAGAGTAACTAGAAGAACAAACACACTCATGCTGACCTGCAGATGTATTATGATATAAGAAAACAGGATCTTTGTTTCTACAGTTTGACCTCATTTCTTTGTTGCTTACAGTTTGACCTGATTTATATGCAAGTATATATGGTAAATATACACTGAAAACACTTTCTTTGTCAATTTAGAAGTCAAATTTTTAGTATGATTTTAAGAGCTGCAAAATCAGAGCAGTTCAAATCTGAATAAGTTTAGGATGAAAAGAAACTGTTTGCAGAACCTTACATTGTCAGAAAGCAATCAGTTAAGTACATGATTAAGCATACAACAGCTATGAAAACCACAGTACAATGATAACTGATTATAGGATAATTTTGGATTCAAAGAAATATCTGCTCCAAGTTGGTGATTTTAAACAGTAAAACATGTGAAGTTGATTTTAACTTAACATCAGCACCCTTCCTGAATTATTTATTGCTCTAAGCAAAGCATCATTAAGTTCTAATCTAGGATAAAATTGATGATTCTTGGATAAAGGTGTTTATTCAAGTACAATATACACTCAATTAGTCTAGCTGAAAGCAACAAAGATCCTGATCTGCAGTAGCATAAAATGCCTGCAGATCGAAGTCTGCATTGTTCGTTCTTATGATTTTTCCTCACTGCACACACTCAGATCTGCCAGCACATTATGTGATGACAGATCTGGATCTACGCAGGTTTATCTTTTACGAAGAAAGTACATATGGTAACAATGTGCACATTTTGGTGTTAATTATACCTATTAAGCATGTTGGAACCATGTGAAAATGCCAAAAATTGACTACCAGTATACAAATGGATACAGTTTTTATGCTTTTGGGGCAATAAAACTTAAAATATTAGTGCTCTCAACAGACATTGTTATGGGATTCAGGAGCACCTGGGACATATTTGAAGAGTCAAACTTTAAATTGGGGGGGGGAAATAAACAAAATTTCATGAGCTACATTTTATTACAGGACATTTTTTTGTTACTAAACTTGATGTAGCTAACCCAGCCGATATAACTTTACTGCGGCAAACCTCAACAGGTTGGCTTATGTAGCAGTGCAAGAATACAACTGATGTAGATTTGTGTACATCCTAAATTTTATATCCTGTTGATTTTACCTATTTTGGTAAAAAGCCTTGAAAAAAAAAAATTTTAAAGAAAAAATCAATATGAAGAGGATCATGCTCAAAATAGAAGTCATGTGAGATCAGATTAAAATGTATGGATCTTACTCCGTATCAAACTTTTCCATGATTTTGAAGATACTGGTCCATATTCTAAATATGATCAGATCACATTTAATTAGCAAGCATGGGTCTCTGTTAATCAAACTCCTGCCACTGCTTGACCAAAAAAGCAAACCATATATATTCATTTATTGCAAATTGCAAATAATACAGATCCTAATCTGGTAAAGCATAATTTGCCTGCATATCATGGTCTTCTTTGTTCAAATGACCACTCCTAACAAAAAAGCATAGATCCAGATCTGCTAGTGCATTATGTGACGGCAGATCTGAGTCTGTATAGGTTGCTGTTGGACTCACAAGCCAGTATAGTTCATTTTTCATCACAAATATGGCTTTGAGAGCAGTATTAGGTTCAACCAATGAGATGCAAGATTACATTATTTATTTGCATTCATCTCCCTTCTTGCTTAATCTATCAGAGATCTTGATCACACATGTCTGAGCCCATATTTCAAGTCTGATCAAAAGTGAATCAGAAATATGGCTTCTAGAGTGGTATCATTTAGTTCAGCAAATCACATGCAGAGTCACCTCATTAAACAAGGATTTTGGAAATGTTTTACCAATTGTCAAAAAAAGGCTAAATTTGTAATTTATGTGCAATATACATGCACAAGAGATTGAATACACAAGAAATATTCAAATCTGGTGATGTCATCAAAATGCACTGTTTAACTCATTAACCCCTGGAGGTTTTTGTCATTTTCACCTGAAATGTGAATAGGAAACCCATTTTGAGGGCTGTTTCTGAATACATCCTAATACATCAACCTCCAAGATATTTTCTGTTAACGTAATGCCAAGTTGTGTTATAAACATCATTTTTCATCGGTTATTTTGCCTGAGCATGAGAAGAAGGGTAAAAAGCTGGACTTCTTTTTTTGCTTAACTGTCCCATCATTTCGTGTTGAGACCATATCTTATCCTACTTTTTGCAAAGGTCACCTGCCTGTGTGCAGTTCAGACCAGTCTGTCTTAGATCTGAGGCCAAAAGGTCTAAAAATCTGGACACAAAATCAGATTCTGACATCGAGTGAATTTCAGATGGAAAAAACTTGGAACCAAAAAGTTGTTTTTCCCTCTATATTTTGTAGTGCAACTATTAACATCCATATTAATTGGTATCATCATAAAGCTACATCTGTCTACCTTTTTATAATACCATCCACTTTTTTGTGTTGCACATGACCTTGATGCTACAGAACTCAGAAGAAGGCTACCACCTCCTGTCCCATAAATGTGGCGCCACCTGGGTTAATGAGCTAACAAGCATGCACCACACTCAATATGGAATATGTCCGGGTTAATGAGCTAACAAGCATGCACCACACTCAATATGGAATATGTCCAAGTTCTTGATGACATAAGCATACATTCCAAGTTGAGTTAGAATCAATCCAAAAATATGGCCTTCAGAGTGGTAACAAGCAAATAACAGCAAGATTACCACACTTGTCTATGAATGGATCTCATTCTTTTTTGAACTTGTTCAACAACTTGATATCAACTCATTTTTAAAATTTGATCAAAATCAATTTTTAAAATCTGACCTTTAGAGTTGTAACAAGCTTAGCCATCATATAGAAAACCACCTCACTGCACTGCATGTCCCTCACTTAGGACTCATAAGAGATTTTAATGATATAAGGTTATCTCAACCATACACAGATAAAAATGTGGCCTCCATAATAACAGCAAACTCAACCAATCCAATACAAGATCACCTCAGTAACATAAATGGATCTCACTCATTATGTAATTCACCTAAAAGCTTGATGATATAAGCACACATTCCAAGTTTGATCAAAATCTAATATCAAAATTATATGGACTGAGAGTGGAAAGAACCAATCATTGAAGGATGTCATACAAAATGTTCTTACAGTCAAGAAAGCCTCTGTGATTTAGTGGTTAGTGTGTGACCATTTGCCACAAGCTGTCACTCAGTGAGAAGAAATTCAACACCTGCCAACCTAAATTTATGGCACTCTTTGAACTTTTGGGGGCTCTACCTACTATTGTTTTAATTCTTATTTATTTTTTGTTTATTGCATCAGTCACAACTATGGACATTCACATTATGTTCCTTAAAGTTTTTGCAGCAAATTCATACTAGTACTTCACTTTGAAACTAATTTATTGTTCATGTTTTATGACATAGTCTTATTCAACAGAAGAATTTCCATGGTACAAACATACATGATATCTGAAATAACTACTACATATCAAGATTGTGGTGTTTTCTTCAAATTTATTGCACAGGTGTTAACAAAATACATGGTTTTCATTTTGAAGCCAACCTTTATATTCTGTATAAAGGCATTGAGATTGTTTAATCTTTTTTCTTATGCATTCTTGACGCCTGTTTGGCCAAACTCCCCAATGATATCATAAGTCATTTCCTACCATCTATATATTCTAGAGCTCAAACAATAACCAAATTTTTCTTATTTGAATATTCATTGAATTATGTCTGAATATGATTCTAATAGTCTTCAATGCTAACAAAAGTAGCAAATCCATCCTCTTTTCTTTGCCTACTTTGTTATTCACTGACATACACCACCACTTCATGACAAGTTGCAGTGTAAACACTGACTAAACATCTAAATCTAGAGGGTTTTCACTGTATTTGTTGAGGATTCAAATGCAAAATCAAATAAATGTAGGTGTTATTTTCTGTGTCTGTCTTCAAACTCAGCATGAACATAACATCTGAAGTGCTGAAGATGCATCGAAAAGCCAAACCGTGATTACCATTTCAGTTAAATGTGAAAAATGATCTCATGATGGTGAACTAATTTTTTTCACAATTAAAAGTGGATGAACATATGGTTGATTCAATTATCATTGTGCGTAAATATCTTTAGAACCCAGACCTCATTGGTAATGAGATTAATACATGTAAATTCCTTGCAATTTACAAGGTACTTGAGTCACATTCAGTGACTTCAGCACCTGCATTTATATCAGACCATTAGTCAATGTCACATTCAGTGACTTTAGTACCTGTTTTAACTCTTTGTTACATTCTGTAGTGTAAGTAATCATCAAGACAGTCTTTAATTCTTTAAGATTTGCTTACTTAGATGTCTATCAAAACATTAAAGTATTCTTCATCAATGAGAATCTTGGTACATAGCTAAATTGAGACAATCATACATTCTGATGATTGATTGGGCTTGTGCAATAATTGGAACAAACACACACACACACAAATATATATATATATATATATATATATATATATATATATATATATATATATATATATATATATATATATATATATATATATATATATATATATATATAACCTTTGTGTGTTGATGTACTATATAAAAAGTTAACAAAGAAATAATTTTTCTGCCAGTCATTTTCCATGTGTTAAAAGGAAAACACAGAAAAAATCCTGCATATAATGTAATCCTATTTAAACATATTTATTATTTAGCCACTATGCAATTACTATCTCACTAACAATCTGTATATATTAACAGATGGATAAAATGCAGTTAATGATAGAGGAAGAAACAAGTCTTGATAATTTTGCAATTCTGATACATTGATACAGAAGGTGAACAAATCCAGACTTACCTTATAAGGTTAGTTTTAATCTTCAACAACCACAAATAACTAGTAGTCACCTGCCTCCTTACTATTTGTGTGTATCAGCATGTATTATTCCAAGGATTCTTAAAGAAATATTTATCAATGGCACAGCCATCTAGTTTCATTCCCTAAGTCACTGAAAACAATACAAGCATTTGGACAAGCAGTACTCCGTATTCTTCTTATGTAATAGTAATCACTTATTTTAGTCCTGAAATTATCTTGAACTGAAACTGTTGACTATACACTGTCTTCATGATGTTTCATACATTAATTGCAAAATGTTTTTAATTCCATGCATGTAACCAGTCAGGATCTTACACAAACCATACTTTTGCAAATTGATACAACTCTGCCAGCTGTCCAATGAATTAGGAACAGTCATGTGTGACTTTAGATCTACAGCCATCTGCAAACCCAGCCAAGAGAAACCAGAGACTGAACTGTTGTGCCAAAATCACTTCTATTGGTAAATGTAACTGTCATTTCAGCCAGTTTGTGCTACTATCTCTAGCTGTGTTAATCAATAACACTGAAGGAAGCTCATAGGCTCTGCTGTCAGCACACTGCTTTACTTAGCTGTAGGAAGGTATAATCTATTCTTGATGGCTGCCAGGCTTCATATTTTGTCTTATTATAGGAAAAAATCAATACAACAATTCTGCCCTCTTCTGTATATGTGTGTATCTGTCTGTCTTTCTGTGTTTGTATGTTTTACATGAAATGTACATATTAACAGTACAGTAAGTATTGGAATTATTAAGTGAATTGTACCATATAATCACACATACAAGTCTGTAAAGTATACAGACTCTAATCTGCCATTACAATTTATCTGCAGCTCAGGATCTATGTTTTTTGTCATACTGAGTAACAGCTACACAGACCTTTATCTGTTGGCATGTTATACACAGTATGCAAAGCATGTGAAGGACAATACACCAATCAAAAAATAAACCTTATAAACCTTGTATCCTTCAGACTGTAGCAGATCCTTCATGCTTTCAATGAGGGAAATGAGGCAAGACAATGATGATCTATTATGAGCTTTGATGCAACATAACAAATAAGTACTTATTAATATTACAATATCTTCTGTTCCTTATGGGAAATACTTGTAAATAAAGAAATACAAAAACAAAAAGCACATGTATACAAAAACAAAGAAACAAAAAACAAAAAGCACATGTATACAAAAAGACTTAACTAAAACATTTGCCATACTTAGGAAAGCATGTCAAAAATACTATTAGGAAGATAAAGTTAGGCATCACTGTATTATCATCAAATGACTGTCCTCATAAGTTGAAACTACATTGCAGTGAATGAACAGTTCAATGCCCAATACTCCAGACAGAAAAAAAGATAACACTGCTCAGACAATTCAATTTTCATATAACAGGCAAGGTAGCTCAATTTGAAAAATAGAGAAGTAGACATAAATTGATAATTCCCAATACATTTTTCATTCATCCTTGCTGGGTTAATAGAGCATTATTCAATGCCCTGAATAGTTCAAAACTAAACATCTGCATGAGTATACACTTATGTCAAACTGCAAACAACAAAGACTCAAATTTGTCCTAGCATAATGTACATGCCAATCAGGGTCTATGTTGTTTGTTTGCTGCTAACAAACTCCACACACAGATCTCCCAATGCATTATATGATGGCAGATCTGGGTCTATACAGTTTGTAGTGGGACTTGTCTTATGAGAGACATATATGGCAGCTTTTCTTTGGAGATCAACAAAGTAAAGTAAAAATTCTGAAGTTGTAAGAATCTAATTGATGTTATGCTCATATAGCCCTGTGGATGTTCACATGATTAAACAGAAGTTCTTAGGTTCAAAGAAACTAATGGATTTATCATACTTCATAGGCCACTAGGTAAATATGGTAGTAGAATAAAATTTTATTGTGATGGGACCCAGGCTTTGTAACAAAACAAATTATGTTATTTGTGCTCAACTGTCATTCAAGCCATGAGAATAGTCCTATGTTGTTTACTTTGCTGGCAGTCTACAAAAATGGTCAAGTTGAAAAGAAAATCCCAGGACCCCTCCCCCAAACTGAAAATTAAATAGTACCTTAGTGTGGTTAGTAAAGATCAATAATAATGTTGTTGCTGCTATTGTGGGTTTAGCATCATTTTTCAGCACATGATACATAGCTAACAGTGTAACTGGTGGTAGAAGAACCAGAGAAACCACAGTTAAGAACTACTGACCCATGGGAAGCTACTAGGCAAGCTTTTTCAAACACAATAACAAAGCCTGAGACACAAAAGCAAAATCAATTATCCTGCTCTGACATATTAATAAAGAATTTATAATAAATCAAAAACACATTAAAATGATAGCATTGTTCAGTGCAATTTTTATACAAGTCTGATACTAAACTCCTTTTACTCACTGCATATGTTACTTGAGAAATTAATATTCATATCATCATACAATTAAATCTTTAAAGAAAAATGTTTTAAAGGTTACTTCCAATATAAATCTTCATATAGAAAATATCTCAAGTTTCTTTCAAATTTAAGGCTCTTACATGTGTACTAATAAAATAAACCCAATATAAACACATCAATAATGGTATGATTTCCATCAAACAAAAACGTTTCAACTTTTTTTATTCAGCACTATACCTTCAGGACAGTACTTCCCTCACTATAAGGACCTTCATTATTAACAAGGTTTCTTATAAAGTTGTTGTAGTGATTAATGCCATTTTCAGCACAAGACAGGCTATACCTGATGGCCAGAATAAATGAAGGAAGAACCCAGGAAAATGACAGAAAGAATCAAAAACCCAAGAGAAGCTTAACTGGCAAGCTTTCTCACAGACCAACATTGGTGGAACCTAAGACTTGAACCCACCCATAGGTGAGATGGCAGTGATCCATAATGGTGAGCACTTAAGACAACTCAGCCACTAAGAAGCCCCAGTTTGTGTTAAGGTAGATATGTGATATTTCACTGATCAGCAGTATAATTCTACATGTTCTGTACTTCATTATAAGAGAATCTCACTATTGTGATATACTACACAATATGGACAACATTATGAGAATGGGTCTGTAATATGTACATTATGACTTTCTTTTTAAAACTGCAACCAACTGTATAGGAACAAACTTTGAAGGTATTTAAAATTCATACTATGAGGCTACAATACTCCAAAATATCTGGAATATCATCACAGCTAGTGCTGTGCCAATTATCAATTACAATCAATCATCAGTTGGTTGAGCAAACCAATAAGATACCCCATTGTGAAACTCTATAATCGATTGTGCATAAACAGAGACTACTTTTTTTAGTTAAATACTAAAATCAAAGGTTAAAAAAGATCCTAGGGCTTCCAATCCATTAAGTTTATTTTAATTTTTTATTCCTTTCACAACTTACGATTAAAAAACTTTATTATATTTCATAGGTGCAAACATTCATAATTAGGAACATAAAGTCATGATTACATGATGAAGCTGTTAAATTGTTGAGTAAATAAAATTAGCCACATTTTTATGATTTCTCCAGTTTAAATGCAAAATCCTTTGTAGTATTTGTAAAAAATAACAAACAAAAACCAATGTCCTTCTATATATTAAGGTATAGACACATCAATTAATGAATGAAAGATTATGGGGGAATGCAACAATAAAAGTTACATAAAACTGATCAGCCATAAAAATTTGCATTCATTTAACAAAGTTGTAGAACAAAAATAACAAAACAGAAAAATAGAATATTTTCATCAGGTTAAAGTATACATGTTATTAAAAGACAATACTCCTGTTCATTTACTGACATTTTAAACTGGGGGCCCTGAGTGGCCCAGTGGTCTAAAGCGATGACCGTTACTGTTACAGATCACTGCTGTCTCTCCTCTGTCTTCCTGAGTTTGTGTCCAGGCTCTGCTAACGTGTAGTGTGGTACGTGAGAAAGAACTACAAGTAGCTTCTTGTGGGTCAGTGGTTCTTCCTAGGGTTTTCCAGGGTTCTTCCTCCACCATTAATACTGACTGCCATGTATGATCTATCTTGTGCTGAAAACTGTGTTAAACCCTAAAACAACATTTTAAACTCTTGAACAAAGATATAGCTGTATAATAAACAAAAATAATAATTTGCTCTCAGTAAAACTGATTATAATCAATTATCAGTTGGTTAAGTGGAACTGATTATCAATTATGGAATTCTGACTGATTCCTATCACTAATCACAACATGATAAAAGAACATCCAAATGTTAAAACAATGAGCCGTCGTAAAAGGCCACGATGATATGATCACCTACCTTGAGATACCATGTCTCAAAAGAACAGAGTTTTTAATATACAGTGTTTTGACCTGTTATGAGAGACCAACTATCTTGAAAAACCATACTACATTGTGAAAATGGCTAGAAAAGATTCTTTTGTAATGTCTGCCACTTAGTGCCTGGGCAAATTAATCTTAAGTTGTTTGAGAGTTCTTTATAAGAAATATATTCATGTGTTTACACAGACACTGGACCAAAGATACATAGCTTTTAATATATTCAAATTGAATAAAATGTAAGTTTCAGATGTTTCCTGCAAGTTTCTGGCATATTTCTTCTGCCAGGAGCACAGTAAATATTTTACTATGCTGCATTCAAGCGCTATAAACTACATGATGGCAACAAGTTCTGCATGCTCTATAATGCATGTTAAAAATGGAAATACCTAATCACAAGGAGATACTCCTTGAAAAGACTTTACAATGGATGGAGAAAGTTCAAGTAAATTGGTCCCTGTAAAATTTCTTCGCTTATGGCTATGATGTAACTTTTTCAGCTGTTATAGTTTAATATGTAAAGATATTGATATATAGGTCAATTAGGTGTTTTCGGCTTGTGTTCTAGAAACTGATATGAGGCCTGTACACATCACAAGTTACTTAACTGTATGCAGACAGTGAAATACCAATAGTTGGTAAGAAAGCAGAGCTTGCCATCCCTAGCAATAGACATATGGATTCAATGCTAATAGAATAGCTAAAAAAAGTACATAAGTTAGTATCAAAAAACAACCTTTGGACATGAAGAATGCTTGTCTAGATTTAGGGATGGATTGCAGAACTGACATTGACTTGTGAGGTCAAGTGAATGATATCTTTTTGTTTTTATTACAGTTGTCCAAAGATTTGTTATGAAATTCTATATCATGCAGGTGGATGATGCATTAAATCTGACACATTCTTAAAGGCATTAAATATGTGCATAAAAACTGAACCTTGCATCCTTTGCACACTTAGTAATCTGACACATTTTGAAAGGCATGACAAATGTCTTGATGCCTAAGATTCTGCTTCGTATTTGAGGTTTTCTTTGCCATGCAGTGTTAACTAAACACCCTATCAAACTTTCAAACAGGAGTCCCAAGTGAGCACAATATCACTGACCCAAGTAATGTGCATGTGTGTGTGTGTGTGTGTGTGTGATATAGATTTTTAACGTAGCTTTAACAATTTTTCAGTCATATAGCTATGATGCCTGCAGTTAGATGGTTTATAGTTATGTCTAGTACTGGGGCATCATGCCACAGACATGTAGCATGATGCATGATGTCACACCAAGTCACATTATTCTGACACCAGGCCGACCAGTCCTAACACTAACCTTGTAATGCTGCACCCGAGCAGTTGGCACACGTTAAGTCAGATTGTGAATGCACATTCACATACATTGAATATGAAGCAAGAAATGAACTGTTGTTGTGTTTGTTGTTGTGGAGCTTATTATTAATGGTGGAGGAAGAAACTGGGAAATCACCAGAAAGAACCACCGACCCACAAGAAGTCACTGGCAAGCTTTCTCACATATCCACATTCGCTGAATCCTAGACTCGAACCCATGCAGACTGAGGTGAGATGGTAGTGATCTGTAATGGACAGCACTTTAGACTACTTGGCCACTCGGGGCCCAGAAATGAACTTTAGTCTTGAATGTTGGTGTGATTTATCTTCATTCCTAGACCATATGTAAAGGCTCACTTATTCATGATCATTCATAAGGGATGTGCTTTGATAAATGTTGGTGTCTCTCTGGGTAAAATTTATGGCGAGACCTATAGGTCTCCCGGACAAGCATTCCTCAAAGTGATTGATGCTTTACTATGTGAACAAAATTTCTAGGAATTCAAGATAACACAATGTCATTGTTTTAACTACTGAATGTTAAAACCCCATCCATAATATTTTTCAGCAGTAAGAAGATTTTCAAATTAGCTGCTATGGTAGACATATTGGACATCAGCCTTGCACTATATTCATTTAAGACAAAAAAACATCACTGGAAGTCTTCTGGTGAGAACCTATATATCATCCATTCAGGGGAAGCAGATATTTTTACAATGGTTTTCATGGCAGCCATATTGGATGTATGACTGGCATCATTTTTATCTCAGACTGAAAAACACCTCATAAGGATTATTCATTCAACAGAAAGTGAGAAAAGGATTTTTAGGTCATCATGGCAGCCATAGTGGATTTATGACGGGCACTATTGTCATATAGAACAAACTTTGTAGCATATGTCTACTGGTGAAAATCCTATGACCATTCAGATATCCATTTAGAGTGGAGTAGAGATGATATTTTCAAAATATCACCTAATCAGTCATAACCCATGCTGATTATGGCATTCATTAAAGATATGTAGCAATAATGTGATTTTCAAGATGGCCACTATAATTGGCATCAGACCTGCATCATTGTAGCAGAGAAGACATCATAAAAGTGCATTTATTTCAGCGAAAACACCACACCGATATGACCATCAACTCAGATTTTCAAGATGGCTGTTTTTGGTGGCCATATCGGATGTTGCTTCAGCACTATTTTCATTTAGTACCAATTACACATTATAAGCTTTTCAATAAAATTCACATGTTGGTATAACCACCAAGTTCAAAAAATAGTGATAACCAGTTTTTTAAGATGGCCAGTGTGACAATCATATTGAATGTTAGATTGGCACCATTATAATTTTAGACAAAAATGAGAACTCATAAGAAGCCCTTCACTGAAAAACCCATATTTGTAAGGATATTCATAAGGATTACCTACAGAAAGATTTTAAAGATGATTGCCATGGCATTTATATTCTGGATGTCAAATCAAAACCATTTGCATTTATGACAAGGCGACATCATGAGATGTCTTGTAGTAAAATCAAATGTTTACCTCACCATCCACCCAGGATTATTAACCATATGTAGCAGGGGCTGGGGAAATTGGGTAGCTAATTATGTGATACTCACCCATTGCTATTGCACAGCTTATTCTTTTAAGTGTCAAGTCAAAATATCTTGTCCATTCAATGTGAATGCATCCTCTCCCAGATTTGCCAATAAGACACGGTCCACTAATGCAATTGCATCAACATGCATGGTAACAGTCTTCTTTTTCACAGACAATTCATACAGATCATGAGATATGAAATTCAATGATGTTCAATGGAAATTACTGAATTATTACCAATTTTTATACATAAGCTGAGTATCAAGGTTTTGTTAAGTTTTGCTGACAGTAATGTCAAACTTTGCTGCATGTAAACAAATAATTCATGTTCCTCTAAATGCCATTTAGTATACACAATTATATATAACAATGACCAAAACACATCACACATTCTACTTTAATGCCAATATGAAATACCTTTACTGTTCAATAATGTTGTTGTACTGAACCCCTTGGGTCGGCTTGGTTTGTTACCTTCAAATGAATAAACTCGCTGATTTCTCATATCATCCCATTTCACAGTTATTTTGTTTCCTACAGAAGCACATGCATAAAATAATTATCAATTTCAATTTTTAATTTAATGGGATTTAATCTTACTTCTTTCCTAATTTACAGTTTTAAATTAAGAAAAGGATTTTATTGAATGAAATCATGAATTTGTCAATTATAAATCTTTTGGTGAATTATAATATTTACAAGAAACAAGTATTCCAAATTCAAACATATGATAGTATTTCTATCATTTTCAAAATGGTTGAAACCTGCATTAACACTATTGTTATTATAATCATGAAGCTCTGATGAAAATATAGATTTTCAGGAGAAAAATGCAGCTAAAATGTCATGGTAGCATAGTGTTCCAAAAACAAATTTACATGAACATGTCATTGGTGAAGTGGATGATGATACCAATATACTGGGGCCAAATTCATTATTTTCCTTGGAGCAAACAGCCAAGTTTTCCAGAAACAACTTTACATGAACATGTCACTACTGAAACCATTTTATTAGGGCCAATTCATCATTTTCCTTGGAGGAGACAAAATGTTTTGTAGACCATATTTTTCTTCTGGTGAATGTAGGCTATTGCTATACCCATTTTGATGTATGTGACTGGCCACCAACCATGCTTTTCACATTGGACTTTGTCAGAATGATAATCACTGCAGCATTATCACAATGGCATACTGTATCAGTTAAAAGCCCAAGGACACTTCTAATAATCATACCCCTCCTTTTCCAGTCATCCACAAAAACTCAAATCCTGGCCCTTTTAACAGTGGAATATTATATAATTTGAGCTTGCTTTCAGTGGAAATACTTTTGGCACATCCATTGAAATTATTTGCCTGAGCATACAACAAAAGATGTTTCTGACACTAAATCATCCAATTGTCAAGTACAGGTTTACAGAAAATATCTTAGGGAATATTTCATCAATGTATAAGGGTGTGATCCATCACAATCAATGCTTGTTGCATAATGGACAACACACCATCCTTAACTTTAGTAGTTGCTGTTTTAGTGAAATATTATCTCTGTCAACATTAGCTGTTTCAGACAGCTTCAGAAAATATACAATAAGGAAATGGCAAAATTCATAAGGGTTATAATTAACAACTGTTCCAAAGTGCACACACATATGAGACAGCATTCAGAGCATACAACTTAAATCTGTCTGGTTAAAATATTCATATTTATAAAAAAAAGTTTAGAATCTACAACTTCTATCCATCTACTGAAGACTGTGTTTCATTCATACTAGCTGCAATATTCCATCATGAAAACTAATATTCCAACAATTTAACCAGAGACAACCATGCTACCTCTCTGCAAAATAATGCTTTTTTCCCAGTACGGACAAAGCAATAGGTTGTCATGCACATAGTGAAAGCAGTCAAGCTGCTGGTGGTTTCTTCATCAAGAAGAGTGTATTACTGGACAAATCAATGGTCACTAAATAACATGAGGTCCTAATGGCTGTAGTTGGTGGAAGCTGATAGCAGGAAATAGCACTGTAAAGGAAATAATAGGACACTCTAAGGCAACTGTAACAAAATGCAAAGAAACACATGGAAAATTTGGAATGAAACACTGGACTAAACATGCCACAGGGTGACTTTTCTGAAACAAAAGAATCATAAAATATGGTATCATAACAGTGGTATCAGGGAAAAGAACATTATTCATGGTGTCAAAGAAGCAAATGAAAGTAACAGTTCTGCTCATAAGCAATGTGATACTGTACACAGGCTACGAAAATACTTTATCAGCTTTTATTAAGGCAGACAAGTTAGGCATATGAAATGTTAAAGGGATAGAAAAATGATGAGCTTATGCCTAGACCAATGATAATGATGTCGGAAACTGAAATCTAACACTAGAAACCTTTGAGATTGAAATCAATTGATGAGTACATCCCATTTCATGTTAAACATGATATATGACTAGAGATGAAGAAGAACTTTATGAAGAGAAATTGTAAGAAGTGTTATGCATATTCAATTTATATGTCTGTTAGTTTTTTAAAAAAATTTATTTCATTACATGTCATTGTATTGCAACATTGCTGGACTTGACCTTGTCCAAAAATTGAATTCATTTCTGCTTGACCTGATCAACATTTTTCCCCCTTTTTTTTTTTCATTTCATTTATGTAAACATTAGCTTTATTATTCTCTATGTGCATGAGCTTATTATGAAGATTATTATTATGGTAAACAAGAAGGCATAAATATGTTGATCAGAGTCAGGGTTTTGAAGATTCCCATGTGAATTTTATATTGTGTAGTAAATAAACAAGGCTCAAGATCATTCTATAAGGTTTTTATCAATTAGGTAATGGTTGTTTTTAGAAAATGCTAATTATGACCCATGGTCAAGCAGAGAACTATATTATCTTGTGACTGAGGATTTTACCAGTTGTGCTTTAACATCTAGCAATTTACACTGTATTATATTGTGATCAGTTTTGGCTGAATTTTATTTTCTTCAAATTATTGAATTAAGTGATTATTTTCTCTGGAAATATAAAAGTGCTCTGATAAAATTATTGGATCAATACATTCATTGTAATTTATATGGAATTCAAACCCAGAATTATATTTCTGTGATTCAACAAGAGACTGTTGAGACACCAGCACTGTGCAGACCATAACAGAGTATGATTTGACATCCAGTATAAATGCCATGGCAATCATCTTTAAAATCTTTTTGTAGGTAATCCTTATGAATGGACTGTCTTACAAACATGGGTTTTTCAGTGAAGGGCTTTTTATGAGTTCTCATTTTTGTCTATATATATATATATATATATATATATATATATATATATATATATATATATATATATAGATAGATAGATATATATAAAACAAAAAAAAGAGAAAAAATGGACATGGTACATGAAAAGCAGAGACAATGGAAGAATCAGAGACTATTGTAAAGCCTGGAAATTAGTAATAATGAAAGAAAATAGTATGAGAAACAATAGTTCAAAGGGCCATATTGAACTGAAAGCACTAGAATGAATACCAACACAGGGAAGGCTAATGTGCTCTCAGACATCTTTAGCAACATCTTCACTAGGAAATCAATGAATATGAGCATCTGGCTCAGCAGTGTAATGCAATGAAACTTACTATCATGGAAATAAATAAATCACTCAATAAGTTAGATACATCAAATTCACCTGGTCCATCCAAACATTCTCTACTAGTTAGAAGAAATATTTGACAAACCACAAAATAACAGCTTCAATAGTGTCACAGTATCTTACAATTGGAAAATTGGTGGAAAAAACAACAACATTATTCACAAATGTGACAAGACTAATTCATCCAACTGCCCTTGTACTAAATTAAACACCACTGGCTACTAAATATTAAATTCAGGATTACATTCCATGTCTAACTCAGAATCTTCCTCAAAATTTACTTAAGACTGAAGAAGTAATAGAAAGCAGGCAGCAACCTTATATACCAAATACTGAAGTTTGAACTTTATTGCATGCTAAGCTAAAAATGCAGGGGTCTTTTACAAAAAAAAAAAAAACATTGCAGTGAATGAGATGGATACCTCTTCCTTTGTCAATGAATTGTCATACACTAGCTGTCATGTTCTTTCAAGCTAAGTAGCCAGATGTATAAAGATGGGGCTATTTTCAACATGTTTAATATGTGAGCCATCACAATTATGTCCCCAGAAAACTCAGCTCTTGGGTACAATCTTGTAACTTGCACCCATGTGTTATACAGTGGATGCAGATCAAAAGGAAGCCAGCAGGGTAAACGGGGGCATGTTCTTCCTGCCAAGTACGAAGACAAAAACAAACCCTGACAGCTTAGTTGATTGGGTCAGTCCTACAATATCCAATAAGAATTCAGCCAGGGGGTGGGCCTAAATCCAAGATTTGAAGAAATTAGCTGACCTCTGTCCAAGAATTAGTATACCTGAGACACCCTCTTGTGAGGAGACATCGCTGTCATGAATTATACTCCGTTTGCCACCACTTGTGAATTGGCAGGAGACATTGGAGAAAGAACTGTGAACAAAGAAAGAAGGTTCGAAAGGTAGATATTTGCTTGATTTTTGCAAAACATTACAGCATCATAATTGTAAGTACTGATATGTTTACTCAATTACTGGGATTGATTAATTATGTATAATTACTTTGTCGTGTTTCATTTATGAGCTTATTTGAGACATGAATTTGACTTACGTAGAATTATGTAGATTGCTAGTTCAGCAGAATTAATGCTATATGTCATGATCAGTTCCTCCATAGTAACCAGTACCTTTAGTTATGTGTATGTTAACATTCACTAGTTAAAATAGATGTTTTAATATATCATAGCATAAATTTTCAAATATTTATATATTTTGGTATGAGTTGTGATGTAAAGATATGCATCTGTTTATTTGATATTGTCAGTATAATCACATTATGAGTATGTACTGATGCGAATCAATTACATTGTATGTATACGAGTAAACGATATTGTGCTTTTATGATGTTTTATTATGTTATTATATTGTGTTTTACCATACAAGAGTGTATGCATATTTCAGTGTGAATGGATATGTGACCAATGAAATTTGATAGCCTTATCTGATGATAAAGCTAGATATGCAGTGTGAGGTGTGTGAGCTGAGAAAAAAATAGTGTACCATCCTTGTGTTTTATAGGAAGCTTTTGGGGGGACAACTTCCAGTGCGAGGTAGAAGTCCCGATTCTCCAATAGAGAGACTGGAGAGAGACTGTCAGCACAGTCAGAGTTGGCAAATTGGACAGATAGACAAGGGTAGTAGGAGGAGAAGTAAGCTGGGAGGAATAGAAAGAGAAGGAGTAAGAGAAGGAACCCTGAGAGAATTATGAGTGACAAAGAGGAATCAGGAGATGAGTAAAAACCAAGACAGGGCAAAACTTGCACACTAGAAATCATATGAGATAGGCTCAAAGGGTCGAGCGAAAGGGGTGCATTTGTGAAGTTCGAGTGATTGACCATTATTTGTTAATTAAATTGTTGTTATTGAATTTCACCCTTTGTACCTTTTATTATTTAACCATGAGCAATTGCTGACTGGGGCCTCAGAGCTGTATACCAACATTCACCAACCCAACTTCTGAACCATAATCAAGCCTGGGTGGGTGCCATAATCTAAAAAAATATTGGAAGCACCCCAACCCAATTTCTTACAAATAAAACCATACAGGGGGATAACAAATCTTAATCACAATGGCTCAAAGAATTATATTCTCTATTCTGTCTCAGGCTATAAAATGACATGCCAGTAATGATCATTCAAAACCTCAAGAAACACAAAGTTAGTAACAATTATGTGGAGAAGAAGAATACATTTCTTTAAGTTTTAAGAAATCTTTAGTTTAATTTAGTTTAATTCTTTCTGTACATCTATCTGTTCTACCTCTATTGTTAATTCAGTTTCTATACTTTATTAATTTATGAATCTTAAGTTTAAATCTGTAATAACTTTCTTGGTATCCAAGTAATGGGTTCAAGGCAAACTGTGCAAAAAAAATGACTTTGATGTAAAAATTCCCCTTTTATTTTGATCAAAGCCAAATGAGCTTTGTCTTTTATCCTGATTTCTTAAAGCACCTATATGTCATTGCAAATGACTACATAGGACAATGATAACGCTAATTTACCCAGAGTTTAAATATTGTATAAAACATAAATAACTATTTATCACAAATATTTTTTAAAAATGTCACAAATCACCAAAAATATGTACACATAATTGTTATTGTGTATTTGTTTTATTTTTAATGTAGCTTTACCAATTCTCCAGTCATGTATATGATTAATTGTACAAATAAGTGTCAACTCTTTCACTATGCATGGCCTATTCAGCACACTTTAGAATCAAGTGTAAATGCGTTGAAATCAATCATTTAATTAAAAAGTTAAAAAACAATCATTACCATGTAATTTTATATTTCTAAAAGCTTTTAATAATAATCAGTTTTGATGTTCTGTACAAAGTCATGCTCTGTTCGGCAAATGTTTCATTTTAGTACACTGATGATGAAACTTCTTCGAACCATTATCACTTACATTCATCATCTCCACCACAAACACAATATCTGACCATACTTACTAAAATTGGTTTGTCCACTATCTTTTGCACAAGTACTAGTTTATTGTGAAAAGTATTTGTATCATTAACGTTTTGTCATAATACACATGCTTCAAACTTTTATTTTCCATAACTGTTATTGTATCCCAAATATAATTGTCAGTAATACTCTCTCAAGGTAACAAGATTAGGGATATCATACAAAATATTTTTAAAAAGTCAATATTGTCTGTTTAAATAAAATAATCCATGTATCATTTTGATTAAATAAGCAATTAAATCATATTTTTATCTTGAATATGTGTGAAAACCCATGTTCATAAAGGTTTATAGAGACTCAAAATGGTGGTACAAGATATGTGCACTTTGCATTGTGGGTATTTGCATACACAATGTGATGTCTGTGAAAACAACCCATATATATATATATATATATATATATATATATATATATATATATATATATATATATATATATATATATATATATATATATATATATACACACACACACACACATACACAAATTATGCATACACTTCAATGCATACATATCAGGTTTATGTAAGACAAATAACTAATGACAAGTACTTTTGATTATCTTTAGACAGGTACTAAGAATGAAGGATTGATATTACCCAAAGATATAAACTTTGGCAGATTAATACTGAGAGAACCACAAGACAACAGGGACAAGGAAGTAAAAAGTAAACAAAAAATAATTAATTATATAGCATGCACTTCAAGAATGTATCTGAATTCTCTTCACTAAAAACCACACCTGACCAACATGTTACATGTATACATGTAATATGACTTGAGTCAAGGGACCAGGTTGACTGGAAGAAGACCAATGTGGCAGACCCAATTATATAACACTGTGATGTTTGCCACATTCAATGCTGACATGGCCCTGGGTACATAAAAAATGTAATGCTTGTTTCAGCTTGCTTAGTCTGTATACAGAAAGATTATTTTAATGCAAATGCTTAATATTATCTAAATGACTAGCTATGATGTTGTAGCCTCAACTTGTTTTGTTTTGGTTGAGGCTACGAACTGATCCCATATCATGTAATGGAGCAAACTAATCCTTACCAAAGTCCTCACCATGTCCACCATGACAGATAACAAATGACTCTTGCCATGACCCCTTTTCTGCATAAGGCTTACCAGACTATATATATGGATATTCTACGTTATAGTATTAGTTGTTGAGGTGGCACTCTACAGTTTCATATTTAGCATAGGGTTAAAATTTTAAAGAAAAATAGTTTTCCCGGGTTTCCTCACTAGTTATACTGGTTATTTAAAAGAGACTTTGTATATCTTAGGTATTGTTCAAAGAACCTTTAATTCTCTTTATTAAGATGTATGATTGATGGGTGTAATATGGGTTAGAGAATACACAGCTTGGCCTTACTCCAGATGTGCACCTTTCAAAAAAGTGCTAGCTCTACTTGCTCATTTTCACTTCTCGAACTTCAGAGGTAAATTGTAAAAAAAAGAGCTGATAACTTTTTTTACATTTTATGTATTTGGTAATTTAGTCATTGCACTTTTAGAAGCTGGTAATATCTAGTTTGGCAAAATTCATTTTCCATATTTTAATAGCTGCCAAGAATAGTATACTTTAGACAAATTTAGGTTGATTTTTGGAGCACAAGGGAGCAGTCATTTTAGTTAGCAGTGTCCTAAGATCTTTTAAAATTTCCAAAAGTACAATATCCAAAGAAATTTCATCCACATTACATGAAAGTAGTATATAGGTATGCCAAAATTCTCTCCACTGTGCATGTTTAAAATGCAAACAACTTCACCTTACATACATCACTCTCTCAAAAGTACATAATAACTGGTGAGCACCACCTGATGTTGTTGTTGTGCTTAACGCCATTTTTCAGCACACGATAGGCTATTCATGGCGGCCAGTATTACTGGTGGAGGAAGAAACCGGGAAAATACCGGAAAGAACCACCGACCCATGAGAAGCTACTGGCAAGCTTTCTCACATATCCACATTCGACGAATCCTAGTCTCGAACCCACACAGAGAGAGATGAGATGGCAGTGATCCGTAACGGACATAGCTTTAGACCACTCAGCAACTCGGGGCCCCGTGAGCGCCACCTGAATGACATAATGCAAGAAGATGGAGAATGTATACAGTAGTGCCACTCTTGAACGGCCCCCCCCTCACCAGCGGCCACCTGCTCTTTACAGCCAGAATCTGAAGGCACCGATGAAATTGTGTTCAAAATTACCCCTCACAAAAGGCCACCCGGCTAACGCGACCAGCGGCCAGCATAATTTTGCAAAAACATAAAATTTACCCCTCACAAGCGGCCGCATTTTATTTTGTAATATGTATCTAGAACATTTTTTTTTTTCTAATTGTGTTAAGTAATCCGATTTCAGTTTCCCGATGTCAGATTTTCATTCTTCAAAAAAGTGTTCTACAGGTACCACTAAGGTTAATATTATATCCTTTACACCTCCCGAGAAGCCACATTTATTCCTTAAAGCCGAGAAAGACTCATATTTTATTCCGGACATAAAGGTAATCTGTATATCCTTACTGCATGTTATCATAAGATGTCTGGTTTATCCACTGATAATTGTTAAGATTACACTTAGTAATAGTAGTAACATCGGAAAAAGGGCAATATTGATGGACAAGACCAAAGTCTGCGCCGAAAATGGTTTGATAGCCTTTATGGCTTCCCTTTGCGAGATGTTGAACTTACATAATTAATGGCTATTACTCAACAATTGTAAAGTTTAACGGCCGCAATGTGCTATTGTTCAGATCAAATCGGGGTACTTATCCAAGCCGTTTTTTGCACTTAGAGTAAAAAAAAAAAAAATTTAAAAACAATAGGGTACCAGACTGCGACTAATGAATCAAGTGACAATCGCTGCCTTTAAAAATATAGGGCATCTGTTTAAATGCAAAAAAAAAATTTTTATCAGTCTTGTAGTTGCAATATTGATGATTATAACTGGACGTAATGTTAAGATCACACGGTCAGCATTGGCTAAAAAGAGAACAGGGTACTAGACAAAGACTGAAAAATCATGTGACAACACAACTTGTGGCTTCTTTACGAAGAAAGAATTTTGTCCGCTCAACAAATGTGTCATCTGCATAATTAAATCGCATACAGTTAGCGATATCGGAATAACTCATTACCAAACATTAACATATCATCATGTAAACAAAGATGATTATTTCAGAAAACATAGGTTATTATAGTCTATGATATCGGGAGAGGTGGGGAGGGGGACTGGTCAAACAAATTTAGGTAGAAAAGACTCAAATAAAAAACAATTTTATGTTGAAAAGACTCGAATAAATAACATCATAACCTATAAGTTATTTAGCAGCAGTGGGAAAATGGAAAGAGAATTGCGTATGTACCAAGATTCAAATGACGTTTTTGAATGGTTCTGCAATGTGCATGACAACACTTGCTCGCATATCACGCTTACGCCAAGAATAAGAACTATTAATTCATATTCAGTTGAAATAAGTCAACTATTATAGCACAAGAACCATTCAATATTTAATGTTGCTTTTAAACGAAGATATTAAATGCTTTGAAAAATGAAGCTTTCTTACTAAGTATATATACTTCTCACAAAAAATTTAGTCCCCCTCTGGAAAGGCCACCCGCCTTATAAGGCCACTTTCCTGGTGCAGAAGGGGTGGCCGTATAAGAGGGGGACTACTGTAATTGCATAAATTTTTTCGGAATATAGTTTCTGTTGAGAAAATAATTGCTTCTTGGTGGAATTTCAAAGTCACCCGTAAACCGTATTTACTTTTGATAAGCAGAATTTCCGACTCAAACCACGCCATATTTTTTTGCTATGATCTGTTTACATTTCCAAATAAGGCCTTAACGTCCTTATATGGCACACAAACAAACGAGGCTGAGAACGGAAGTAGGCATTATTTGAATATGGTGGACGATCAAAATGAAAATATTGGATAAGAAAGGTAAAAGAGATTTTACCACTATTTCTACATTGATTTGCAATAATTCCAGTATTAAATAAGAGGACTTCTCAATTTATTTCATAATATATCAAAGAACATGTTCAATTTTTTTTTATATTAGGCTAAAAAAGAGCCGGATGTGAATCACACCTGGCTGCTCCAGTGACACACATAGACTCATGTTAGTACCCTGTCCAGAACGTAGGACTAAGGGTACGATAATATTAGTACTACTAAAAAATGGCGTAATCTTTTGTTCATACAATACAAAGGTGCCTAATATAGCTCGTCTAAATACATTTTCTAGAAAACAAATTGTCCCTGAACATTTAAATTTGTTTTTTTTTAAGTTAATAATTTGTTAACATTTCATTTATTACGTATTATACGTGATATCTGGCTATACCACACCCACCCGGTTTTATGTGAAGCCTATTTCGTATTTCCAATACACAGTAGTCTGTAAAAACAAAGGGAGTACTTACTGTTCTCCAACCAGTATCAGCGGCCATAAATAGTTTTAAGTTTTGACTTTAAGTGCGTGTATATCGACTGGTCATCATATAAGTGAATTTTTAATACAACGTGAATTGTTTACGAATTATTCCGCGATCTATTTTCTTAAAGGCTCTGATTCCAATACCACGACACATGCACATGTATGCATTTAAGTGCTTGAAAGTGTGCACTATTCTCTTCTACAAGTTTCAGTATTGCTATGTAGCATAAAAGCAAGAAATCTACTTATCAGGTTACCTTACCTTCGGAGTCGACAGACTAAACTGTTGATTTTTGATACCAGATCAAAATGGAGCATGCACAACAGGAAGTTTACATTATAGTCAACGGTGATGGCAAAAATTCTTTCCCGTTTGCTATACTTCAGAGAGCATTCCGGAGAAAGGGACAGACAGTTTCGTTTTATTTGTGTGCAAAATCACCATTATTCTTTATTTTATAATATCTCTTTGACGTTGTGGTATATATTCTGTGACTGGAATAATAATGATTTTTCCAACATCTAGTTATTATACTGCGTGGATTTTTTTTTAGAGACAACTTCTAACATTTAAAACTTATAAGGCTATATGGGAGAGGGGTAAAAATAAAACGAATATTGGTAAACTATTGTTTGTTTGTTTGTTTGTTTTTATATAAAAGTAGTCCATAAAATGTTACGGCTTTGGAATACGTTTGCCTTGTTTTAATGGTTGAAACTATTTTGGGGGCGCTCACCATTTCTTAATTACTTTTGAGAATGACGTAAGTTGTTTCTATTTAAATCATGTACTGTAGAGAGAACGTTGGCATATCTCTAAACTACTTTGATGTATTGTGGCTGACATTTCTTTGGATATTGTACTTTTGGAAATTGTAAATGATCCTAGCGCACTGCTAGCTAAAATGACTATTCCATTGTGCCAAAAAAAAATCAGCCTGAATTAGTCTACAGCACTCTACATGTATACTTAGCAGCTATTAAAATAGGAAAAATGCATTTTACCAGACTATACAATATCAGCGTCTGAAAGTGCAATGAATCAATTACTATTTGTATAAAATGCAAAAACGTTATCAGTTCGTTTTTTTACAATTTCCCTCCGAAGTTCAGGAAGTGAAACTAACCAAGTGGAGCTATCACTTACCTGAAAGATGCGCATCTGGTGTAAGGCTAAGCTGTATACTCTATTACACCTAGTCTGGTTCCCTGATTTGTGTACTCTTTGCATTGTACTCCGCTCACCAGTTATTATGTGCTTTTGAGAGTGTGACCAGTACCGGATTTAGGCATAAGCTAAACAAGCTATAGCTTAGGGCCTCAAAGTCTGAACTTCGGTCTGAAGGGGCCCCTCAAATTTATTTTATACTAAATATGGCCTCTATAGCTTCCCATAGCTTAGGGCATCACTTTGTCTACATCAGGCACTGAGTGTGACATAAAATTGTTTGCATTTAAAACACAGTAGAGTGAATGTTGGCATGCCTCAATGCTACTTTCATGTAATTTGTCTGACATTTCTTTGAATAATGTACTTTTGGACATTGTAAATGATCTTATCACACCGCTAACTAAAATGACTGCTCCCTTGTGCTCCAAAACTCAACCTGAATTTGTCTAAAGTACACGATCCTTGGCAGCTACCAAAAAAGGGAAAAATGAATTTTGCTAGACTAGAAAATGCCAGTTTCTGAAGTGCAATGCATGAATTATCAAATATATAAAATGTAAAAAAAAAAATTAACAGCTTTTTTAATTGAAAATAAGCATGTGGAGCTAGCACTTTTTTGAAAGATGCACATCTGGAATAGGTATCACAATACCAATTTTTTTTCCATAGGCATCAATGCTAATGTTTTGTGAAATAAAATATACTTTTTATCCTACCTCAGCATGCAGGTCACCCACTGTCAGAGAGAACAATGTTAGATTTTCAATTTGATAACTGTGGAACCAGGTACTCCAATGTGATGTGTCGAATTTTAAAAACTCTTCTAAGCTTTGTTTAAAGGAATTGTATCAAAGTCAACTTAATTAAAGTAGAAAGGGCTAGAGATAGTTAGATGATTATTTTCACTTCATCTCAGAACGTCAGAAGGGAATTCGTTCTAGCCGACGTAACATGACCGAGTCAGATGCTATGGTACATGGTACAAGAGAATGACATAAGACCTTTCCCCAAAATCGGCAGGGTAAAGGCGGCATCTGGCTATAGATGATAGTTCAAAGTAATGATTAATTACGGCATGATTAGTTGTTTAGTTTTCTTGTCAATCCAAAACATTCTACGAACAGGTTTAGGAAACAGTCTATTCCGATTGGTTAATATGGATTTATGGGCGTAACTCTGTAAGAAATTAAAGGTTTTACTTTAGGAAAATTCAGCAATCTTTAATCTTTCGCAAGGGAAGTTAAATGGTTCCGGGATCGTGTGAGACGTTATCTCGTGATTTGGCTGTGAAGCGAGAGTTTGTCTCAGCAAGTAGGCAAACTCTACACTTTGAATTCGTAAAAAGTACGTCTTCATTATAGAGTAAGGGGCCAGATAGTTGCCTCAGTTAGGAGACAGACTATACGTGAGATTCGTGGAAACGAATAAAAGAAACGGCAAAAGGTACGCAATCTTAGTTTCCCGATTTTAATATGTTATTTCATTTGTTGATCTATTGCAAATGTATTCTTGATATGATATATGTGTGTACGGTTTCATTTTGCAGGATGTTAGTGAAATGCTAGTCATGACATTTTATTCTTTGATTTCCTAATTATCAATTCATTTGGAGAATTGGCAAGATTGAATGTAATTAAAATTTCATTAGATTAGTTGAAAAGATTGCATGTAATTGAATCTTGAATACATAGGAGTGATTAGGAATTTAAATGAATTAAGTTTAAGGAATGATGGGTATTATTTCATAGTTTTATGGATTAATTCTGTCTAAAATGAGTATGACCTAACATTACATGTATATTCATATACTAGTTTGTAATATTTAATTGATCACTTAAGTGTATATTTATATGCTGGTTTGTAATATCTAATTGGTCGAGTAAACTATTTTAGAATAGTTAGATCTGAGGGTCTAAGCATATGTAACTTAACACTGCTAGATTGGTAGATTCAACAGTCGAGTGGGGGTTACATACGGGTTCATACGGCTGAGTTGAATTTAATCGACCATCCCTAGCGTGACCCGAATTAAGGTCAGGACAAGCATCGACCGTTTATGTAAACATAACAGTTAGCTAACCGAAGTTACTGCGGCAGAATTTATGCCTTTTGTTTTCTGAGCCGAATCAATGTAAAATATAGATATACTTGGGAATGTGACCTATTGTCTATTGCGAGACAATTTTATTTATTGAAGGAAACAGCTTTCCTGGATTCACATGAGAAATCCCTGAACAATCACAGGACGAGAGCAAGATCTACGCAGAAATCTAAGTCCAGAGACGATTGTTAAGGCAGAGTTCGACGGAGAAGAGTCCAAGACGAAAAAGCTAGACAAAGATCGACAGAGCAGGGACGAACGGAAGTCTTGATGTCTGCATAAATTAGGTGATAAAGTCTCTCATCGTTACACTCAAAGGTCACATCTCATTGGCAATGAGGATAGCAATTTAACGTTGAAAGCAATTTTACATTTAAAAAAAAAATTGTATTGTCTTTTTTATTTGAGTACATGTTAGTACCATTTTTCCTTCTTTTGTAACTAAGTCATTGATTTCTTTTCATTTTAAATTCTGTTGATAAACTGATTACATTTTATATTTGTTCATTGAAAGGGGGCACGTTTTGTTATTTCTTCAATATACTCGTTCAGTGATCTGCATTCTTCTTTCTATCTATCCACACTGGGTAAACTACACCGCGGAGGTCATTCCCTAGCAACAAACCGTAGTGAAAGAGGTTGGTGTGTTTTGCACGCCGCCAATTCCTCACATCCAATACATTTAAGAGAGATAACTCTCCTGGAACTAGACAGGGTAAGAGTTGTCTAGTTACACCAGACATGTTTTCAGTCATGTGTACCACATTTAAAAAAAAAAAAAAAAATCTTAAAAAATAAAAAATGTGATCTAGATATGAATTAACTTAATCTCACATGTTGCCAAGAGGATCAACTTTTTTTAAAGCCTAACAAAACAGACAAATCTTACATAATGCACTAATCACAGCTAGCTTTGTTATTTATTTCTGAATGCAATGATCCCTACATCTTAAGCTCCACCCACCTGGGGTTGTAAAATTGGCACCGTTATACCAATAAGACCATGCTGTTTACTCTATAACTCATATTACACCCTTCAATCATACAACAAAATAAATGGAATTAAAATTTCTTTGGTACAAAATGTCTCTTTTATATAGCCATTATAACCCAGGGAAATTCTATTTTATTAAAGTTCTAACCTATGCAAAATATGAACTTATAGAGTGCCACTTTTATGCATCCAACACTCTCTAGCATCACAAGCTTTACAAAAATCCATACTTTTCGGAGAAGTCTCCAAAATATTGTTAAATTTTACTAAATAAACTATTTATCAGTGCAATAAAATAAATTAATAAATGAAAAGTGAGTATTTCTTAAAAAGATTGTCATTAACAATATCTTTCTTCTTCCTCCTTTTCACTAATTACTCAACATAAATCATGCATGCTTAATTTCTTACATCAGTGACCAAATCCTTTGATATTATGATTTTTTTTCCCCAAAGGAAATTGAACTTAATTTGATCTTTTGAATTCTATTAATATATGAAACAAATGAAGGATAGTACTAAATTAAATGAAGAAAAAGAGGATACTAGTGAACGAAATGAAGGAAACAAAAGGTATATTGGTGTACCAAATGAAGGGGAATAAGGATATTGGTGAACCAAATGAAGAGGAAAGGATATTAGTAAATTAAATGAAGAAAAAGAGTATATTGGTGAACCAAATGAAGGGGTAAAAAGGATATTGGTAAACCAAATGAACAAAAGCCAGAATATTGTAAATCAAATTCAGAAAAAGGGATATTGGGAAACCAAATAAATAAAACAAGAATATCTGTGAACTAAATGAAGAAAATAAATTATATTGGTGAACCGAATGAAGAGAACAAAAATGAATATTGGTGAACCAAATGATGAAAAAAGAATATTGGTGATACAAATGAAAAAAAAGATATTAGTAAATTAAATGAAGAAAAAAAGTATATTGGCAAACCAAATGAACTGGAAAAAAAGATATTGGAAACTCAAATGAAGGGGGGAAAAGGATATTGGTAAATTAAATGAATGGGCAAAAAGATATTGGTAAACCAAATGAAAAAATCAAGAATATTAGTAAACCAAATGAAGATAAAAAGATATTGGTAAACCAAATGCAGAAAAAGGATATCAGAAAACCAAATGAAAGAGAATAAAAGGATATTGGAAAACTGAAATGAAAAAAAAGAACAAGAATATTTGTAAACCAAATGAAGAGAAGTACATTGGTCGACTAATTTAAGAAAAAAGGATACTAGGAAAACAAATGAAGAAAACACAATATTGGTAAATTAAATCAAGAAAAAAAGGATATTGGGAAACTAAAAAAAACCAAAGGGATATTGGTAAACTTAAGGACAAACAAGGATATTGGTACAGTATAAACAGTTTCAAATTATGTAATTTCTCTTAAAACTGGTGATATGCTCATAACCTACAAACCCTCAAAGTCATATCCCCTGTGTAAACAATCCAATCTAATCCATTTATCACATCTTTTTCTATATTAAATCAATTTTTTCTGGAGTCAATTAAATTTTGCTAATTTGAATACATGCATTATAATTTCTATAACTTTATTTTGTGTATATATATAGCTTTAACAATTGTTCAATCATATCGCTACAATGTCTGCAGAGTGGCAGTTTATAGTGATGTCTAGCACTGGGGCATCATGCTGCAGACATGTAGCATGATGTCCCACCCAGTCACATTATCCTGACACCAGGCCGACCAGTCCTAAAACTAGCCTCTTAATGCTGAGCGACAAGCAAGACAGCTGTTAGTACCATTTTAAAAGTCTTTGGTATGACCCAACCAGGTATCAAACCCAAGACCAAACATTATAAAAACATCAATGCAATTAAAATTAATTTTACCATTAACCCTTAACTTTCTATATGACTGTTTCTAATTCCAAAAAAGTAAATCTCTTGCAAATTGTCACTATAATGGCAAAGTACCTACCAGCTAAATTTTCATCCAGTTAGGTAGGATTATATATAATTATGGACTCGCTGACTGATGGAAGGAAGAACAGACGAAGACTATTACAATAGCCATGAAGCTAATTTGAAGGGATAAAACAAAATTTGTGTAAGAGCACATTAGATATTTTTGAAGAGATACCTCAGATTCCCATTATAAAGATAAACAATGTATAATTACTTTAATTTAAAGGCCATTAGGTTATTAAATACTAGTCTACAAAAACCAGATAAATGTATCTAAAATCCACTTTAACCAAAATTTAATATTTGTATCGAATGAATTCGTTCTTTGATGTAAAAATTCAATAAAATATGTGCTAATATAAAATGTTCTTACCTCAAAATTAGTTTTGATTTACTAATTTGCACAATTCTCTGCAATTGACTTTAGTGCATAAACAAACTGTTTTAGTAATTTTATTATATATAATCCTTTGATCTCATAAATTATTAGAATATTCGTCAAAAAGCATCATAAATTGATGGCAGTGGGACCTTAGTAAACTGGATTTTTGAAGATTGAATTTAGAGGAACAGAAGAAACTTGTACACAATGTAAGGGATGTAAATCGATAAACATTTTCATTTTATAGGTGTTGTGTCCCTTATCAACTGTCATTAGGCCACAATTTATTTGTTTGGGGAGAGGTCTTTTGTTTTGTTTTTTTTAGTTTTGTTTTCTGTACTGCAGACTTTTTCAGTTAGTGCAGTCAATAAAAGACATCATATTAATGATATACACAACTTTTCTTAACCTCTTTAATGCTGCACAAAAAAGTGGAAAATACATAATCAGTCAGTTCAAAAGAAATCGAGAATCATTTAACTGCCATTGTGGACAAAATATACTGCGACATTTTTTTGTTTCTCCTCTAAATTCTGTTTTTATATCTATTTCATTTGAGAATTCTGAATAATGCTTTGCGTTAATTAAAAAAGAAAAATTGTTTGGAAGCCTAAAATTTGCAATAGATGACTACTGTAGTCACATGCGGTGATTAGGGTACAAGGAGCAATTATCGAAAGCCTATAGGTTACATTAGTTGGCACTTGACGGACAGGAGATAATCCAGTAATAAAATTTGCATTTGCAATCCATCCCACACCTCTTCAATCCAGCAACCAATTCTTCATTACAATCTGGCATACACATATTCACTCCAACACACCTTTGTGATCTAAAAACTGCTTTCTGCACATAATTTTACAGTCTAGCAACTGCTTTGTGATTAATATCCAAACACATGATACCATCCAATGAAAAGGGTATTTGTGTGTATTGACCCACACACATGCTATACTTACATACAAACAGACATACTATCTCACAAGATTTGAGATTGAATATAAAGAGGAATGAACAGACAGACTCATGCAAACATAGGGACATGCACATAAGGGTAGGAAGTGTTTTAGACACTACTGTACCCTCATGCACGTACTACGCTGTTGCAAAGAAGAGAGAACGGGTAAGAGTTTTTAAGTTTTTGTTGTAAATAACAGGTATAACAAAATATAAAACAAAAAATTGTCAAATGATTACCATCTCTTTACTAGAGATATGAGTGGGCTTGAAAGTCATTTCTTTGTTTTTGTTGCTTTGCTTTATTGCTTTTTTACCAACAGTCTCCTTAGTGACCACTCCACCTCCAGAGTCGGTCACCACAGAGTGTTTATCTTTGTCTTCATTTATTCCAGATTGTTTTAGTGGAGATCATGAACCTAAAACATGACTAGCTAGCCACTTTTTCCCAGTGTTTCTTCCCCTCCTCACTGGCATCCAATCTGGAAGATCCAATCAAGTGAACATTTTTCTTGAAATTCTCATGCAGTTCTCATTGAAGCACTAGAATTTAATCTGCCTTTAATGGCACTTCATTTCTTTCATCTCTTACTCCTCGATCCTTTCCTCCTATGCCCAAGCCGCTTTGATCTAGGAAACATGTTAATTCATTATCTCTCTGACAAAATCTTTGGTAAATCTCAGAAAGGACATTAAGAGTTTCTCTTGGAGGAATACTCCATTTCACCACCAGGGATGATGCATGCTTTCCATCCAGCAGACAACTTCCAATTGTTGGGTTATAATTTTTGTCGTTTATTTGCACTACACATGATCAACGATATATGGCAAGGCCATTGAACACACTACTGTATATGCACTGAACAAAGATATGAAGGGAAACATCTCTTACACAGCATAAAAACTCACACAGAATACAAATGGAACAGAAATCGCACGGAACTAAATTAAAACATCCTTCTGATTTCTTATCTTGCATGTTTTCCACCATGGTAAGGATGTGTTTATAGACATGTTATATGCCCACATGACCACACAACTAACACAGATTTTATTAAGGATGGAGTTTACATTTTTATTGTTTTGGGAAAAGACAACTGTATACACAAACTTACAAACAACTTTTCGACAAATGGCTGTTATCTCTATTTTCTAGAGATATATTCATAGCCTTTGATGATCTGTTGGGGTTTGATGAAGGATCCACGATTTTATGGTCTAGCTTAACAAGCACATCTCACCATTGGCTGCATCACAACACAGGGATTCTTCTTTGTGAATGAAAAGAGAAATCTTCCATCTCCATTTCATATCATCTCATCTGGGTTGTTGATGATGATGTTGCTCTTTCCATCTAAGTTATTCCTGGTACCTTAAATGTTCATCCATGTTTTTCTTATTCTCCCATTTTTTTGTTTCACTGACGATATCCTCTTAAATAATGTCTTCTAACAGGCCTTGGGCCAACTTGAGCCTTTTGTCTCTCTTCTCATCAATGAGGTGGTGTCTGATCCTATGCATGTGTCCAGTGCCTCACTCAGTTTTGCCATTCTACTCACTGTACCTATTAACCAGTCTACTTTTGAGATAACCATGGACGTGATCCTCTGATTCGGAAAACATCAGCGATATTAGGGATGTGAAGGTGCATAATGTAACAGTTAAAGTTTTGCAGACATCATTGTAACACATAATGGTGTGTCATTGTGACACATAGCAATATTAAATTAATGTATGTGAACACGGAATTAAATCCATGGCATGTTAAGGATGCCTGTTCTTCAATATATCTGGTACTGACTTGGTTGATTCTTAAAAAGGTTGTTTTTAATAACTGTGTTATGCAAAACTGGCCAACAGGTAAAACTTTCATTTTCTTTATTGAAAATACCATGGGCTTAATGCAGAATAGTGTTTGTACTTAATGACATATTTATAAGTTTAAACTTCACAGAAAGGTAAGCTGGAGAAACTTACATTTTAAAATTCTGGAAAGGTTTATGTTTATACTGGCAAGACCTCAATTTATTGATAAAATTTGCCTTACTATGTAAATGGAACTGTTTAGAATTTAATGGTAATTTATACTTCTAGTGGCGGTGTATCCCATAAATGGTCTTGTATATAAGACCTCTTATATTATTTTCTACATCTCTCCTCCATTTATCCCATCTATTATTTTCATGTTTTAATATTTGCTCAATCCAAGCTACATCAAGGTTGATCATCCCAATATCATTAATAACTACCATTTCAAGAAATAGGTATTAAGCCCGACACAAGACAAAGTGTAATTTGTTTCAATCAATGCAAAACAATTTTTAAAATAAAATCAACATGTTTAATAAGAAGAAGAGGATTCTTTAAACTCAGCCTGGAATACAAAACTGATGTAGTTTTAAATATATATATATATATATATATATATATATATATATATATATATATATATATATATATATATATATATATACCAGACTAATTATATTGTAGAGTCAAGCTTCACTGCTACTTATCTAAGACTGTCATTTTGCCATCGATGTACACCTTTTTCTAAGCTAAAGACATGAGATAACCATTATGTTCACAAACCATTTTTTTATTTTATCATTGTTTCTTAAGTACTCATAATCAGAATAAATCTCTAAATGTTTTATGGGAAATCCAAGATAGTGTCATTGAAGAACATGCACACAATATTGACCGGAGACCATGGAATCTGATCTTATTAATTTTACATTATCAAATCCAGTCAATACAGCATTTCATTTCATCAAGTCAATGATGTCTTATTCCAGAGGAGGGAATCCATAAGAATCAAAATATTCCACACTGTTATCAATGGGAAAATAGTCTGCAATACTGGGAAAATAGTATGCAATACTACTGCATCATATTTCAAGTGAATATGTACCGGTATAAACAGAAGTTAGTAAACAAATTATTCACTCCCGCTTCAAGAACATACTCATGTACAGATGTGTTTAGATATAATTTACGAGGAATTCTTACTTTAAACTATTCACTGGAATTACAAAGTGCTTATTGACATTTATGATCCTTCTAATCTTGTAAGTAGGGGTGGAATAGATACACCTCTATCACATTTTAATTTGATTCATCACTGCCTAATACATTATCTTACACATATCAACTTGGTGGTCTTTCAATATTTGGAAGGTCTCTCAGTGGTAAGGTCGTGCCATTTTATGTATGTTCATTTAATGGTTTATTTATCTATGCAGATTATGGGCATACATGGACTATTCTGTTTATATGCCATTTATTGACAAGATGAATGAAATACTTCCAAACCAACTATGTTAGGTGCAAGTGTGTGTGTGTGTGTGTGTGTGTGTGTGTGTGTGTGTGTGCTACTTATATTTTTAATGTAGCTTTAACAATTGTTCAGTTATATCACTATGTTGTCTGCATTGTGACAGTTTACTGTGATGTATAGCACTGGGGCATCATACCACAGACATGTAGCAAGATGTCCCACCCAGTCATATTATTTTGACACCAGGCTGTTGAGTCCTAACACTAACCCTTAATGCTGAACATCTAGCGAGACAGCTATAAGTACCATTTTTATATAAAGTCTTTGGTATGACTCAGCCAGAGTTTGAACCTGCGATCTCCTGCATCAGTAGTGAACACTATAACCACTAGGCCACTGGAGCTGTATTTAAATATCTGTAGTTTTTATTCAACCTTTTAAGCCATTTCATGTTACTCAATTTTATCAGGACTCATATTAGTCACAACACCCTTTGTTTTGTGCTGCACAAACCCTTTTAAAACATTTTATTACCAATAGCATGTCTTCATGTAAATTTGAAAGGGATTACTATGTAATCTTGAAAACAGAAGAAACTGCAATTTCATTGTGCAAGGATAATTTTATCTAGATAAAGTCCAAAAACATATGACTAACAACCATATAATTAACATTTTACTTCCTGCTGATGCAAAACATCTACTGCAGACACACACACACTAATTTCTGTAAGTGAAAAGAGAAATTACTAAGACATCACACAACTGTCCTTCTAAAAACTAACAACATGACTGTAACTAATGCAATCTGGTATCCACCCCTTGCCAATCCTGTCCTATTTTTTATTTTATCCTCTTGGCACATTCAGTCACTGATTACATATATCATCATAAAAGGAGACATTCAAACTTTTTCCCTATGTACTATACTTATATAATTCACAGATAATATAATAGCTATTTTTAGTAATAAATTTACACTTAATTTGGTTGACAATACTTCTGGTGTGTCATGTAGGCTAATAAGTATGGATTGGTGGCTATTGTTTTACTATAGATTTGAATAAACAATAACAACTAATCAGAATTGAATGTAACTAACTCTATGCCATTTGAGGTTTAGCCCTCATATTCGATGCAAGTAGACACAATGTGAAGCAACAGAAAAACTTTGTGCAAAAGTGCAATATAAATCGTAAGTTCTAAAATCATACATATGGAACAAATTTGGAATATCTTCTTAATATTGATAATAACAAGATTAAATAATCAACATAAAATCGGCAGGGGGAAGACATTTCAAACCATGCCAGTTAATCACCTCTTGCTCACTAATTTGTAGAATGCGAGTGTGCATTGTCAATAGTTTTTCTTTGTTGTTGACATAAATTAATGCACATGCCTGCTACAGCTGTCATGGATGAATTCTCATTTTAAGGAAAAAAGAAGGCAAGATAAGAGTATCAATATCAAAAAATACTGATACATCCACATATTGTTTTGTCCATCTTATAAGGCCACTTTCCTACTTACGAAATGGCTGTATAAGATGGGAATCACTGTGTTAGCATATTGATGTTTTAGGTTTTGAAAACAAGTTGGTGGTTGTTGTTGTAGTTTTTGTAGAATTTAACACCATTTTTTAACACAAGATAGGCATATATAGTCAAGGTAGAAACCAGGAAAACCCCGTAAAGAACCACCGACCCCTGAGAAGCTACTGGCAAGCTTTCTCACATACCCACATTGGCTAAGTCTGAGACCTGAACCCATACAGAGAGGTGAGATGCAATGATCCAAACAGTGATTGCTTTAGACCACTTGGCTACTTGGGGCTCTGAAACACAGGTTGGTATGTTTTCATCATCAAATGATAATTTGCAAATATCTGGCCTTGATGCAAATGACAACTTGTAGAGAATAGGGTTAATGGCCAATCAACTAGTACAAACATACTTAAGAATGTGCATGATTTTACTGATATAATAGTCTCAATTTTGTTATGACCACCAGCTATTAGACATCACACAATGCATTACAAGTAATGCTACAGTGATGTAACTACATGGTTTAGTTGAGGGAGCTTCTCAAAATCATAAATACTGTCACTAACTTTAAATATATAACAAACAAATCAGAGGGCATTCATTTTCATTTACATAACAGAAGAAGATTATACTCTTTTGCTGCAAAAAGAGCTTGAACATGGGTCAAGCACATTGCCTGGCAGAATGACCCCTGCACATATTGCACATTTAAGTGGTTTTACTCCAGCACACCCCAAAATCTCCTACACCACAACATAAATGTCCAAATATCAAAAATGTTGTAGCAAGGGTCAGAGAAAACTCGGACTAGTATTCCATATAGCTTTTTCATATGTCCACTCAATAAATTTTTAATTACTTCACATTTAAATGGTTCTGTCTCTAGTGTGTTTCCTCATGTGTCCCTTCAGATGCCCGTTCTGACTAAACATTTCATTGCATACTCCACACTTAAATGGTTTCTCTCCAGTATGCATCCTGTTATGCACTTTTAAATATCCACTTTGACTAAACATTTTATCACATATTTCACACTTAAATGGTTTTTCTCCAGTATGCATTCTCCTGTGCACTTTTAAATATGCACTCTGAGTAAACGTTTTATCACAAACTTCACACTTAAATGGTTTTTCTCCAGTATGAATCCTCATGTGCTGCTTGAGACTTCCACTCTGACTAAATATTTGATCACATATTCCACACTTAAATGGTTTCTCTCCAGTATGAATTTTTGTGTGCTTCTTCAGACTTCCACTGTGACCAAATCTTTCTGCACATACTTCACACTTAAATGGTTTGTCCCCAGTATGTATTCTCATGTGCACATTTAAATCTCCACTTCTAATAAACAGTTCATCACAAACTTCACACTTAAATGGTTTTTCTCCAGTATGAATCCTTGTGTGCAACTTCAGTATCCCACTCTGACTAAATGTTTTATTACATATGCCACACTTAAATGGTTTCTCTCCAGTATGTCTCCTCATGTGCTTCTTCAGATTTCCACTGTAAGTAAACTTGTCATCACATATTTCACACATGAATGGAGTTTCTCCAGTTTGCATCCTTATGGAATCAGTACACAATTAATAAAATCCGGTTCAGTACCCACGAATGTAGTCCCAGTCTATTTTTAGATCAGTTAGATTTTGGCATTCTTGGCAAGGATTTAAAGGCAATTGATTATTCTTTAAAATGTGAGCTTATGGTGTGGTTGTCTGTTTGTATTTCGGCGACAGTGCACATTGAGTAATAAGGTCATGGTGATGATCCGGAAGTGAAATCTGTGTTCCGTTGCCTGGTGTTTTGTTTACAATTCAGCCTCTCAAAAAAATGCAGGTTAACCCTTGACAAGAACTAAACCGTAAAGTCATCTTTGAAGGTATTTTAGATTAACATATGATTTGTATTGATTGTCACACAGTGGAAAGTTCAGTACTGAGAAACAAATGTAGAGACCATATAGTAAACTTAATTGTGTACTATGGCCTTATTATGTGGGCCTGCTTTTAAATGTCAACTGTGACTAAACCATTTTATCATATATTTCACACTCCTTTCTAAATTATCCAATCTGCATACCCAAGACCCATCCACATTTCATCTCATAATTCAAACGTTAAGTGTCCACGTTATGCAACTCCAATCAGTGATGAACCAAAATATCCGTGCTCGAGGCACGTACTTTAACATCAGCGTAGGGAACAAATGGCCATACCTTTAAACCCGCGTCGAAGCGATATTGAGTCCGGTACGTATAGTAACAATAATAACGAGGACTTTATATAGCGCCTAATCTTTAGAAGCTCTAAGCGCATCAAAACATTTGTCAACGCTTAAAAAAATAAAAAGCATATATAATGAAATAATTACAAAAATAAAAATACAAACACCAAAAAAAAAAAAATGAAAAAAAAACCTGCTGTAAATTGTTATGGTAAGGTATCAACATGTTTTCTGACCGTATCGGTCAGATGATACATTATTGCGACTGTTCTTGCAGTTGAAAAAGATTGGTTTTAAGGGCGCTCTTGAATATGATCACTGTCTTTGTGTTTAAGTGCAGTGGGCAATTCATTCCACGTTGCTGGGCCCTGTAATGCAAAAGAACGTTGTCCATATGATTTCAACTTTATGGTCGGAAAAATGAGAATTTGAGTGTCAGAAGAGGAGCGTAAGCATTTTGCATTTGTACATACATGGGTGATGTCAGATATGTATGTTGGACTGGAGCCTGTCAATGAAATATAGCACAGAGAACAAATTTTTGTGTTTAATTTTGGATTGTATGGATAGCCAATGTAGGTTACAGAGCAGCGGAGAGGCATGCTCTGATCGTGGTACTCTAAGGATGTTCCGAGCAGCAGTGTTTTGAACTTTTTGAAGTTTCCGAAGTAGATATTGAGATGAACCAGACAGAATTGAATTACAATAGTCCAGTCTCGAAAGTATTAAGGAACACACGAGTGTTTTAGTGGCATCAACTGACAGATACTTGCGAATGGAGCTGATGGAATCAGTACACAATTAATAAAATCCAGTTCAGTACCCATGAATGTAGTCCCAGTCTATTTTTAGATCACTTTTTCCTGTCTAAATTTGGTGGTGGTACTAGAGTTAGATTTTGGCATTCTTGGCAAGGATTTAAAGGCAATTGTTTATTCTTTAAAATGTGAGCTTATGGTGTGGTTGTCTGTGTGTATTTCGGCGACAGTGCACATTGAGTAATAAGGTCATGGTGATGATCCGGAAGTGAAATCTGTGTTCCGATGCCTGGTGTTTTGTTTACAATTCAGCCTCTCAAAAAAATGCAGGTAAACCCTTGACAAGAACTAAACCGTAAAGTCATCTTTGAAGGTATTTTAGATTATCATATGATTTGTATTGATTGTCACACAGTGGAAAGTTACGTACAGAGAAACAAATGTAGAGACAATATAGTGAAATTAATTGTGTTCTACGGCCTGATGCGTCTCAGCTCAAGATATGCAGCCAAGTATATGTTCATGACATGTTGATACAATGAGAGAGGACTGTCAAGAATGACACCAAGGTTTCGTATCCATTATTCCTTATTCCAGATTGTATAGTCCAATGCTATATTATCGCGGCAAATGGAATTTTCCGATTAATTTTGGACACGCGTCGTCTAGCGGTTGTTTAAGCATGTAGAGCTGTAGCCAGTAAGGACGTAAATATCTTACAGCGCAATTTTATCTAAAATGTCAACATTTTATAAAGTTTACAATGAAAAAAAAATGAACATCACTTTTTTGTAAAGTACATGTAATTATGTTGATCACCGTAAACAAAACTCCAGTCAAACTTGCTATACCTGCATTCGATTTAATTACAACATTATTCACTGTATCATATGATGTTTGATGATTATAGGTCATATCCAGATAATGGCATGCATGTCATTAAAAGGTCAAGGATGCAGTTTGATTTCATGGCAGCCATTATGGACCCAAATTGACACAAACGCTGCTAATGAGCTTACTTATCTTACATAAATAGGAAAGCAATAATAGTTAAACTACTTTAGAAATTAGTAACATTTAAATAATAATATTATTAATAATTTATTTGTTCGTATGTATGTATGTATGTATGTATGTATGTATGTATGTATGTATGTATGTATGTATGTATGTATGTATGTATGTATGTATGTATGTATGTATGTATGTATGTATGTATGTATTCTGCCCATATTGCACTTTAATTCAGACGAAGTGATACATATTGTTTTTACTACTGTAGTTATCATGGATTTCAAGTTAACTGACATTAGTATATTCAATTTAGTCAATAAATCTTTTATTTCGTGAAAATTTTTATCCTGTGCAAGCGTGGAAGTTTCATCTTATCGCCAAGTTGAAATTTGTGTTTATTATATGTGTTCTGTCCTACATAATTTCAGTAATTACCGCGATAATATAGATATTTTCCCCCAGGGCGCGGTAATCTGGGTCACCCGGCATAGGCGGTTTTATTTACATTAACGCGATTGGATTGACCGATATCGTTTATAGAAATAGATAGAGGAAAATCATAGAAACTTTACAATTTGTAACAATGCAGCAATAGCAGATCGGTTTTATTATGTACTGATATCATTATGTACTGCAAATAATAATATACTATTATTATTATTATTATTATTATTATTATTATTATTATTATTATTATTATTATTATTGTCGTTGTTGTTTTTGTTGTTGCTTTTGTTGTTGTTGTTGTTGGCCACACTGCTGATAAGTTGAAAATATCAATGCTAAATTTTTGATATAGTAAAACTATTGTGAGATTATTATTAATGTAGGCTATTTTATCATATATAAGGATATCATATTTAACACCAAAGAAATTCATTTACTTGTTTAGAGTAAATTTGACGAATTGAAAATATCTTGGTACTCTGGAACACACACACACACACATGTGTTTGTGTGTGTTAAGAGTCATTATAGATAGATAGATACAACTGCGTATCTGTCTGTCTGTTTGTGTGTATGTGTGTGACCTGAGTCTATGTACATGAATCGGGTCAAAACGATTACTTCCAGTTCAGTACCTACTTATGTACGAATGTAATCCTGTAATCCCAGTATATTTCTAGCTGATGTTTTCCTCTCTCGTTCTGATGATGATACAAGAGTTAGGTTTAGGTATTCTTGGTGTTTATTTAAAAGTTATTGTTTATACGTTATAATTTGAGCAATATGGTGTGGATGTTTATGTGTATCTCAGTGACAGTGCACAGTGAGTAATGTGGTATTGTTGATAATCTGGTAGTAAAATCTGTGCTTTGTTTATAGTCCAGCCTCCAAAATAAATATGCCAGATAATCTATCACAAGTAATTAACAATTATTTCATCTTGTACGGTAATTTGGAATAGGATAGTAGGATAATTGCTCATAGTTTTCTTTACTGCCCTTCCTATTGTCCATTTATATCCTTTTAACATTTGATCCATTTGATTTTCAACTTTCAGTTTGACACATAATCCAGCCAGATATCTTTAAAATTGGCCAAGTTATGTTCTTTTACAATCAACAAGTCATTTTGCTTTACAACTCCAAATATACTTAGTGTTGAGAACTCTATGCCTACAAAGTTACTTAGCTTTGAAGACTCTATGCCTACAGTTACTTAGTATTGAGGACTGCCTACAATGTTACTTAGTGTTGAGGACTATGCCTGCAAAGTTTCTTAGTGTTGAGGACTCTCTGACTACAAAGTTACTTAGTGTTGAGGACTATGTATACAAAGTTACTTAGTGGTGATGACTCTATGCCTACAATATTACTTAGTGTTGATGAATCTATGCCTACAAAGTTACTTAGTGTTAAGGACTATGTCTACAAAGTTACTTAGTGTTGAGGATATGCCTACAAAGTTACTTAGTTTTGAGGACTATGTCTACAAAGTTACTTAGTGTTGAGGACTCTATGCCTACAAAGTTACTTAGTGTTGAGGACTATGTCTACAAAGTTACTTAGTCTTGAGGATATGCCTACAAAGTTACTTAGTATTGAGGACTATGTCTACAAAGTTACTTAATGTTGAGGACTTTATGCCTACAAAGTTGCTTAGTGTTGAGGACTATGTCTGCAAAGTTACTTAGTGTTGAGAACTTTATGCCTACAAAGTTACTTACTGATGAAAGGGTTAGGCAGATGAGGGATCCCAACGTTTCAATTATTGTTTTCCCAAAGGTATTCGTTGTTTTAAAGGTAAAAAAGTTTCAAACTTTGATATAGAAAATGATTAAAAAAATTATTTGCATTTTGTATCTTTACATCCTTTATCGACTGACGAACACTAAGGCAGGCGAGACAATGTATTTCCAAGTATACAATGATTAAATTTTTAAAATTATATTCGGACTTGTGTTATTTTCTTTTGCAACGCCTGCCACATTTTATTCAATATCTAAATCAAGTGATCAATTTTATATGGTTTTATGTCATAACACTATTAAATTTAGCCAAATACTTTGACCAGTTTCTGAGAAAGGAAATTTAAATATCTGATGGCAGATCAGCGTAACTTGTTTAAACTTTAGGATGTTTTCTGTCATTATTTATAAAAAAAAAATCTATTCTGTGATTTCTGGAAAACTGTAACTCACATATATTTATTTTTAATATTTAGCAATGGAGTTGGCATATCTCAGGGCGGATAGGCAGGCCTGGCCCTAGGGCAATACGAACCACCTTGAGCCTCGCAATTTAATTGTTTTGGCCCTAGGGCAATACGAACCGTCTTGAGCCCCGCAATTTAATTGTTTTGGCCCTAGGGCAATACGAACCGCCTTAAGCCCCGCAATTTAATTGTTTTGCTTGGGGCCCCTGGCTCATCTCTTGTTGCTTTGAGTACCGCATGCTGTCTTGGGTTCTGCATATATGCATTATTTGTGCATAAGTGAAAGGATTTAACGACAAAATGCTATGTGTTGAATTTAGTTAATTTTCTTTGACGATTTCCCGCGAAAAATACGCTTAGACATTTTATTTTAATTTAAGTGATGGCAGCTACACTTGAAAGTATGTTTATTATAGTATCCTTTCTTACAAATCTGCTGAACATTTGTCAAGCTCTTTCTGAGAATATACTAAGAATGCCATCTGTCAAATTTGGTACCAAATTGTTAGAAATGTTTGACAAATCAAGAAGTCAAGGTATATAGGAATTTTGTATTACAAAGAATTATAAGTATATACCAGACAGATTTCATAGGAATCTGGATAGACTGTGCATATATATATATATATATATATATATATATATATATATATATATATATATATATATATATATATATATATATATATATATATATATATATATATATATATATATGAGAATTATTTACTAGGTCGTCAGGCGAGTGTGTCTGCTACGCACGAACTTATATAACACAGACTCAGTGCCATAATTTTTGTGATGCGTGCTTAGTCGTGACGGTATATGGGCTGGTGCGTGCAGGCAAGGCGACGGGTGCCATTTACTCGCGGACCTGGGTTTGAAACTCCGTAGAGTACGAATTTAATTTCTCTAACCTGTATGATAGTACTGTTTTGTATTAAACTGATATTTCTGCCCACAATTATCAAGATTCTACTACAGAATCCAGGAAAATCATTGTCTGTTCTGTCTGGAACACACACACACACCTTCTTAGCTGGCTTTGTGAATATTTGTAATGCGATAAAGGAACCGTCAAATATAGGAAAAGGTCCAAGATATGTAAACTTATTTATAGTTTTTCATTTCAGTAACTAAATTCCATATTTGCAGGAAAGCTACCACCTTTCAAAACTTCATAAATTTTGTCTTTGAGGTATTTACCACCAGTTTCTAATTAATATGCAGTCGTTGAAGTAATTTAGCATCATCTTGAGGTGGGTGGGGAATCTCCTGGCAAACCTAAAAAGATACTGCCATCTGCTTATAACAAAATTAAAAGGTGTAATAAGACAATACCAAGTATGACAAATAATTCCTCTAAGTCATTGAATAATATTGTGAAAAGAAACTGTGGTAACCAATTACCTTGACGGACACTACAATATTTATACCAGACAATTCATCACGTAGCGTAGTGTTATGGCTGGACATTGTCTCTGTCATATATTAGTTTGATTATATATAGGCGTTATCAAAATAACGCCATATATATATATATATATATATATATATATATATATATATATATATATATATATATATATATATATATATATATATATATATATATATATATATATATATGAGAATTATTTACTAGGTCGTCCTGAGAGTGTGTCTGCTACGCACAAGCTCATATAACACCGACTCAACCATCATATTTTGGTGATCCGTGCTTAGTTGTGACGGTATGTGGATATGGGCTGGTGCGTGCAGGCAAGGTGATGGGTTCCATTTACTCGCGGACCTGGGTTCGAAACTCCTTAGAGTACATCAAACCTGTATTATAGTATTGTTTGTATATTTTATATATATATATCGCTTTTGTGACTTCGATTAAAGCACAACATAACTGTATTCCCTGATTAATAATATGCGAGATAAAGCGATCTAAAATACAAAACACTGTCAAATGTAACACATTCTAAAATGCGAAAAGCTACAAATATACGAAGTTGGTAAATTTGAAAGAAAAGTATTATAATGCATTTTGTGTATTTTTCAATGTAAAGGTTTTAGGAAGTGTACCTACAGAATGTAATATTATATATCTGCTGTACTTTAATTATATACATAAACCAGCCTAACTTCCCGCTTCAACTATTTGAGAACTCTTATATTTATTACAGAATTCTTGGTACCTCTCCGCTTGCCAAGTATCCCCGACAGAATGTAGCCGTGTCTACATTATCATGCGTTACACCTTTTTCTCCTGCTCTCTATCATGGACCGAGCCCGGTCATAAGAGATGCGTAATTCCTTCTCATTGCAGGAAATGAGAAGAAGATTATGATAGAGAAAACATATCGTAATGTGTGTGTGTGTGTGTGTGTGTGTGTGTGTGTGTGTTAATAGTATTATGCTAATGACTTGATTAATATATATTAAAAGGAAATGTTGAGTAAACAATATTAATACAAAAATGAGACAGTGACAATCTTAGTTGTCAACAGCAACGCACAATAACCATCGTCACATGACGTTCTACCTCCGTGAATTAATTTGAATAAAAGACTGTTATTCATTGAAGGAATTATTGCCGTGCTATGGAATTTATTTTGTAAATTGTTTTGTGGTTAAAGGAATCTTACTAAGAGAACAAAATGGGAAATCTTTATGCCTTCGGTGTAAGATATCAGATTATCAAACTAAAATTAATTAAATACGGTTGAGCTTGTGTGATCATCCTAAAATCTCATTGCTTATACTCAAATTCTAAAGACATACAACCCCAAAAAATATAATACTGCAAAGCCAATAAAGATTTTAAGATTATACCGAGGAAGAGTTATTTTAGAATGCGATCATCAGTTAATTTGTCTGTTCATGTACTGCTATATATAAGGCCTACATATGTTTCATTTTTTTTTAAAATGCATCCTTCGAACAACCCAACTTATATAGGAATCTTATATTGGATTTTTACTTTGATTCCTTGTTGATGTGGTTGTTTGGGGTTTAACACCATTTCGTATAATAGGCGTTACATGGCGGCCATTAAGACTGGAAGAGGATGAGCCAGAGCAAATTCGGTAAGAACTACCGACCCACGAGTAGCTGCAGGTAAGCTTTCTCACGTACCCACACTGACGCAGCCCAAACCTCGAACCGACGTGGACAGAGGTGAAATGGCAATGTTCGGAAAAGACGAGCACTTTCGATCATATAGCCCCGATTCGTTGTTGAAATGAATAAAGCAAGCACTATCCCCACCCCCACACGCCAAAAAACATGATTTAAACTGAAAACCCGCATAGTAAATGGAACTAAATTAGTGTTTGGACGATAACTGTTTACAGCAACTTTTTAGAATGTAATAAATCGTCCTATACAGGTTATGTTGCTGACTGATAATTATACTCTTTCCTTATTACCAATAAGAAAATTACTACCAAATTGTACACCCAGATAAAATAAAAGTTTATGATATAAATGTAAGACATTAATCTATGATGAAATAAACATCTAGTAAAATAATATAAATTATAAATAAAGAATATGTTTTCAGGTATTCTGTTTTACAAATGTAATCCCTTTCATATATGCTTCTATTATATTATCATGAAGAATGATGCATGAAGTTTCTTTTTAATGAGAATATTGAGATCTTTTGGTGATCCTCACTTCTTTTTGTGCTTTCATTGATCCTGAAATAAAAACAAAAGTAGGTAATATAGTCGAACAAGACTAGGGTATGCAAAATACGGATAATAAGCTGTTGGCTTCAGAAAAAAAGAGAAATAAATGATGTCACAAAGACATTACTCGTCAACTCTTACCATGAACTCCTCGCCCAATTTGAAATTTATACAAGAATATATACTGATGGATCAAAAGATGAGGAAAAATACAACAAAAGTTCGTTTGGCAAATGGTACGTCAAACTTTTCAGCCCAAAATCAAAGCAATAGACCTTGCTTAGCAATAGATTGCAAGCAAACGTATTTTAAACAGCATCATCTTCTCCGATTCACTATCAGTACTTCAGTCACTACATAATAGAAAACAGGAGAATCCATTATTAGCTAATATTCTCCTTAAACATGCTGAGTTGAGTGCCTCGCATAATATAGTATACTGTTGGTTACCAAGCCTGATGGAATTAAAGGTAACGATAAAGCAGACCGCGCTGCTAAAATGACCCTATCATTAGAACCATCTGCTTTTAAAACACCATATACTAATTTTAAGCGTTGTATCAAAGACTGTTTATGTCAGCAATGGCTGGCATCATGAAATGATGCCGCGAATAATAAACTTCACGCCATCAAGCCAACCCTAGGAGAATGGATTCTTTCCTACACAGCCGTCCGTAGGGAGGAGGTTGGCATTGAAAGAATTCGTATCGGTCATACTTTATTAACCCACTCCTACATACTAAAAGGAGAAGACCCACCAGAATACATATCTTGCAATGAACCATTCACTTTAAAAACATTTTATGTTGTAGTGTTTAGACCTCCAACCCACTCGTAATCAATATTACAATGTGCAAGACATTAGGGAGCTCTTCGATACAGTTAGCATTTCTTATATTATAGACTACCTAAAGGAAGTAAATATTTTTCATAAGTTATAGCTTTTATGCCATCACCTTGAACAGTTTTATCTGTTATATACACCGTCGCTAGATTTTAATTACCTTTCATTGTTGTCATACATAATTTGTACTCCCCGTTGAGCTGGAAACTTTACTCTTTTTTTTTTTTTATCACCGTTACCATTTTATCGTTCTACGTTCAATAGTTTGGTTCATATCGCTGGTCAATAAAAATCTTTCACCACTTTTAAATAATGAAAAAAAAAACGTCTTGAATGGCGCTAAATAGCCTCATTGTGCTGGTGCGCCGTAAATAATTCAACCAACCAACTCTCTAGCTCCGTTTTAAAGAGTAAAAGTAATTCCTATTGTATATGAACAGAAATACGTTTACAAAAATTCATTGAGTGTTTCAGGGTAAGGCATATTGTTAAAAAAATGTGCAACATATGCTGTTTCGAATAAATCCTGTGGTTTGAAGTGAAAAAAAGGTTGACAAAAATAAAAGTCTTAATAAATATGCATAACAATGTGCCCTTCCAACTCAATTTACAGGAATCAAAATAATTATTCTCTCTCCCCTCTCTCTCTCTCTCTCTCTCTCTCTCTCTCTCTCTCTCTCTCTCTCTCTCTCTCTCTCTCTCTCTCTCTCTCTCTCTCTCTCTCTCTCTCTCTCTTATTTGTAAAAAAATAACTGATTTTGTAAAATCAACTCTTTAATAAAAAGACATTCTCGTTACTCTGTGACGTAATCGACATGACATTATTTGACATGACATTGAATGTAACCTTCGAATATGAATTATGTGAAATATTTTGTGTAAAATGCATTAGTTGGGATTTTCATCTCTTATTAAAGAAAACACACAAAAATTAAAATGTATGTAATTGTAATAACCACAATAACAGTTCTGTAAAAAAAACAGTACATGATGTATAGAATTCTTAGAGACTTACAATCTTCCTCAAATTGACCATACAAATCATTTTGTGTTCAGACAAGCCAGTGTACTCTTACTATAAGTGTCATACTGAAAAAATTAGTTCACAAGCTTTCATATTTATTTTGTGTATTTGATAGGAAAAGCGAATGATCTCTATTCTGTCCACTTTTGTTGTATAATTGTTCTCTTGAAATTTTTTTGTAGACGAGCATAAAGACAGCTAGAAGCAAAACAAACAAGAGAGATTATACCCCGTCTATGATCTGCATCCGGATATGAGGTATTGCGGGACGTAAACACCTGGCTTAACTTTTATCTTACTATGTAATTAATGCAATTCCGTACTTTATTCTTGTAAAATTGGTGTATTTTTCGAATAGAAAATAATCGCAGATTACAATCATGAAATTACATAGTAACAAAAAGTAAAATGAATAATAAGACCAGTTCCGTAACATTTATACAACACGATAATGTGACGCAAAATTCACTACATGGAATGAACTGAAAAAAAGCAACTTAATTGTTTGAATGAATTGTTAGACTAAATTGAAAAGTTGGCTAATAATACAGTTGTAACACTTCAAAGCTTTCATATTAAAACACATTGAATGGCATCACTTTTTAGTTTCAGAACACCAGAAATGTAATATCCAATTGATGTCGTGAAATGATAGTAAATGTAATAATACCTTCCATAAATTTTGTACACAACTGTCATGCCTCAAAGCAGTTTGTTCTATCTTTTACTCCAAATTTCAAACATTTAAAATTTCGTATTTTCTTCCAAATTTGAATCATATGCTACTCTGGTCAATTTTGTACTAAGACAACATTTTGTCCATTCTTTTAGAATAGCAAAACCGAGAGAGAAAAAATCATTCTGATGAAATGTGTGTGTGTGTGTGTGTGTGTGTGTGTGTGTGTGTGTGTGTGTGTGTGTTAGGATTTTAACCTAGCTTTTAAAATATTTTTGCCCTATCGCCACGATCTCAACAGTGTGACATTTTATAGTGATGTCAACCGCTCCGGTGGCCTAGTGGTTAAAAGCGTCCGCCTCGGATGCGGGAGGTTGTTGGATCGATCCCCGGTCGAGTCATACCAAAGACTTACAAAAATGTTATTAACAGCTGCCTTGCTTGACGCTCAGCATTAGGAGGTTAGTGTTAGGACTGGTCGGCCTGGTGTCAGGATAATGTGACTGGGTGGGACATCATGTTACGTGTCTGCGGCATGATACCCCAGTGCTAGACATCACTATAAACTGCCACACTTCAGACATCGTAGTGATATGACTGAAAGATTGTTAAAGCTACGTTAAAAATTATAAACAACAAATACCCTATAATGATGTCTAGCACAGTGGTATCATGCCCAGACTTGTAGCATGATGTCCCACCCAGCCACATTGTTCTGACACAAGGCTAATCAGTCCTAACACTAACTTCTTAATGCTAAGCGCCTACTAGGGCATCTGTTAGTGCTATTTGTATAAGTCTTTGATATGACTAGGTCGGGTTCGAACCCGCCACCTCCGACATATGAGGCGGGCGCTTTAATCACTAGGCCACCTGAGCGGTTTCTAATAGACTTAATCTTTAGTTTATGATCATACCCAAAAGGCGGGGTTATGGATGTTTGTGTCCCAAGTTAACTAACTAATTAGACATATTTATAATCATGCATTTTCCTGAATGATAAATACAGTTGCTGCGAGATAATTTAATTTTACAAATCTTGATTAGGGATAATAAAATGAGCTGATGCGAGATAATTTAATTTTAAAAATCATAATTCAGGATAATAAAAGGTAAACTTTAGCAGTTTACAAAATATTTAAATAATTTACCGAAGTTATCTTCTTCACTTGTTTCTGAACAATTTTTCTGCTTTTCTTTCTCTCACTGAACAATTTGCTTTTCAGCGCCCTTTCTTTCTTTCTCAATGACAGTCCATTGAGTACATCTGGATGAATCTTAAAAAAGGTTCCAATTTCCAATTTTCCTGTAAGAATAACAAAATTGCAAACGTTCAACTTCCTGTATGAAAGAAAAATCAGATATACAACTATAAGATGTACAACTTGAGGAGATGAAAGCATAACATTTTCCGTCTTTCTAAAAGTTGTGCGGTTAAGCTTCTATATTTTATCTTGTTTTATTGATAAATATAGATGAAATTGCATAGGAGTCTTTTGGAGTCTTCAAAGCCTTTATTTTTTTTAAAGTAATTTTTAAAATATCATATGATGAAAAATCCATTAGTTTAAAACCTCAACCAGAAAAGACCTTCATGCTGTGACACACCAAATTATGTGGATTTTTTTATGAAAAAGTCAATCAGTGTGATAAGCATACAGACATTTGTTTCAAGTTCCTCCTACTCTATATTAAATGACGAAGAAACATAACAAATCAATATCCAACATTTAAGATGATTAGGAACGAACATTCCTAACTATGGGTGCGCTGGAGGTACCTTATATTACATTAAATTAGCTCAATTTAGTTAAATTACAACTAGGTAATCCATTTCGCTTGATTTAATTCTTAGGTCATGATAAAACAATTATTGTAAGTTGTTTATATAATTTTTACGTTTTTCTCGTCTAATTCATAAATACATTAACCGGCGAAAAAATCTTTATTCCCAGATTATTGTATGATATACAAGCTTGAAAGATGTTTTATCTTATGTGATGGTAAAATATTATCAACAGTCTTGAACAGTATTTTAATGAGAGATAAGAGCATTTGAAAAGTCACGTGTGTTTCTCATAGATGATTGGTCTAACCTGGAAGTGAACCGTTGTATTTGAATGTCCGGGTGTCACTCACATAGTCATGGAAATACTTTCGAATAATAATCATATCTTGTTTCCTCCATGGTATATGTTGTCTCGCAGCTACAGACAGGTACAAAACATTTAGATGTAATTTTAATGAAATACAACTGGTATATTTTTAATATTAAGTTGGCAACCCTTACAAACGCATTATTCTTGTATGTCCTACATGAATAAACTATTTATGCTTTCTTTTGCATAATATAAACTTTGAAAAAAAAAATTTTTCAATTTTAAAAGGAATGAAAATAAATAAACATACGCAATCTGCAATATACATTTACCAGTCTTAATGCAACAGGTCTGACCGCGAGTAGACTTTTGACTGGGAGATTGTGAAACTTCTTGTGGAAATAACCCATATGGGTGATTAATTTAAGCCGTTAAATCTTGTGTTTGTGAATCTAACCGGGACCTGAAGTTGCAAAACGAGTATTTTTTATTATTTATTTTTTTTACCACTGCGCTAGTCAGATTATACGCTGCCTATAGATGTCCTTGGAATGATTTCGCATATTTGTCCAGTTAAGCATATCCGTTTAATTAAAAAAATGTAATATATACATAGCAAGTGCAAATTACATTAACTTATATGTCAGTGTAAAGATTTTAATTAAATCAAATTTAATGATTTTTTAAGCAAGTTAAACATTGCCTAATAAAAAAGAAAATACCACTTTGAGGACGATATCTTGGTCTTTTGATCTTTCTCTTCCCAGTCCGCTGATCATTATTCTTTATATCTTTATGAAAAATAAATAGTATATAGATTACATATTATGTATCGTGCACAGCTGAACACAGCTTTATAGAAAACTGTTAGGCTGTATTATAACGTTCAAATGTTGTATACCTCCTCCCGGTTACACAAGGGAATTAAGACTCAATCTAACTATAACAAAGACTGTACACTGGCTGAAAAAAAAAACTGAGGGTCTTTTCAAAAAATATATTCACGAGCATGTGCAGTGACATAAATTTCTAGACGAAATTCTTACAATAAGATATTTTTGTTGTCATTGAAAACATTTTGGCATTAATTTTTTTTAATAACCGAATAATACATTCTAACTTACATACATGGTCGAGGCACTATTTCATCTTGGAAGTTTCAATAATAAACAAAGGATAATGTTATTAATTAACTAAATTTAATTTCGTACATACACTAAAATTTGTCCGCAGATATATACAATACAATGTCCTGTAATATGATTTAAACAATCTAAATTTGATATTCAAAGAACAATTTCTAAATTTCGTCTAATCATGGGTTGTCTTTTTCAGAAAAAAATAAAATCTTAACGTAAGAATGAATGACTCGAAATCCGTATGCTGTGAGCTTGAATCAGCACAGATCCGTTGCTATGGCGTGCGTCAGGACAATACTCTTTATACACCCTACCTCCATATTAACAAGCTTTGATGTCTTGCTGCACCATTTAATATCAATCAATTAATAATCAATCAATCATATATATATATATATATATATATATATATATATATATATATATATATATATATATATATATATATATATATATATATATATATATATATATATATACTTACACACACAGACACACACATACTACACATACACATACATGAAATAGCAATGCTAAATAAATTAATGTAAATTTAGTCCTAAAGATAGGAACCGAGCGTCCCAATTATTAGCCATGCGAATTTTCAAAATTAGCCTATCTTTACTTCAAAATTACAAAGGTGCATTAGTACATTCATCCTGGAAACCAAACTCACAAATCGAGTTCGCACTTGGTTGTCTATGACTTCCTTCTGATACAAACAATTAATGAACATTTTTTCAAAAAATATATATATTTTATACAACTTATCTAGGTAGGTGAAATTATAACTATTCATTAGGGCTTTGATTTGAATAAACAGAGACGTAGCTAGGGTTGGGCAGGGGGGTACATATGTCCCCGGGCGCCAAGGTACAGGGCGCCAAAATGAGGCTTATAACGTTACATTATAATAAGCAAAATAGAAAAATGTGATTAAACGGGGAGGGGGCTGAGGCACCAATTTTATAGTTCGTCCCAGGGCGCAAAATATCATAGCTACACCTCTGTGAATATTACAGTACAGTTATATACTGTTAAGACAAAGCTTAAGTTGCAGATTTTTTTTTTTTAAGAGAGAGAGAGAGAGAGAGAGAGAGAGAGAGAGAGAGAGAGAGAGAGAGAGAGAGAGAGAGAGAGAGAGAGAGAGAGAGAGAGAGAGAGAGAGAGAGAGATTTGGATTTTTAACGAAGGCATAACAATTTTCCAGTCATGTCGATACGATGTCTTCAGCGGGCCAGTTTATAGTGATGTCTATCTGGGTGCATCATTTCGCAGACATGTAGCCTAATGTCACACCCAATCACCAGGCCGACAAGTCCTAACACTAACCTCTTAGTGCTGAGCTCCAAACGAGGCAGTAGCTGGTTACAATTTTAAAAGTCTTTGATATGACTCGGTTGGGGTTCAAACCCGCGACCTCTCATATACGAGGCGGACGACCTGACCACTTGCCCACCGGAACGGTCAGGTTGATGGAGAGTTGCTATAATCTAAACAATTATGATGGGTCAAAAAGATATCCTAATCTTGGGAATCAAGGCCCCGATTGGCAGAGTTGTCTAAACCTGGGAATCCTTTTCACCGATTGAATGAAGTAGTCATTATGCATATTTATCTTTCTTTAATCAATTTAATTTATGTACGGTCAAACTTCTTACTTGTATAATTTCTACACAAGCTACTCGAATCTAAGCGGCTACAGCGTATTGAGTTTCCCACAGCACAGGCGATATATACTTCTTTCTTAGACTCTGCCTTAAGATCAAGGACACTGATGCGATCCTGCAAGTAGATTTCAACATGAAACATCTATCATAAAGATATGTACAACTCATGACCAATTCAGACTCTATATGGTAGATACACATAAAAGAATGAAGCCATTGATAATTATATTTAAATAAATAACATGTACCATCCTGACTCGATTCTTCCCGGTTTGTTTTCAAATAGATCGACATTGCCTTGGAAAATAAGAATCTCTCACTCTCTCTCTCTCTCTCTCTCTCTCTCTCTCTCTCTCTCTCTCTCTCTCTCTCTCTCTCTCTCTCTCTCTCTCTCTCTCTCTCTATATATATATATATATATATATATATATATATATATATATATATATATATATATATATGATGAAATAGAAAGGCATAAGACAAAATAAAACAAACTTAACACCACAATAGATATTTGCAAAATTGCAAGATTATGAAACGAATAATACACAAAATAATTTAAAATAAAATATCCTAATTGCAAAATCCAAACGTTAGTTTTGATTTTTGCTTTAGGATGTAGCAATAGACGCTGGTCTGAAGTCTGAATCTAAAGCTTCATTCAGTCCTTCAGAGTTTTGCAGTTTTTACCCTTGTAAGCCAGATAGCGATACCATTTCAAAGTAGTGGCATATGCTTTGGATTTGTTTATAGTCATTATATTATGATAGGAATTGTCTGATGTTGTTTTTAGACGTTTTCCATCATAACCTTCTTCTCGTGTCTAATTACGAGAAGGCAGAAAGTTCAGCATTCATAAGAATAAGGTGTCACATATGATGGTGTAGATACGGTTACATCTTTTTGTGGGGAATGCTTGACTGCGAAGAGGTGGGATCGCTGTAAGAAATAGACATAATACTCTTTTGAGAGCATGGAATCCCACTGAGAACAAAACAGCTCAAAGCCTTTTTATATTCTGGAAGCTGTTTAATCACAAGTGCCAAATCCAGTCTCAAAAGATATTTGTCTAAATGACGCGTGGTTCTCGCGTGCTTTCCAAGGACAGGTTTAACTTTATATCAAGTTTTAGTGGGGGGGTAGATTGTGAGTGTGGACGGTATTTTTCCAAGTAACGACCTTTTGGATCATGTCCATAACCTTCCAGTGGTCATTCACATTGTAAACCTAATTAATTTAATTATACCCTATGGTGATTATCAATTACTTTGTTCCCAACTTCACAACGAAATCTAATAAGTTTTTATTGATTGAATGGTGCGATAAAAAACATTATTTGACTTCTATCCGATTGAACTGGCTTATTAATTAGGCTTTTTCCATTACCAAGTGAAAGCTGGACAATAATAAATGCTTAATCTAAATTCATTTCAATGTCCTTATTATATTCAGGATATGAATTATTGATTGGAGCACGCTTCTCTTACACTCCAATCAATATCAAAGCATTAGCTTAAATTTGGATGTTTTTATCTTCCAATAACTAGAGATTTCAATATGTTGTACACAAATTAATATTTTCGTTTCTTTCTTTTAGAATTGAGATCTTGATAAATACCTCTTAGTTAAATTAGCCGAGACCTCGAGGCTAGTAAAAAAATTTGATAAGTATGCGAGGAAGAAAAAAGAAAAAAAAATTAAAAATCAAAAATTACAATGCTTAGGTAGATGAAAAAATTACAATGCATTGGTAAGTTGATAGATTGCAAAAAGGCAATGAGAACAATGTTCATTGCAGTACATATTGTGAAATTCAAAAAGAATACAGTAAAATGTATAATAATCAATAAACTGTAAGGTACGTTGACAATGCGTCAAAATACATATGATAAAAGATACATAGAAAAATGTACCATAAAATGTGTAATAAGGAGTCAATATAAATTGAAAAAGTGATGACAATTACACAAGGAAATAAAAATATGAAAAAGACCAAAATACAATGCACTGACAAAAGTTAAGAAATAGGAAAAACAATTTACCGTGTAGTACCTCGATGAGGAATGAAGAAAAACAATATATTAAGAAAACATTAAAATATGCAATGTGACGGATAATACGTAATGTGACGTCAGTATGGTAAAGAAAGAGTCTATGCAAGGGAACCATACAAAAACACATTTGACACATTCAATGAAATTCAAGTACAATAGTGAGAAGTACAACGAAAACACTCATGACAATAGTGAATGAATTTTAAGGGTATAATAGTGTAAATTACAACGAAATTCCATGTGACAATATTCAATAATATCAAAATTTCAAGAGGAAAAAATTACAACGAAATTACATTGGATAATATGCGATAAATGTTAAAATTACAAGAGGAAAATTTATCATGAAGAAAAATTGTCGGCACGACATTGGAAAAAGAGAACTGAGATGCAATCCAAAAAAAATTCTATTAATATTAAGTCTGTCAAAGAGAAAAAGAAGGAAAAAAAAATTCTACATTATCTACCCTATGACTGATTCAGAAGAACCCTGCTGGGTTTGCAAAATAGAGAGATCTAGAATAACATCATCATTGTGAAATCTAGACTTAAAGGCAGTAACTAAAAAATGCCAACTGCTTGTAACAGTTTCTGGTAAAGTGTCATACCAAACCTTAGCATGCCCCTGAAGATGAAAGGGAAAAGCATTTAAAACTTTTTCTACTGATAAATCATAAAACTTAGCCCATTGTACAAAATGATCTAACCATTTGGTAGGATTTTGTGACTGATCACCAGTAAAAACATCTAATTTAAGAGCAGATGACATACCTGACGGTGTGGATCGGTTGTTTCCAAAGATGCTCGCACTCCTAGAATAATGTTCGGGTGAAGAAAAGTTTACACTAGACGGCTGAACAGTAAATGTTCGAGTTTCTGACACAGTAGGAAAAGTTTGTGTAATCGACTGTTGACGTTCGGATAAGGGTATACGTTCTGGCGGCACTAGTACTGGTGAAGTTGTCTCCCCTAGATCGAACTGACTGGAATATGCCGGAGGAAGGGACGTCGTATCTCTGGGAGGCTGGGCAAGTGGCGCTGACGTGAATGTAGATGATGTTAAGTCTAGAAGAACGTCATGCGGAAGGGACTGGAGCACCGGTGTTGAAATCGGTTTTGATGAAAGACGTGGTGCGCTAGTAAGAACCGTTGACACGGGCTCTAATGGCGAATAAAGTGTCACAGGTGATGAGTAGGTTGCTGCAGTTTCCAACAGGAGCGAAGTGGTCGGCGTGAATGATACTGATGGTTGTACTCTCGCAGAGCCGGGTGGAGTGAAGTCTGAGGGTGTTAAGAGAGGTGCGGTTGCGGATGTTGTCAGTCTCGCAGAGCCAGGCGAAGGAAAGTCTGACGGTGTTAAGAGTTTCGGCAAAAGTCTATTTCGTAGATAATAATTATGGAGTGTGACACCTCGGTTCATTGCACAGCTTCCAGAATATAAAAAGGCTTTGAGCTGTTTTGTTCTCAGTGGGATTCCATGCTCTCAAAAGAGTATTATGTCTATTTCTTACAGCGATCCCACCTCTTCGCAGTCAAGCATTCCCCACAAAAAGATGTAACCGTATCTACACCATCATATGTGACACCTTATTCTTATTATTCGTCCACCACTATTATGTTAGAAAATATTTGGATTTGGAATGGGTTCTCCGCCACTATATTATGATAGGAATTGTCTGATGTTGTTTTTAGACGTTTTCCATCATAACCTTCTTCTCGTGTCTAATTACGAGAAGGCAGAAAGTTCAGCATTCATAAGAATAAGGTGTCACATATGATGGTGTAGATACGGTTACATCTTTTTGTGGGGAATGCTTGACTGCGAAGAGGTGGGATCGCTGTAAGAAATAGACATAATACTCTTTTGAGAGCATGGAATCCCACTGAGAACAAAACAGCTCAAAGCCTTTTTATATTCTGGAAGCTGTTTAATCACAAGTGCCAAATCCAGTCTCAAAAGATATTTGTCTAAATGACGCGTGGTTCTCGCGTGCTTTCCAAGGACAGGTTTAACTTTATATCAAGTTTTAGTGGGGGGGTAGATTGTGAGTGTGGACGGTATTTTTCCAAGTAACGACCTTTTGGATCATGTCCATAACCTTCCAGTGGTCATTCACATTGTAAACCTAATTAATTTAATTATACCCTATGGTGATTATCAATTACTTTGTTCCCAACTTCACAACGAAATCTAATAAGTTTTTATTGATTGAATGGTGCGATAAAAAACATTATTTGACTTCTATCCGATTGAACTGGCTTATTAATTAGGCTTTTTCCATTACCAAGTGAAAGCTGGACAATAATAAATGCTTAATCTAAATTCATTTCAATGTCCTTATTATATTCAGGATATGAATTATTGATTGGAGCACGCTTCTCTTACACTCCAATCAATATCAAAGCATTAGCTTAAATTTGGATGTTTTTATCTTCCAATAACTAGAGATTTCAATATGTTGTACACAAATTAATATTTTCGTTTCTTTCTTTTAGAATTGAGATCTTGATAATTATTCAAAATCTGATGGGTATGATAGCTTACACTTATCCGTTTCTGAGCACCGCTCGTCCAGTTTGGGGTTAACATTGGTAGTCCACAATGGTCTGTGGGAAGTGTTGCCCTTAAAATATCTTCTTCATGAGTTATGTTTGGGATACATTGGGATGTTGGTGGAACTGAAATGTAAACATACTAAAAATATTTGTTTTTAAAATACAAACAAGAAGTTAATACTTGCGTGACTATTATCGTCCACCAAAAGACGAGAATTAGGATCTAAGTGTGGTATTGAGTCTCTCATATGTGAATCGTACTTAAGATTGATGTCATCGAAGAACTTGATAAATATGACACTGAGGAAAAGTAAATTATAGTTTTCACAGGCCATTGACAATGTTTCAGATCAGTGCATGGCGATTGTAAATGAAAATGGGATATATCTCTGTAAAATATTAAATAGAAAAGGTCATCATCAAACTCATCTGAGACAAAGATTGGAATAATTTTATCAGTAAATGTGATTGACATGAAACAAAATAAATGTGAATACTACAAGGGTCTGAACACAGTGCAATTGCTACATAGTCAAAGGGAAACAACTCTGGGATTTAAGATGGTCATCGCAGAAGTCCTCTGTGACTGTTAAAAAGCTACGCAGACAACTCCGATCAAATCAGAAAACAACTGGTAAAGCTAAATTATTCATATCATATCAAATTCTTCTGAGACCTACTGAAGTAATGCTTCACGGCCAAGCTGATTCAAATCAAGCAAAATTGTGAATTCAACAACGTGCACACGCCAGTGGGATGGCAATTCGAACAGGTCAAGGATAATATATTTGAGCAATATGTTTAAAATTTAAAAGAAAAACATCCAGCTTTGGCTATGATGAATGTGACCGCAATGAAACAACGTGTTCTATCTAGAGTGCTACATGCCTCTGACATGGTATCCTACGCCACTCTATTTCAATAACTCCTAGAAATACAATCCGCATTCGATCATCATTTAAATCGTCTGGGCTTGAGATGAAACTTAACGGTAAATTTGGTCTAAATAAAATACAAATTGTGGATGCAAGAATATTCACAAGGATGGAAATTAGTGATCAAGGGCCATAACTCAAAGCAATATGTGCAGAATGCGCATCTCATCAAATTTGTCAAGGCTCTTGCTGAGATAAAAACTTCTCATTGAAATCTAATTATAATTGGTGAAACTAAAGTATTTACAAAATTAGTACAGCAACGCCTATGCTAATTTGATAAAGGGCCATAACTCTGATTCATCTGCAAGATTTGCTCATAACTTAACTCATCATGAAACAGTTTGAAACTAGTGTTAAGAAGGCTGTACAGTTGGAATGCGTATAACAGGATGATTAAGGGCCATAACTCCAGGAAATGTGCACGAAATATGCTCTTTTTAAAACTCTTCCTAACACTTGTTGAGATGAAGCTTCATGACAAATTTGGCTATAAACTAATATGGAATGTGGATGCTAGAGTGTTCACAATGCTTTGCATAACCTATTCCTTTGCTTAGACAATTGACATATCGCGAAAGCTGAGCTAGCCATGCCCTATTATCTGCATAGCGTGTGATATACAGTAATAGCTGCTTTTGTTGACGATTGCTCGTGAATCACTGTCAATGCTTACAATATACTGGAAATTTCATGAAAATTGGTTAAAGAAATATTTAATTTATGAATGTCAGAACATGTATATGATATTTAGTTGCAGTCAATTATGGACCGGAGGAAATAAATACAGAATATGCTTATTACCGTCAAGACAAAGCTTCACAACAAATTTGACTATGAGTTATAGTAAGAAAGCGTGGATCCTAAAGCGTTGACGAAGCGGACGAATGTATGGACTGAATAATAGACGGAAACAATGTCTATGCCAACAATTAACTTCAAATCATCCTACCTCCTTCTATACAATTATATAGGTTCCTGAGAATTTCATTATTTTGTCCCTGCCTTATGAAATAAATATCTGGATGTTTGTTCGTTTAATGTCGGGTCTTGGGCGTGGTTGTGCTTTATTGATGTAGTTGTTTTGATTCTTTCTTCTTTTGCTTTCTTTTTGTACTATAGTGGTTTTATTCTATGACATAAATTTTTAAAAATCTATAAACTAGATTTCTGAATTAGTTACCTTTTTTATCATGCTATTTGACTTGTGCATATTACAGACTATGCAAGTTTTCTGGTATTTTAAGTAATATAGCTACTGTTTTGGAATATCGTATAAACTCACATTGATGCTTTCACCAGCCAACTATAAACATCTGTTATGAGTGGTAAGTTTCAAATGACAAACTCTGATTACATAATTCTTTTCATTCTCTACACAATTCATGAAATATTTTTATCAGATTTAAATTTAGAATGAAATTGTGTTAACAAGTGTCATGATATCTGCCGCCAAAATTCATACCCCTAGTGCGCATGTGCTGGTTACATCATCCACTGCTGAAAGAACATTATAATGCAATGCGCCAATATATTTACAAGTGTACTTTACTAAAATGAACGTTCTGGATCAAAAAAAGTTATTGTCCATTTTAAAAAGGCGGATTTTCAAGGATGCATTCTATTTATAGATTTTCTATGAGTTTTGGAATACATGAATTTGTAATGGCAAATTTCTATTTCTATACATTAATATAAATCACCATCTACCATCCCAATAATATTCTCTTTCTTCCCTGATATCGCGCCAGTGACATCTCAGTGAGAAGAACATTCTCACGATATTTCAAGCCTTCTCACAGACTGATTCCTTAAGATCAGTTTCTCACAGAATAGGATATCTGACATGCTACGATTCGCTCCTGATAATATTTAAAACCAAACTTAATTGATTAGGCCTTCCAAACTATTCACAATTAGACGCGTGCTGAAGTAAAGTTGTAAATGCAGCATATATCATTCAGTCATGGCTGGGTGCATATTCTAAAATACTGTAATTGACTAATTTATTTTAAAAGTTAACCCAAAGCACACATTACTTGCATTTTGAATAAATACACGTGGATGACATCAGAGAAAAAAAAAACATTAGATCGCAAAATTTACTCAAATCTCAGACTATTTTCTCAAATATCAAACTCACATACATGGAAAGTATCACAAGTGTGCAATATTAGCGTATATGCACCATTTTTAGAGGGGATAAAAGAGCTGTATGAGCTAATTCCAGCTTATAGTGGCATGCAACATTATTAATCCCACGTACCTATTACCTCGAGAAAAACTGTATGCTCGATGAAGCTCCGTGTTGACCAACTAGTTTGGACCAACGTGTAAGTCCCAGTGTCATGTCTTCTGGCATTTCTAATCTTGATGCTGTTTTCCCCAATTGCCATCAGCCTATCACCGTATGATGGACTGGTCACAAAATTAGTGACGTCCATCCAAGATGCAAGGCGAACGCCGTTTTCTTTGTTCCATGTTTTGGTTCTGATATCACCGGCCAGACTCGGGGGTGTATTCGGGAAGAGCAGAATGACATCTTCAGACTCGCAAACTTCAACTTTAGAATATAATGGTATTTACCAGTATGCTTCTATGAAACCTGTATGGTTCAATGAAACCTGTATGGTTCCGTGAAACCTGTATGTTCCATGAAACCTGTATGGTTCCATGAAACCTGTATGGTTCCATGAAACCTGTATGGTTCCATGAAACCTGTATGTTCCATGAAACCTGTATGGTTCCGTGAAACCTGTATGGTTCCATGAAACCTGTATGGTTCCATGAAACCTGTATGGTTCCATGAAACCTGTATGTTCCATGAAACCTGTATGGTTCCGTGAAACCTGTATGGTTCCATGAAACCTGTATGGTTCCATGAAACCTGTATGTTCCATGAAACCTGTATGGTTCCATGAAACCTGTATGGTTCCATGGAACCTGTATGTCCCATGAAACCTGTATGGTTCTATGAAACCTGTATGGTTCTATAAAACCTGTATGGTTCCATGAAACCTGTATGGTTCTGTGAAACCTGTATGTTCCATGAAACCTGTATGGTTCCATGAAACCTGTATGGTTCCATGAAACCTGTATGGTTCCATGGAACCTGTATGTCCCATGAAACCTGTATGGTTCCATGGAACCTGTATGGTTCCGTGAAACCTGTATGGTTCCATGAAACCTGTATGTTCCATGAAACCTGTATGTACCATGAAACATGTATGGTTCCATGAAACCTGTATATTCCATGAAACCTGTATGGTTCCATGAAACCTGTATGGTTCCGTGAAACCTGTATGGTTCGATATCATATTATGCAGCTATATAGGATGCTTTATTTTCCGTATAGTCCGTAATGTACTCAGGAATTTTAAAAACAAAATGGTCGAATGAGGCTTTGATATCCCCAGCTCTAAAAGGGACCACGGGCATTAAGAAACAGTCGAACAAGACATTGATGTAGCCAGACAAAAGAAAAGGAGATTTGGCATTAAAGGACGATTGAATGGAGCTTTTATGTACCCAGAAACAAAGAAAATTTGTCTCAACAGATTTATGAAAATATAATATTCTATCGACGGTTTTGAAATAGACACTGTATCAAATAAATGAAACCAGTATTCATACGCAAAGTAATTAATAGTCAGTGAACATTTACATTACCTGCTAACGTCAGGACCTTTTTTTTTTATAGTTCCTCACTTTCCGCAGACACTACGGAAAATGCAGAAAAATAAATATGCAAACAAAGAAATGAAAAAGAAACGAAACTAATTACTGTGAGCGGCAAAGTTTACGCCAGCTTCATGGTTAATAGTTCTAGAAGGACATAATTGACATTTGTGTGTAAAAACCATATTTTTCTGTCAGTCAATGACCTTGACTTTTGACCCCAAAATCGGCAGGTTCCTTCCTTGTCCTAAGTGAAAGTCATTCACAGTCCTTGGTCTTGATATGCAATGTAAAACCCACAAGTTCCTTATTTTAGTCACAGTGACAATGAGCTTTGATCTTTTGTCCCATAAAATAAAAAGGATACTGCCTTACAGAAGTGCAAGCTAACCATAAAGTTTAGTAACCATATATGCTTTCAGTCGGAATGACCTTACTTTTACCCATGAAGCCTAAGTCGACATGATTCTTCTTACCTCACAAGCAACGTTCACACACAAATTGGTAGCGGAAGACAGCTGAAAACTCAACTTAATATACGAAAACTATTTTTATTCTCTCAGTCAAAGTAACGACGTTTGAGTCAGGAATCGATGTGGCTCTTTCTAACCCGAAGTGCAAGCAATCCACAAAGTTTAGTAATAGCTGACGATGGCAAATTTTACTTATTGCGCAAAAACGAGATAGGTACCAAATGAACCATAATTTAATAAAATATATTCCTTTTAACCAAAACGGAGGTCTTGAATTTCCATGTTGAGGTTGCCTTTGATTGGTTTATCCATTTATACTGACGGTGGAAACTTGAAACCTACGGATTCATTTTCATATTTACGGATTTTGACGGTAATTGGAAAAATAAGACTGAAAGTGAGGGATCTATGGACAGGTTCTAACTAAAATCTTTAAAAAAAAATAGAACAGTGGATGCAAAATACATTATTTATCTTTAGTAATAGTCCATGAAGAATTATCCTGGAAAAAGTTTCGTGTGATAGATTACCGCAATTCTACTTTCGAAACTCAGCTAATAATATATACGTATCTGTCATGTTTGCAAACCCCAAGCTATAAAGTCATGAATAAGCTATACTATTACCCTGGCCATGTGTTTGATGTTTAAAGTTTGCCACAGGTTAGTATCAAACTCTTACGTAATTTTACCGTGATCAGCCAGAGACCGGAGACTTGAGTTGGTGTAGGCAACCGCTAGCATCATTTGACAAAGTCTTGTAGTTATCACACCTAGGTAGTAAAGGAAGTCAATGTGGTGAGATGTGCGTGTTCTCATCTATACTCACGTTGACGGGAAGCGAGAGGGCCATTGTTTGACAAGTCTGATTGGATAAGTTCACAGCGATATCCAATAGGAATTGAGATAGAGGATGTGTTTGCAATGCAGACCGAATGATAACTTTCATAACTAGCAAACGAAGATTTACATTCGTCTGGGAAGATTGCTGAGCAATATGATTATTCTGAGAGAGCCATTCAAAATTTGGCGGTTAAACGTAGAGGTAGAGTCTAGAAAAGACAAAGGTTCGAAAGGATCATTAAGTTACTTGCTCGATTTTCTCAGACTATTACGGCGTCATAATTGTAATTATTTGTAGTATGTATACTTTATTAATACGATCGATTAGTATGTAAAATTACCTTTGTAGTGTTTCATTTACATGCGTATTTGAGAAATAGGCTTGAGCTTGAGCCTACGCAGAGAATTATTAAATGCAAGGCTTAATTATGTAGGTCATTAGCTTGTGGTCTTAATTAATTTTGTAATTCACTATAAAGTTACTTCGTAGTAAACTAGTGCATTTATTAATTAATGTGTTATGTCAGAGTTTACAAATGCTTGAATTGTGAATTTGGGAAATGGTTGAAGCATGATAGATTAGTTATTATGAACGTATGCATACATCAAAGCATGGATATTAGAATGTTTGTTTACTTTATATGAGTAAAAGGTAAAGAAATACATCTAATTATTGTGATATTGTTTAGAATAACGGGATTAGAAATATGTATTGATGTGACGGAATTTATTTATGTATGTATGAGAAGTAATTGATACCGTGATTTTTATTACGACGTTTGTTTACCATGCAAGAACGTATGGATATCTCGATGTGAATGAATGCTTGACCAAAGAAATTTAATAGCCGTTATCTGACGATAGGCTGTGTGTAGTGTGAGATGAGATGGATAAGGAAAATATTGCACCGTCCTTGTGTTTTCACGGGAAGCTTCTTAGGGGACAGAGAACTTCCGGTTTAATTGAGTCCCGAGTCTCCAATTGGTAGAGACGGAATTTAGACTAGCCGAACAGTCGAAGTAGACAGAAGTCTAGTCGGTGGAAAGAAGGTGGAGAGAAAGTGGATGATGAGAAAAAGAAGTTTGGAGAAGAAAGTGAAGAAGAAAGAGAAGGAATAAAGAGAAGTCGAACAAAAATTTGGAGAAAGTTGGGGAGGAAGAGGAGAAGGAATTCGGAGAAGTAGGAGAGGGAAGATTATCACGGACGAGTAGAATACAAGGATAGGTAGAAATCAATCTCACACTGCTAATCAAGTGATGTAATAGGTTATTAAAGGGTCTAGCAGAAGGATTGGAAGTGGAAATTTTAATCGTTTGATTATTGAATTGTTATTCATTGAATTTCAATCTTTTTTGTATATGTAGCCATCTAACTGTCGGTATTATTGACTGGGAGCTCGGGGCTTTATCTTTCACTAATTTATCTTCCAACCAAAATCGAGCCTGGGTAGGACTTCTATAATAGTTAAATAAAATATTGAGAGCACCCACCACAGCCACATAACAAAACACCACAGTATCCGACCTTAGGTCTACAGTCACCTTCAGCAGCTTAACTACGCGTTTACAAAGTTTCGACTATCTCAGCTAAAATAATTCATATGTCCTTGCAATGGTTGGTATTTCAAATTGTCCTTTGACATAAATGACCATTGTTTTAGGATAATTGTAAAAAAAAGCTTGAGTTTGATCATCATATCAAGTGAACTATGAATAAAATCACGTTTCTCCTCACTTGTTGAACTTTCTATCATTTTCAATTATTTTCAACGCAAATAACTAGTCTTATCTATTTTTTTAGAGATATATTTATTTTCTGACATACATTGCATTTTATATAGCGAGTCGTAATGACATTGAAGCGAAAAGCGAAATGAAAAAAAAGCGATGTACATGTCTACAGACCTCCACATCCTGGCACAAACAAGAGAATAAAGCATATGCCAACATAGTACACTGGACCTTTGGGTGTGACCAGCTTTCCTCCAAGTCTGCAAATAAAAATAAATAACTATCACAAGTCATCTTTAACTTACTCACCACACCCCCATATTAATACGACCATCAGTTTATGATAAGCACAGATAATATGATTTTTAAGATGGATGCCACGGAGACCATATTTACTTAGGACCAATTAAAAACAATATTTACAGGAACAACTCATGTCAGTATGACCATCAGTTTGGAAAGAGTAATGCTAAAAAGCACTTTTGTAGCCATAACTGGTTTCTGAGGGGTAAGATTTTAATTTAGAACTAAGTATAATTTATAAGAAATATGTTATTGCAACGATTTGTCGATATGACTAAACTTTCAGAAGTAGTACTCATAACAGCAGTTTCAAGATGGATGCCATGGCTGACTTACTGAAATCTCTTAGAATTACTATTTTTACTTTGGACCAGCCTGACTTTGAAAAGAATGTGTCATTGATATCTTCAAGAAGGCTACGATGAATTGCAATAACAAAGGTGTCCTACTGAGTACGGACTACAAACGAACGAAAGGCCGAAAGGCTTTCGCATAAGCACTTTTGAAATACAACCAATAAAGTTAAAAATAGAGTCTTGAAAGGGTTCTAGGACATCAACATATAACTTAATTACAATGAATATATTTGGGATAAAATTCTAACTAAATGACAAATATTGAAAGAAATTTCCCTGTTTTGTTAACCTATAGAACATTCGCAATAGACCTAGATTATAAACGTTTATATACTAGGATGAATGTTGTAATATGGATGTACGTTGCACGTACACGTTTCTACTATTACTTATTTCTGTGGATTTTAGATAATAATAATAATAATAATAATAATAATAATAATAATAATAATAATAATAATAATAATAATAATAATAAATCGGCCTGGTGTTAGGATAATATGACTGGGTGAGACATGGTGCCACATGTATGCGGCATGGCCCTTATTAGAGACCTCTATACATTGTAACACTGCATATATCGTATTATATGACTGAACAATTGGTAAAGCTACGTTGAAAATCCAAATCTCTCTCTCTCTCTCTCTCTCTCTCTCTCTCTCTCTCTCTCTCTCTCTCTCTCTCTCTCTCACACACACACACACACACACACACATACACACGCACACACACACACAACGATCGAATTTATTCTTTTTACATTTTTGCAGGTGTTCCAGAACTCAGATACCATCAACTCTCCATAAATGTTTAAAACTGAAAAGGTTATAAAACTGGGGTTTTTCACTAGGTCAACGCATTTGTTTCACAAGAAAGAAGACAAGATCGAAAATTTTACGGACTACATTGACAAGTCATATGAGTGAACATTATTATGTCTGTTCATATTTTTGTGAGCCAAAGTTTTGGTTTGGTTTGGTGTTTTAAAGAACAGAACCACAAATAGGTTATTAGGTACTTGGTAAATTGGTGTAGAACATTCTTCAAGAACACACCGGCAGTTAACCTGTGCTGTATTGATGGTAATATTTGGACCGGCACCTCCGGTCACGAGCCCAGCAAGCTAACCGATGGTCTAAAGCAGCGTTAATTGCTTCCGTTTTTAACTCTTAAGTGGAAAATGTATGCAGTCACACACACACACACACACACACACACACACACACACACACACACACACACACACACACACATGCTTCTTGATGATTTTAGCCTAATTTCACTACTGTTCAATAAATACGTCTCTTCCTGCTTCGGTTAAATTTCAAACAAAACATGACTTAATCAAAGTTCATGAATATTGTTTTTTCTCGACAAAAGAACCACGCAACAAACACCACAGAGAGCAATCTGCTTAAAGTCAGATCTCTGATGTCCTACGTAATGATCTGAAGACGACCGCTTAAGGGTCATGCTCTGGTAACCTTTGAATTAGCCAGTGGAGATACAGCTTTAAAAAATCTGAAAGTGAATCAAATCGTTCGGTGCACATCCGTTCTCTTCATCCACACAATTTAGTCTCCAAATGCGAAGATGTAAGACATCATCTGACTAGTTGATAAAATTAGCGATTATGGTAATAACATAGGTGTGCATAATATAACCCCTAAGTGGTCTTTGTCAGATCTTCATGTATAACAGTGGAGATCTGATTGTAATCAGTAGGGCATGACCGACTTTTGATCCGGAAATCGGATTCCACCGGATAGTATAAACTTCCGATTAATCGGAATCGGATATGGAAGGAACGACCGATTCGGATAATAAAATAATAAAGTTGAAATTATATAGGGCATTTCACGTAGCGCTTAAAATTACCCCCCCTCCTTAGTTCAATGCGCATGCCCACAAAAAATTCCCTTTCCAGATAATTCAGAATCTTAGCTGTATTACAAATCAATATGGTTAAACCAATGAATAATTGATATCTGTCTAACATATTTTGTTCATAACTGGAGAATAATTATAGTTTATAATGTTTCAGTGCATTTTACAAAAATAAAAAAAAAATCATGGATTCTTTTTGGCTTTGAACTTCGTTGCATTTTGCTATAGTCCTGCCATATCCTTCCCCTTGTGACGTCCGTGTGGTGTGCAAAACGTGTGTAACACGGTATATAAAGTAAATTTGAAAAACCTGTTTAATTTAGCATTTCCGTATAATTGAATCGTATCCGCAATCGGAAAAATTTCATGCACAAAATCCGGAATCGGAAATCAGTAGAAAAATGCTAATAGTTTATGCCCTAGTAAACAGATTGGGACTAGAAGCATCGATATTTTATGCAAACTAACCACGAAAAGACTCACAGTCCCCATCTATTTCTCTGTGATTTCATTCAAATCCACTTAGTCTCCTTCTTTCCCAAATATCTCGTGGTGAATGAATTCCTTATGTTCTGTCATATATAGACAACTCAATCATACAGAAAACAGACATTATACGAAGCATGCTCTCTGACAAATATATTTATATATCAGTAACAATGCAACAAAACTATATAGTTAGTTCTTCAGTACAGTTTTCCTTGTGCTTTTGTTGATGCTACTGAAAAAATGTTAATGCTAAATTACAAATCGAAATCACACACACACATACACACACAAACACACACACACACACACACACACACACACACACACACACACACACACACACACACGTTACCAAAGGAAAATATCATTATTGCCCAAACACCCAAACACCCAATTATTTTCCTGGGTTTACCTTACTCTGCTAAAATTAATACGATTGAGATTGCGGAGAAACAATATATTTTAATTTTATGAAAATCTCATGAGAAATGCTAACGTCACAGCTATATGGATGTTTGAAACATAGGGGCAAATTTTAGCAAATGTCAGTCTTCTATCTAGTTAAGCACTCTAATAACCGGTCTCATGAACTCCTTGCATCTACCATGAACAAAAAGCCTAAGTGTTTCATCTTAACAATGGTTTACCGTCTTTATTCACTTCGTATAAAGTACAACTGTAAAACTTCACCGACCCATATATACCATCGCGCAGTGTGCTGGCAGATCTGAGTCTATGCATTTTGTTACGAGTAATCAATAGAATAAACAATAAAGAGCATAATGTGCCAGATAATTATATTAATGCAGGTAGGGATCTATACTATTTAACAGTTTGAGCCGTTTTATAAATGATATCAAACCTTCAAACATGAGAGCTTCAAGATTCATTTAGGGTGTATGATATTAATGGAATTAAACCTGTTAATTTGCTTCGAATTTGCACAATTTAAATAATTTACTGTGAGGTGGGCAGAGGCGATTACACGTCATTTTCCATAACAGAGAGTACACGTTACATGCTTAATTTTGAAAGATGAATTTTGTACACCAAACAAGGCTGAGCCAATGCGATAGCATAATCAACGGAACCGCTAAATTTAGTATTTCATTATAAAAACCAAAAATTATAAATACTTTGTAGGGATGCATTAGTATTTAGACTGGTCATTAAAAAGTGAATGTTCTTTCCTTGTGGACATTTTGGAAAACACCATCTTGCATGTTGATCCCCACTACTACTACTACTACTACTACTACTACTACTACTGCTATTGCAAGCTACTCTATTACTACTACTATCATTATTATTACTACTACTACTACTACTACTACTACTACTACTATTGCAAGATACTACTATTACTACTCCTACTACTATTACTACAACTATTACTACTATTATTACTACTACAACTATTATTATTATTATTATTATTATTATTATTATTATTATTATTATTATTATTATTATTATTATTATTATTATTATTAAACGGTTCCTATTGATCTGAGCATAATCAAATGGAAGAACAGAATTTATCTGATGATGACAGTTGACATTGCTGGCTATTTATGTTATATACACCCTTACCTCATTTTTATCATGACGAAAAATACAGTTTATAATTCAACTCCTTAAGTAGCCTAACATATGGCTGCCAGATATGATTATCTACAATTTCGATTTCCACACGAAGCCTGAACAGCAGCGAACCCCAAAGTGTCAGGAATTTTTCTAAATCGGAATTCACATTCGGGCAATTACTAAACATCTGCAATAACAACGTTCTGCTGTACAGTTGCAATGCTGAGCTTGTTCACAAAACTCTTGCATTTACAGCCGGGAAATGAGCATATCTGCTCGGCTGCTTAATCCATCAGATAGGACTAACAAGAGGAAACAATGCTTAGGTGTTTACTCGGGATCAACCACCCTAGGTAGACTTATCTACTGTTATTTACGGTAGCAAAGTGATGTCTGAACCAACAGATAGCTCAGTTTTGGTACGGTGTGGGAATTCGATTCGTAATCCATAAGTCGCCGGTTCTTATCGCAGTAAATACTATAGATATGGGCAGTAAACAGGTTGAATCAGGAAATCACAACCAATAGAATCTTATAACTAAGGTATCAAGATGAGGACCCAATTTTTTTTTAAATTTAGATTTCTTTTTAGAAACGGATGTATATAATGAGAAAATGTAACTTGCACTGTTATTATACTGCCCAATTAATCATTATATAAAGTTACATTTAAACTTATGTATAAAAAGACTAAACACTCATTTAGCATGCATGTACAATGGATTAATGATTTTTACATTCCCTCTTCAAATATTTTTTTTAAAAGAGTATATTTCAAGAACCTAACTTCAAACTTGCAAATTGGTAAAATCACCATGGCATCAGTGTGCGTGTCTGACCGTCTGTCCCACTCTTTAGATTCAAGAAAATGTCAACTAGACAAAGCCTGCCTACAATATTTGCAATGTAGCATTTAGCACCGCGTGAACTACGTAAGCCGGATAGAATATTTATAGCGAAGCACAATGGTGTTATATTTAAAATAGAGACTGATATTTATATGCGTAAATTTCCTTTTGAAGATGCATGGAAGTAAAGGTGAAACTATTTTTTTTCCTCAATCGAAACATAATTAATATTATTACAAATTGCTTTTTAATAATGTTTCCACCTTTTCTACTTATAATTTAAATCAAATATCCTTTTGTGGAACTTGTATAATCAGACGTGCGTGCCAGATTGCACGAGTTTACAGTAAATTACATTGAGTCGGCGTAAGCATTTTAGTTGATGGTTCCATAAAATAACAATATATCTTATTGCTTTTGGTCCTTTTTATTAAGCATGCTCTTTTTTTGTCTTTTGAGGACAGTAAAATTGTTATCTTCTTAAGGCGTTTCGCTCTTCATACATATTCCGTGTGTACATTATAAATACGCGAATACGCGTATAGTTGTGTGCAACTCCTAACGTAAATAGGAAGTGGTCACTTAAGCATATTTTGATTTATTCTTTACAAAAACAATATGCTCTAGACGTGCCTAATATTTCATGAATGCAAGATAACCATACTGAAACAAGTACTACAACACAATAACTCAGTTTTCACTTGAGTTAATATGAAGGTGTTGTGTTTATAATTTTTAACGTAGCTTTTAACATTTTTTCAGTCATATCGCTACGATGTCTGCAGTGTGGCAGTTTATAATGATGTCTAGCACTGGGGCATCATGCCGCAGACATGTAGCATCATGTCCCACCCAGTCAAATTATCCTGACACCAGGCTGACCAGTCCTAACACTAACCTATTAATGCTGTGCGTCAAGCGAGGCAGCTGTTAGTACCATTTTTGTATGTCTTTGGTATGACTCGACCGGGGATGGAACCCACGACCTCCCACATCCGAGTCGGACGCTCTAACTACTAGGCCACCGGAGCGGTTGAGTTAATGTGAAAGTAATACCAAGTCTGAATTCGCTGCGGCAATACACGTGGTCATTTAAAGAAGCTTTAATGATATTTTATGAAACGACAATGTATATTAAATAAATATATTCAATATCACAAAGGTCATTGACGAGAGTTGATGACACCAAAATGACTGTTTAGAAAAGTTTTTAGTTTTTGTGCAGGAAGGAGGTCCATGGGTGTGATACCATGCGTTGCTGCACATGCAAATTTATAAAATTTTTGAATATTTTTGTGCAAGAAAGGGATACATGGGGGTAACACAATGAGTAAGTGCTGGGTTGCACCAACCATAGAGACGCCACTGAAAAGAATAACCATTTCAAACAGTAGCCAAGATAGTCTTGAGACCGGGTTGAAAATAACACTAATTTACATAAATCAACAAAGTCGAGATAGTTGTGAGTGGACATTTATGCCAGCTTCTCCACTTTTGCCCACACAGAGTTCACGTTAGTGACGTCATCATGCAGTAGGCATGATAGGTTTTATTCGCAGTCACCACTGACATGAGACTGGCAGGTTGTGATAGGTGGTTTGAGAAGCGGTAGACAGCTTGTTGGAGCTGCGGTAGACAGGTGGTTGGGGTGGGTGATAAACAGGTGGTTTTAATGGTGGTAGTCAATTGTAATATTACATTGTAATATTACTGGAGCACAGATAACCACACCTTACTCATTAGCATAGCTTATAATATAAAAATTAAAGTAATTTGTGTTTACACTAGCCTAATGTGAATTAGTTCGTAATGAATATTTAATGAAGCGGAAAAAAAATGAAAAACATTTATGTTATGACGATTTGAGTTTGTATAGGATATACAGTGCCAGTCGGATAGATGAATGTCTGACGGGCTGTCAATACACATGTAAATCACGTGATGCTCACCTCTTAACCAGTGATAGCATTGGTCGGTTGTACTAATGCTGACTGAAGAAGCTATCTTCCTTCTTGTTATAGCTGAGCTAAACATACGAGTTATTTACTGTCCCTATTACATTTTGTCAATTTATAAAAATTAAATATAATAGTTTTATTCAACATTGCTAAAAGAAACAAACTTTGGGTGCAGTTACATACACGAAAATAGTTATCCAATTAAATTAGTTGAGCGTGAAGAAGTGGCTGAAAATGTATTTTTTTTTAAAAAAAATGGTCCTTATGTAAGCCACAGGACTGAAGAAAAAGAAAACAACTCCAATAATAACAATTAAAAAAAAACAAAAAGAAAAAGACTTGCAAGCTAGGACGTAGGGAACCGTTGTTATTTAAGAATGAATACGCTAATACATGCTGAAAATCAGTTTGCGATACCAAACCAAACCAACTTAACCCACGTAGATAGAGGCGCATAAACCATATAAATTACCTCCATTTATGAGGGAAACAAACTGTGATGTGTCGAATTTTTAAAACTCTTAGAAGCTTTGGTTAAAGGAAGTGTATCAAAGTCAACTTAATTAAAGTAGAAAGGGCTAGAGATAGTTAGATGATTTTTTTCATTTCATCTCTGAACGTCAAAAGGGAATTCGTTCCACCTGACGTAACATGACCGAGTCAGATGCTATGGTACAAGAGAATGACATAAGACCCTTTCCCAAAATCGACCGGTTAAAGGCGGGAGCTGAATATAAATGATTGTTCAAAGTAATGTTAATTACGGCATGATTAGTTGTTTAGTTTTCTTGTCAATCCAAAAGTTCTACGGAACAGGTTTAGGAAACAGTCTATTCCGATTGGTTAATATGGATTTATGGGCGTAACTCTGTAAAAAATTAAAGGTTTTACTTTAGGAAAATTCTTTAGTCTTAAATCTTTCTTGGGAAAAGTTAGACCGGACTTCGGGATCGTGTAAGACGTTATCTCGTGATTTGGCAGTAAAGCGGGAGTTTTGTCTCAGCGAGTAGGCAAACTCTACATTTTGAATTCGTAAAAGGTACGTTTTCATTATAGAGTAAGGGGCCAGATAGTTGTCTCAGTTAGGAGACGGACTATACGTGAGGTTCGTGGAAACGAATAAAGAAACGGCAAAAGGTACGCAATCTTAGTTTCCCGATTTTAATATGTTATTTTATTTGTTGATATATTTGCAAATGTATTCTTGATATGATGTATGTATGTATGATTTCATTTTGCAGGATTTTAGTGAAATGCTAGTCATGACATTTTATCCTTTGATTTTCTAATTATCAATTCGTTGGGAGAATTGGCAAGATTGAATGTAATTAAAATTTCATTATATTAGTTGACAAGATTGCATGTAATTGAATCTTTAATACATAGGATTGATTAGGAATTTAAATGAATTAAGCTTAAGGAATGATGGGTAATGTTTCATAGTTTATGGATTAACTCTGTTTAGAATGAGTATGACCTAACATTACATGTATACCATATACTAGTTTGTAATATTTAATTGATCACTTAAGTGTATATCTATATGCTAGTTTGTAATATTTAATTGGTCGCGTAAACTATTTTAGAATAGTTAGATCTGAGGGTCTAAGCCATATGTAACTTAACACTGCTAGATTGGTAGAGTAAGAAGTCGAGTGTGGGGTTACATACGGGTTCATACGGCTGAGCTGAATTTAATTGACCATCCCTAGCGTGATCCGAATTAAGGTCAGGACAAGCCTTGACCATCTATGTAAACATAAGAGTATGGGAGCAATGAGTTACTGCGGCAGAATTTATGCCTTTTGTTTTCTGAGCCGAATTAATGTAAAAATACAGATATTCTTGGGAATGTGACCTATTGTCTATTGCAAGACATTTTATTTATTGAAGGAAACAGCTTTCCTGGATCAATCACAGGACCCGAACAAATACTGCGCAGAAATCTAAGTCCAGAGACGATTGTTAAGTCAGAGTTCGACGGACAAGAGTCCAAGACGAAAACGCTTGACAAAGATCGACGGAGCAGGGACGAACGGAAGTCTTGATGTCCGCATATAATAGGTGATGAAGTCTCTCATCGTTGCACTCAAAGGGCACATCTCATTGGCAATGAAGATAGTATATTAACGTTAAAAGTAATTTTCCATTTAAAGGAATTTATATTGTCTTTTTATTTGAGTACATGTTAGTACCATTTTTCCTTCTTTTGTGATTTTTTTTCATGTTAAATTCTGTTGATAAACTGATTAAATTTTATATTTGTTCATTGAAAGGGGGCTCGTTGTGTTGTTTCTTCAATATACTTGTTCAGTGATCTGCATTCTTCTTTCTATCTATCCACACTGGGTAAATTACACCGCTGAGGTCATTCCCTAGCAACGAACCGTAGTGAAAGAGGTTGGCGTGTTTTGAAAGCCGCCAATTTGCCACACAAACACGTAAGTTACGTCGCTTATGGGTATGTAGGTAGGTAGGTAGGTAGGTAGGTAGGTAGGTAGGTAGGTAGGTAGGCATGCATGCATGCATAGACACAACAAAGTAAAGAATGATTCATCCGGTGCAAATTGCATAACTGCGAGGCTATGCAGTTGTTACAGAGGGTTAAGTACCTTCTGGACCGAGTAAAAGGCACAATCAGAGGAATCTGATATCCCTCCGTATAAGTAATTATCTCAAACGAGAACAGATTAATGCAGAAACAGATAATATCAAGAGGGCTTGCGCAAAAAAGAAGCAAAGGGAGTGACAGACGGGGGGGGGGGGACAGCAGCGCCTCATCGAATAGTTGCAGATGTTCCAGCAACAGCTGAGGCACAAGAAACAGAAGCAAGAAGACTTGGTTATGGAGCTAGAACTGGACTGGCAGTATTAAAACCCAGAACCCTGATCACGCAAACCGAAGAAAAATAAACGGAAGCAGAGGCTACCAATTTTTAGATAATCTGCCACCGAGATCGAGCAACTATATTATATATGCCCAAATTTTAAAGCTTGCAATCACCGATACATTTGTCCTTGATATAAGTAACATCTGCGAGCCAGGACAGCAAACAACTGACTTTTTCAGAAACATACAAATATCTTAGAAACTGGGATACTACTGGACCTTTGCCAAACTCTTTGTTTTTATGTGTCTTGTATGTCTTCGTCTATCATAACTAAAACCACTCACCAGCATTTGTCTTGTACAAACTGCCACACTGCAGACATCGTAGCCATATGAATGAAATATTTTTAAAGCTTCGTTAAAAATCATAATCACATCACTAATTTTATTAACAGTTTAGAGAATTGTATTATTCATTACGTCTAGGAAAGCAGACAAAAGGAAATCGTGTGGAATAATTTAAAAAAATAACTTGGGAAATAAATTAGGAGTGAATGTACAACTGTCGGTGAGTGCAAATATTTTAAACTTGGAACTGAAAACCGAGTACAAATTAAACTCACTGGATTCGCTTGCTCTGAAGGTGAAAACATTTTATACGTTGTTGTAAATGGCCAGATTGTTATTCAACAATTGAAAATTTTCTGCGTGTACTCACAAGTCAGCATATTAAAAAATCAATTGTTTTTCAAAATGATAAAAATTTAAAACATGATCTAAAATGGATTAACATCACAGGCTTCTAATTTGCGACTATCGCTCCCTTGCATTTTTCACACAAATAAATAATATACATTTAATAACATTACCACATTTTTCTTTTATTGTAAACGAGATTATCTTCTTAACCTTTCCACGTGGTTTTTTTTTTTTAAAATAAATCTTTCTTAGCTTATTTTTATTTTCTTGTCTCTATTTCGGAATTATCTGAAGAAATTTGAAGTATGTATAATTGATTGAGGAATATCAGTGTCAGCGAGCAGTACATAATACTACGGTACAAAGTTTTGTATCCGATATGTCCATACATGTTTTTTTTTTTCTTTTTTGTGTATGCTAGATACGGACAATATTGCTGTGTCTAAACTCGTGCCGATGGTAGATAAAAAGAACATATAGGCCTATATACTTGAAACGAAAAGGCCGCATCAAGTAGAGATACATTACACTATTCGGGAACAAATAGAATCGGACTGCGCTTCTACTGCACTCCACTACACAAAGCTAAAGCTAACTTCACTGATTTAACGAAATATCGACATCATGAGGACATACAGACTAACCTATTTTGACGCAAGGGGAAAGGCCGAACTAGCCAGACTCGTATTCGCAGCTGCTGGGCAAAAGTTTGAAGACAACAGAATCCAGAAAGATGAATGGCCGGAGATAAAGAAAAGTAGGCCCTATGCTTTACTAATGTCTTTTTTAATCTATAAAAACCATTGTTATATATATATATATATATATATATATATATATATATATATATATATATATATATATATATATATATATATATATATATATATATATATATATATATATATATATATATACATGCCACCTCAAGAACTTTTGTGGGGCAAGCAAAAGGCAGCCAAAAATCTCGATTTTAACAGTGTTACTTTCTTACTGGTGGCACACGCTCTCGTTCATTTTGTAATTAATCCGGACAAAAAGTGGCACGCTATGTAAAATAGGTTGCCCACCACTGGTCTACATGATAACACTACTTTTGACAAAATTAAAGATATCTGTAGAAATTTCATTTTTCTGTAAAATACATCAGGTCAATAAATTAATATATCTACATATGTGTAGTTCTTTTCAAAATATATTTATTTTAGGAGTGCATATTGAACTTAATCCCAACCTTGCTGTGGTAGGAAGTTGCTGAAGGTGTAGGAGGTTTCTTTAAGTAGGTTGTGGGGTCAACACAGCCCCACTTAAACTTAGCCGGGGGCTCTTCAAGGAAAAACTCCTCTGGGGTATAAACTCTGCAAATGAAATAACAATTCATCACACACATATCAGAAAGAATTTTTTGTGGCTAAAACAAAATACTTTTCCCAATAAATCAGAACATAAAAGTTTTCATTCTGAATACAGAATTAAGTCTCCTTCACAGTGTTTGCTCAATTTACTAGCTAAAGGACAATAATTTTGCATTCAAATGTTACCCATCAAGGAATGTATTAATTATATTATAATCAGTAAATATTTGTCCACATATACCTTAATTCTTTCTATTTAAAATGTGAGTACTATACTTGGCAATGCATAATGTGTACAAGTCATCAAAAAAGCAACTTTTATAGAATAGTTTTGTTAAGATAACTCTTATCTCAGAATCTCAATGGAAAATTTAAGGGAGATAACTTACTAATTTTAAGGTTGAAAGCAAACATACTATCACTACAGGAAAAATCTTTGGGTTTTCCAGGCTCCCAGTCTTTGGACCTGCCAGCAGCATCCCCAACATAGAGGATGTTTTGATGGTTTACCTGAGTGGTGAAAAAATATAAGAAATTCTTCAGGAATATAAACTAATAATGAATTGGCTTTCCCAGTTATTGTTGGCATTCTCAAGTTTTGCTTCAATAAACTTCACTCAGATCACTTAAGTATGAACAAGTTAATGAGTGTAATATAAATTAATCATAGTCTGTATTACAATTTCTTGCATTTATTTTTGTCTTCTTTCCATTGTTGGTATATTTAAAGTTTTGAATAAGCACAAGCATCAACCTCTAGTACATATAACATTCCAGGTATTTTGCCTACCTTGACTCCATTATTACACTGCTCTTCAAAATATTCCCACATCAGCGTTCTTGGCTTTCTGTAATGGTTGTTTCCAGTGCAGATGAATGCCTGTAATTTTATCATTATTTTGTTAATTTGGCTTAGGTTCCAAAAAATGCAATATAAAAGTATGGAAAGATATTTTCTTTATCAAAATTTAACTTTAACACATGTCTGCAAATATGTCTAAGAGCTATTGAGAATGGCACAAAGGAAAAAATATTTCAATTTTCATTCTTCATATATATATATATATATATATATATATATATATATATATATATATATATATATATATATATATATATATATATATATATATATATATATATATATATATATATATATATATATATATATATATATATATGATAAGTGTTCTCGCAGACAAAATGCAAGTACAATATATACAGCACACAATTATCCAGGTAAGTAAATACAATCTTTCTTATCCTGTATGTAACAGCCGCAGGGTCTGTTTAGCATGTCGGACTCAAGAATAAAAGGATTTTTGTTCGAAATCTATCATCTAACCAGTCTGGGGCAGATGCTATGGTTTCTCATTGGGCCTCGCAATTTGTTCCAATTGCCTGGTCACTATATAACCATTTTTTGTTGCAGAGCCTAAAATACCAAACCAAATTAAATCATCTTTCAGACCGAAAATATACTATTCAAGTGGAATCTATTCAATCAGATTAAATATCTTTATGTGTATTTATTTTTTTTAAGGTATCTTTAACCATTTTAGTTCAATCGCTACGAGGTCTGCAGTCTGTCAGTTTATAGTGATGACTAGCACTGGGGCATCATGCCACAGACATGTAGCATCATGTCCCGACCAATCACATTATTCTGACACCAGGCTGGTCAGTTCCAACACTAACCTAATAATGTTGAACGCAAAGCGATGCAGCTGTTAATAATATTTTTTATGTGTTTGGTATGTCTTGTCCGATATTCGAACCCTCGACCTTCCGCATCTGAAGTAGACGTTCTGACCACTTAGGCAATCGAGCTTTCATTTAAGATGTAATTATTAAACTAAAATCATAACGTAATCTATAAACACTTGTTAAATTATACTTTATTAAATGTTTCGTGTGGATATACACTAAAGTGTTTTACAAATCCTAATAAATTATCGATTTAAGCAATTTTGATTGAAGAATGAAAAAGCGTTGTTCTCTAAGACCTTAACTTATTTTGACCAAATATATTTTTGAAATAACAATTTTGGTTATGAAGGAATATCATTCAATGTAAAAATGGGTAGAATGTCGGGCTATCAGTCCGTGTCCTGGTACAAACAGATATCTGTAATATTTACCATGTCAGCAAGAGGCCACTCCAGTACGGGATTATCAAAGCATCCAAGCTGGATGGAAATGATATGTTATCACTGGTTCATGAAGTTGCCGTCAGTTGTCTAAGCACGTCAAAGTACGCAGGACGACAAAACTATGACACTGTTAAATGCAATAGTCAACTGCGCTTTCAGGTGTGCATATAATTTATTTTATCTTTGAGCCGATACATCAATAGGATTGCTTATATTAGTATAACTTGGTTATTCATTCATGGCGAATAAAATCTCTGACCGAAATCTGCCCCCCCCCTTCGTACAATGTACACACATATAGACCAACATAAAAGGTTTTATTTAGTATTACCTACAGAGCGATCACGGGCCCTGAGGTAAAAAAAAAAACCCACCTGGGCTTCTCCTAGTTCTTGTTCAAACAATGTTTTTGGTGATACAATTAAAAAGCGTTGTACTGGCCGGTTGCCCCCCCCCCACCTCTCTCTCTCTCTCTCTCTCTCTCTCTCTCTCTCTCTCTCTCTCTCTCTCTCTCTCTCTCTCTCTCTCTCTCTCTCTCTCTATATATATATATATATATATATATATATATATATATATATATATATATATATATATATATATATATATATATGTGTGTGTGTGTGTGTGTTTGAGAGAGAGAGAGAGAGAGAGAGAGAGAGAGAGAGAGAGAGAGAGAGAGAGAGAGAGAGAGAGAGAGAGAGAGAGAGAGAGAGACTTAAAATTGATAACATAATTTCTCTGTTCATGCACAAACCTGGAAGGGAAAACTTTTATCTTAAATACATAGGAATCATACTGTAGAATAGATCAGGTTGACTTTTAACTCTGTTCACTTTTATAGTCGGTTAATTGATAGACTAATAATCATTTTTATTCCCTTTCGTGCACAATCTTACAAATCAAAAGTAGCTGATTACCGTTTTCTAGTCTGAATTTTGCTGTTGGGTTGTAAACTTGATGTTAATCGAGGTCTGATTGGCTGCTAGTCAATGAAGACATTACAGTGATTGGAAGGTAAAATATTACGCCCGACAGATAACATGTCGCTGTTAATTGGCTGTGGCGTCAGCTACTTAGCCTTGTATTCCTTGCACGTTATCATAGACCAATAGCAGCATTAACATTAACGTCTTGACCAAATCAGACACACACACACACACACACACACACACACACACACACACACACAAAGCATTAACATTAACGTCTTGACCAAATCAGACATACACATACACTCACACACACACACAGCATTAACATTAACGTCTTGACCAAATCAGACATACACACTCACACATACACACACAAACACACACACACAAACACACACACATATCGATATATGGGTATGTAAAAAGAATACTATTATGGGTACATGTGTGTACCCTTATTAACTTGGGTCACAGTACTATATTCTTTTTATAATCATATAATCCGTGGATGACACTGTTTTCCGGTTAGTTACAAGCCTGGCTAATAAGAACATTCGAAACAAGTCGAAACTATACCCACCCCTATCTATTGTTGAAAATTATTATTTTATTTTAGTCCATATTTATTATAATCACTTACAAAGTAGTCATCCAAGTCAGATACTATTTTGATCAGATAGGCATTTTTTGAGAGTTCACATCTTGCTGGTCTGGTAAATATTTTCAGGCAGATTTCAACATTGCTAAGATGGTCAGTTGAAAATCTGATATTCGTAGGTTCAAATACCTCGGGAAGTACATTATTTAACTAGGTCCACAAAAATTTGAGGAATGCTAAGTCGTGCAATCTTTTCCTAAAAAAGTTTTTATTTTCCAACACAAAAATGCAATAAACTAAGTACTTCCACATCAATAGTAAATATGACACAGAAACAGTGCCGGATTTAGGCGTAAGCTAAACAAGTACAGCCTAGGGCCTCACAGTCTGAAGGGGCCTCTCAAATTTGCTTTATACCAAATAGGTCTTCTACAGCTTCCCATAGCTTAGCGCCTCGCTATGCCTAAATCCGGCACTGCAGACAGCACCACTTGACACAACAGAAATTCATGTGACGTCAAATACTTAGTTGAATAGGTTCACTTTAGCAAAGCCATATACCTCTATTTCCATGAGACTTTAAAATGTTTCAACCTTGAGTTTGTCAGGTCACTGCTAAGCATTACAGTTGATGGATGTTGATGTGTTGGGACAATTACTGGATGCAGAAATCCCATATTTACTGTACTGTATCTGTGAGCGGATATTTGCATTATTCCGTTTGGAACAATACAGCAAAGAAAAATGTTATTTAGAGACTGAAATGTATCACATGATTAGAAACGATGGAGCTTTTCTACCACATGGAAAACAAATGTTGTGGTTTGATAACAATGACGGTTGGGGACTGGCATCTGTCCACATTCTTTTCTAAATAGATGTGAATTTATTTATTCAAACAGGTTAACATTTAAACCACGGTTGTCACTGGGTGGGGTCCATGTTATAGATCGTTCGGAGTACGAAATATGCAGTACGAAGCTGTCCCTTTCATCATACCAATTATTATTCACGGTTGTCACTGGGTAGGGTCCATGTTATAGGTCTCCCTCCTCCAAGTCCTCTACTGAGTAATACCAATTATTATTCACGGTTGTAACAAGGTGGGGTCCAGGTTATACGCCCCCCTCCTCCAAGCCCTTTACTGAGTAATACCCATTATTTTATTTGTAGCAAGTCCTTGTCCTTTTTTCCCAATACTACTTGGACAGTCTATTTTAAAACTGACCGCCAAAATGCTGATAGTGATAGTACGAAAATAACAAGCTTCAGGAGACTGTGTAAGGACACTTTCCACGGTATCAGCTAATCAGTAAAGAAAAAGTGAAATCTCCTGAGTTTATTTGGCCAAATTCGAATCATATAAAGTGATATGTTAACATGTTGTCGCATCAAAAATATTAAACTATACAAACTGCATGTGATGTGTACCGGTCAATGTGATAAAAGAATTTATAGTTTTACCTGTAGCTCATTCGTGGGGACATTTTCTGAGAAATCGTTTACTATTGTGGAATTTTAACAAATATACTTGTTGTGATGGGTGGGGGGATTTAAATATTCAAACCCTCCTCTCTTTTATTCGGGGTCGTTAACTAGGTAATGAGCTCCCGCTATGTAATTGCTCAGTGTGGACAGATAGATGAAACGTTTCAAATAGCTGAGCAAACTATTGAAAGAAATAAAACAATAAGTAAAACTATAAAATTTTAATCAAGTAACATATATTCAAATACAAATCAATTTCCATACAACCGATTTACTAATTTACGTATATTCAAATTAAAGCATAGCCAAAATTCACTTTCCAATTCGACCAACCCAGTGACAAAATATAATTACAGTGTACGACTTGTATCATGTATTTGAGTGTTGACTTCGAGTCCAATCCTAATGTTTTAACAGCATCACCTTGACACTTGTCTTCGCACGACGATTTGTTTCCTATGTCTACCCACGTGCTTGGACCCCTTCGGCTCCCACTATTTTGACATCCCGTAGATGTAGATTTCCCCTTTAACTCATTTGGGTCCTTCTGTATTCTTCCTTCTTCTTTCTCACGTTCGGAGTACGAAATATGCAGTACGAAGCTGTCGCTTAAAACATAAAGTATGTCTCACACTAGACAAATACCACTAAACATCTACATATAAATATAAACTATATTTCTCGTGCCCAGATTTACGTGATTTACACTGCATAATTCTGACCTAACGTGACTTTAATAGATACTCCTCACAGATTATATGGTTTCGTTAAGTTGATACACATGACCTTAGTTCACGTTCATTCGAACTCACTGCAAGTTCTAAATTCCCATGTTCCTTCTATACAGACAAATGTGGTCTTATACGCCATCATATATTACAACACAACTCATTTGCATTTGGCAATCAATGCAATTTAATGCTCAAATATTTATGGCATAATATCCACTAAATCTAACTATCCTAAAGTAACTTTCATGAGCATTTGTCATTACTCACAAGAGAAAATATCATCTTACTCAGAGATTCAATTCATATAGCCTAAGAAATATGACATATTCGTATATTAGGGTAAATTCGTGAAATCCTTACGGAATTCTACATATCGAATATTTAAATAAATGCGATCCCTCAATTCTCTCAATGACTTGATAATTAAACAAATTTAAGAATTACCTGGTAGAAATAACATATTACAAGTGTCCTAAGAAATGAATACACGATACATGCGTGAATCATAATATATCATATCTGCAGACAATAAAACAAATGAAATAGCATATTAAAAATTTGGAAACTAAAATTGCGTTTTTTACTGCCGTTTATTCTTTCCAAACCAAAAGTCCTAGCCTTTAGTCAGTCTTCCTTTCTAAGACAAGTATCTGGCCTTCCTTTGGTAATTTCTCGAAGACACTACTTCATTAACGAGCGCCTACGGAGTCGACTTAGTCTTCTCACAAGAAAAAACGGACTAAAGGATTTTTCAAGAGATAGTTTCCTAAATTGCTTCCTAAGGTTTCCCTGGCCAATCAGAAATATCTGTTCATAGAATTTTTCCTCAAAATCAAGTGTCTGTCGTCGGTTTCACCAGCCTTAAACATGCCGCAATTAGCTTCCTTTGAAAAATCGATTGTTTGATGTGAGTTTCTTTTGAACTGTTACAGGTCGGATTATTATTTCGCAAAAGCTATGTACCATAAGAAATGTCCGGTTCAGATTCTACTGAAGATTAACGTAGTTACTGTTATGTTTACAGATGAAACAAAAAATAAACATTGAACGTTCTCCAGACCTTTTTTCTTCGATTATGTTAGCTTGAATGCAGAATTTATTTAACATTAGGTTTCAACAAGTTTCATAATTCGACACATCACACTTGTTTATTACTTCATAAATTCTGTAACCCTATAATATATTACTAATGAACGCTGTATTGAAATGATTCTTATTATTCATTACTCCAAAGGTTTGGAGAGTGTGGGGACTGTTTGTTATCCTCCAACTTGTTAGGACAAACTTGCTAGGAAAAACATGTCTCAAGTGCGGGAGTATGTATGTATGTATGTATGTATGTATGTATGTATGTATGTATGTATGTATGTATGTATGTATGTATGTATGTATGTATGTATGTATGTATGTATGTATGTATGTATGTATGTATGTATGTAGGTAGGTAGGTAGGTAGGTAGGTAGGTAGGTAGGTAGGTAGGTAGGTAGGTAGGTAGGTAGGTAGGTATGTATGTATGTATGTATGTAGGTAGGTAGGTAGGTAGGTAGGTAGGTAGGTAGGTAGGTAGGTAGGTAGGTAGGTAGGTAGGTATGTATGTATGTATGTATGTATGTATGTATGTATGTATGTATGTATGTACGTACGTACGCACGTACGCACGCATACATGCATGTTATTATTTTTATCATTATTATTGCAGCCATGCCCTTTGGACAGGTTCCCCTATTAGAAGTGGATGGCAAGCCATTGGCACAGAGTTATGCAATTGCCCGCTATTTAGCACGTGAATTTGGTAATACACACACATTCACACACACATACATTCACACACACACACACACACATACATACATACATACATACATACATACATACATACATACATACATACATACATACATACATACATACATACATACATACATACATATATATATATATATATATATATATATATATATATATATATATATATATATATATATATATATATATATAAGATCATGACGCCTCGAATACGGTGCCAATTTGAAAACAACATGCTGGGATAAAAATAACACTGTTATTAAACCATGAAACGGTTTTCTGTCTTTAGTCTTTTTGTTATTGACTCGGATGTGTTCAAATACGCATACTGATATCAATCTGATCAATGTTAATTAATCAATCTGTGAAGAAGAATGACCTTATTGATCCGATTCATGAATTGATTTAATATCTTTGAAAAATTACAAATTTCGCAAGAAGAGAAACAAGTATTAACTACAGGGTCTGTATTTGTTGTTCTACGTATTACTCATTACAAACTGCATAACGTGTCCGCAGAGCTAGGTCATTGTACGCTGCATTAGGACCCGACTTATAAGCAAGCTTAGACTGTAAAGTGACAAAACACGGTATGATTAGATAATTGTGCTTATTATATATATATATATATATATATATATATATATATATATATATATATATATATATATATATATATATATATATATATATATATATATATGTGTGTGTGTGTGTATGTGTGTGTGTGTTTGTGTGTGTGTGTGATATTGTGATAAAATTAACTAACAAATGAGACCCTTAATTGCAGGTGGACTTTAAATACAGAGATGTCTTGTAAAAAAGGTTTCACTATGTACTAGTTTATTTCAGAAGTTCTAAATTATGAATGCTTTCAACATTTTTCTTGGCAGGTTTTGCTGGAAGTTCTAATTGGGAATTGGCCCAGATCGATCAGATTTTGGACCTAGTAGATGATGCAAAGAAAGAAATGTTAAAGGCCGGCCATGAGAAGGATCCAGACAAGAAGGTGGAAACATTCAAGATGACATTGTTTTTCATGAACAAATGTATAGTCTCACCGTGTCAATCAATCTTAATTAGTACCTCCTTATCATCTTAGCAATGACCAGTAGAATAAATTCCTATTTGTGTCTGCCACGAGTGCGTAATCAAACATAATCCAGGTTATTTTTAGGACCAGAATCGGACAAGATCCCACAATCATTATTTAAATGTTACATTTTGGGATAATAGAATAAAATATAATAATAAAGGTGACAATGTCACAAAAATATTACTTAAATACAAAAATATATGGAAATTCCAGAAAGCAAAGTTTGGATTTATGTATTTGTAATAAAGCTTTAGAAATTGCGTAGGTTTTGTGAGTTTAGGAAAGATCGTCATGTGCAAGTAACGATGGTCGGGACTTCGAAAAAATAGTGAAAAAAAAAAACAATTGCTGACGCACATATTATGTTTTTTTTGCAATGTATCTTGTTATAAGGAAGTTAAAGAATATGAAGCATACATGTAACACAGAAACGAACATATCCTGTAAATATTCGTGTCCAACTAATAATTAAACAGACCCAGATTTTACGGCATATTACGACGGCAGATCTGGATTTGCGCAGTTTAATGTGAGTAATTAGTGGAACAAACAACGTATACCTGGACCTACAGGCGTATTATGCTGCGGCAGATCAAGATAGTTGTTTGCAGTTTGACTCGACTTATAAGCGAGTACAGACAGTATTTTTAATATTTATTTTTTCACCAAAGACCTATACCTGAACAAATTCTGAAGATATATTCAGTGAAACCTAGTTTATTATGGAAACATGCAAACACTTCTTGCCTCTGTTAGATCGCAGTGATTTCAATGAATCTTTGGATGTAATTAAAACAGCGGTTCCATTGGTATCTTTAATAGCAACACATATTGAAGTTTTACGAAGATATATTTAGAAGAACGGTAGTTATATCTGTAAGCCATTTTACTTTCTCTGATCATTATGGTCTCGACCTTTGGCATTCAGACCCTTAATCGAAACTCGTGTTACTGAACAAAAACCAGTTAATTTTAATTGCTCAAATGATCTTCACTACATAGATTCTGACACTTGGGTTAATGGAATTCTTTGCATCCTAAAGGAAATTCTCGTACAAAGTTTCGGTAAAAATATTTAAAGTAGACATATAACTAATGCATGGAAACTATTATCCAACGGCCGCATAACAGCAATAAAAAAACCTCACAGGTGAATTAGATACGTATTCGCTGGCCAGTTGTCTCACTTGGGTTGGTGTCACCCAGTGCGTTTGCTCTTGGTGTCACCTTTATGGACCTCCTTCCTGCACAAAATATTCAAACATTGTATAGACAGTCATGTGCGGTAACTCATGGCGTCACCCACATCCCAATAGACCTCCTTTATGCACATAATTTTTTATAGACAGTTATTTTGTCGTCACCCCTTTTGATGGTGTCACCAAGTGTGTTCCGCACACCCCTAGTGAAGCCACTATCGCAGAGCTTAGAAACGTACTTGCTCCAAAGTTGTAGAAAGAACCTTCACTTGGTAACCCTACTGCACAATTGGTCTTATTGACTTTATTGAATTAAACAAAGATTAAATATACAATCAATATAGCGTGCTGAAGTTTACTGAGGTAAACATTAAGTGGAAACAGAAAGACAAACAATAACTGAAGAAAAAAAATTCTGTAAATGCAAATACCGGTGCAAATGTGCAGCTCCCTTCTCTGAATTTACCACATGAAACATCTAATCTTGGGTAGAAAATTACTTCATGCATAATAAACTCTAGTTAGTCATCCCGAATGGACTGAATTTGTATACCCTTTTTCTCTACTTTGTAACACGTACTTAACCCAAATCGTATGTGAGCTTATAATTTTGATAAATGGTAACATCATTTTTAACTCTAGCAACTTTAGTAGTGTAAGTTGTACCTCAGATGCTGCTGGAGGCTTTCAAAATAGACCAGGACTGATCAGAACACCTATTGCGAGAAGTAGAAGATTCTTGTAATGTGTGTATTGTCTTTTTGTTGCAGAAAGACCTTGAACAGAAACTTCAGGACGAGATATTTCCTAAATTTATTGGGTTCTTCGAAAAACTGCTGAAGGACAATGGAGGACAATTTTTTGTGGGTTCATCGGTACGTAGCATATTAATTAATGTCTCTCCATAATATTTAAATATTAGGACTGGTGTCAAGATGATGTGACTACATGTATGTGACACGATAACTCAGTGTGCTAGACATCACTATAAACTGTCACCCTACATACATCATAGAGAAATGACTAAAATTGTTAAAGATACGCTAAACACACACACACACACACACACACACACACACACACACACACACACACCATAAATTTAAAAGCGTTTGATTGCTTTTTAAGTAAGTTGGTAAGTTGTCAAATACTGACTTTTTCGCGCCATTATCTACGGACTTACTGCACAACAAAGAATCATTTTTTTTCTCATTTAAATTGGTATCTGATTGTTCACAAATAATTAACAAAACTATATTCATAAACTTCAGAGTTTCCTGGGTTAATTTATAATTTAACCATGAAAATTACGTGAAAATTCGCTACAGTAGAATCTGTAGAATAAAGCAGCTGTTTGTGATATGGTTTCTAACATGGAGTAATTGATTTAAATTAAAAGGTTCTTCAGACTAAACTTTGTGTTATCTGACTGGATCATACTTTGCATGATCTATCACTAATACACATCAAGAAATATAATTGTATACTACTTTTTAATTTAATTAGAAAATAATTTATGAGGACAATATATGTTGAGTAAAAATGTCTTATTGTTCATCGAAATATTACAAAGCTTTAATTTTAATTGTTTTTTTTAAAGTATATTAAGAATTAGTAATTAGATGAACTTTCAGACCGAACATGTTTTTAACTTACAGAATTGGCAAAGATCTAACAATGTTTAAATATTATTTATAGGACAGTTAAGAGCTTTAAATTTAAAAGTAGATAACATTAAATTCTGATTTAGCGAACATACATACAAACATACATACATAATATATATATATATATATATATATATATATATATATATATATATATATATATATATATATATATATATATATATATATATATATATATATATATATATATATATATATATATATACCTTTTCTCCAAAAAAGTTATCTCTGGCTGACCTGGCAGTACTAGCACTTTTCGACAACCCTCTACAGAAGAATCCCAGCCTGCTGGACAATTCGTCCGCCCTCCAGGCTCACCGAAAGCTAGTCCAGTCCTCACCAAAGATTGACGAATATTTGAAAACCCGAAAACATACGGATATGTAACTACAATTGAATAAACAATGCTACCTATACTATGTACATTCCTAAATAAAAGCAAACTACTATTTTAAAGATTTATTTGTTTCAATTGTTGACATATTCGGCCTTCCTTTGTTTCAGTTGTTGACCTATTGGATTTTCTTTGATCAGTAATATATAATTTTCTTTCAAATAAATTTACTAACATCTGAACAGCATGCATCTTTAGTAGTATGTATTAATAGACATTCAAATTATTGATTCCTTTTCTCCGTCAACTTAAATTCGGAATTATATATATGCATGAATGGATGCTTCTCACAGTTGTCGAAAGCAAGAAAAAATATGGTATCCACTGAATGTAGGTAGACCAGATCCATCTTGTCTATAATACGAACTTTCATCTTAAAATGTGTTCCGAAAAGCCTAAAGTTATCGTTTTATCACCGAAATCCATCCTATTAATCTAGTACTTTGTGTTTTGTTGTTTTTGTTGTTGATTTTTGTTTTGTTTTGATGGTGTTGGGTTGTGGAGTGGTGGATGTTTCATACGCGTAGAGTATAAATAGATTCTGTTCGAAGTAAAGGCTTTGAAAAATGTTTTCTTATTCCCTCTTTTGCATGAGTTTTTAAGCGGAGTGTATACGCATTTTCGCTCCGTACTAAATTTGCTACGAATGTACGATCGTCCCACGCACAATACACAGATGTTGGATTACTAGGACAAATTGCAATCCACAGAATACGCATATGCACTGTACTGTGCTTAATGTATGAGAAGTTAATTTGTAACATTAAAAAAAACTTAACCATTTTAGTGTTATCAGATAATGTCATTTTACTACAACCAACAATAATATCATTGGACCAAATATTAAACAAACAACACACATTCAAACAAAAAAAAAAAAACATTAATTACGACACGAGAATGATCTGGTGTTTATTCTAATGACTTTCAGATCACTACTGTGATTTCACTACTATAAAAATCCTTATTTTTCGACAAAACATATATTGTCAATAATATATAGTGTGCGTGCTATTTGTATTAAATTTGCTATTTCCATTTTCCCGCAAAATTACATCAACACATCAAGATTGAACATTTGCTTACATATCCCAACCAAATATCACCCTTAATATGCAACATTGATAAAAAATTAACAGCGATAGAACAAAGAAACACGAAGTTCAAAATGTGCAAGACATGAAGAATGCTTTTGTATACATTTGCCCTGCAAATATTTGTTCAACGATATAAACAGAAATATCATTAAACATGTATGTGTTTAAGCATTGTCAAATATATAATGTACTTTTTGTTATTCTAGTATTTGTTCAGAAATACAATTAAATACGTTTGCGTAGAAGCATTGGCAAATTCATTTCTTTTTACGATCATCTCAAGAAATGCGAGCATTAAACTTCAAACACTATCACAAAGATTGTGTGCAAAAAATGGAAGAAATATGTTGATAATTACAGAAAAAAAAACTCTTTAGGATTGGAAGGAAGAAAAGGGTAAATGAAGAAACACAGCAGCAAATTGTCGATCCAAGAAATGTTTCTGATCTTATTATAATCGAATAAATGCACAGATAACCAAGAGTCTCTCAAAGGACTGACGCTCTACTGGATGAAAGGTTTAATAGATGGCCTCTACGGCGGCAATATTGTAGGGGAAATCAATTAGTCACCATTATCATTAAAGAATACTTTGAGATCATAATAAGTATGTTGGCGAAAACCCCATATCAATATAATATCTATTTAAAAAAAGAGAAGCAATAACAATATCGTCACGGCCATTCTCTATCTAAAATCTGCGCCATTTTGATTCAGGACCCACTCTGTATTGTACATGAGACGTCTTTTGATGAAAATCCAATGTTCATATGACCTTCTATCCAGGATTAGCAATGATAGCCTGGTTTTTAAGATGGCCTTCATGATAGCAATATTGGATGCCAGATTAGCATCATTTGTATTTAGAACCAGCTAGACACCATAACACGTTTTCCGGTAAAACCTCCATGTTGTTATGACTTTCTGTTTATGAGGAGAACTAATTACAAGATTATCAAGTTGTATCAAGTGTCATTGGCATGATTTTGATTTAAAACCAGTAAGTTATCATAAAAAGTCTTATGGTGAGAATCCAATGTCTATATGACCTGTCATCTATGAGAAGTAGTATTAACAAGATTTTTCACGATAGGTTGTAATAAGTCTTCATTTTCTATTAAGCCTTCCATGATAGAACAGTGCCTCTAACATATTGTAAACTATAATGTATCCCGCTTTGAAGGAGCAATGAAAAAAGTATTTGTTTTTATTGATGACAATAATATTTAATAGTAATATAGTAATAATAACTATGATACTAGTTTAAATTCCCAAATTATAGACAGAAAGAACAAACTAAGACTTGCGTAAGATCATTCTTTACAATCTCAGACACAGTCCGTAGTTGTACATGCATGTTTATTTGTTCATGAGATGTCTATGGTCTTTGATGTTTAAATGATTTTATTTTTATATTTATAATTTTGGTATATGGAATATACAGTGTGAGATAAAGAATTATTATATAATCTTATATGGAACATTGGGAACCAGTCTAGAAATTAGTGAAGATAAAAGAGTGTAAATATGGCTTTGGGTCCTGGCTTGTGTTCATTAAGGACAAGCTTGTTTTAGGGATGGAGCACTGAAGAATATAGGTTTGACTAAGAGCATTCAGAAATTTAAAGTTACTGAATTTTTATTATGGTGGTTCGATATGTCTACTAGGGGGCTGAATTAATACCGTGAGTAGCGAAGGTACACATCACTTGCGATGCGTTGCTGTCTTTTTTCTGTGGCAGTATTCCTACCCAGACCTACCATCCAATAAGTTTTCTTCTGAAACCAGGATTTCTTCATACAAAGTATTGTATGTTTTGTATGATATTTGTCTTTGAAAAACAAGTGCCACAAATCTTGCAGGAGACTCTAGCGAGAATTTTATTCGTTTTTGCGGGGATGAGGGAGGAGAAATGTGGTGGTGGTGGTGGTCTTTTGAATACCATCGTCATTTTGAACTGTACTTCAAAATATGCTACGTGTGTTGTCCACAGTCAAGTTCTCTTGAGGCAACACAAATAAATGGATCTGTATTTTTCTTCTCTGTTTGATTTTAATTTGTGATACCAGGAGGAAAGCTTCAAAACAAAATTCTCAGGCACAGGAAAGTTATCAGTCTACAACTGTTGACGAAGAGTGCAACACAAATTGCAAATTGTCATGGAGAGAAGAACAAACGCACATTAAATAACATGCACTGTCTCACCTCTACAAACTAAGTTAGTTAAAACCATAACGAATTTTGACATTAATGCTGCATGGAGTCATGTTAGGTATAACAATTTGTAACAGTTTTTATTTTTGTCGTCATAGATTAAAATTATCTTATGTTCGATTGATTAAACATTTACAGAATGTTTTGTTGCTAAAGTATGCAGTGTCAAATAAGGCACATTTGGTTCTTCAATTTGCTACAAACTTACGATATTTGTTCTGCCACCCTAGAATGTAATGCATTCATTGACGCATTGTCCCATGATAAACATTGCCATAAAATGTTTTGCATTTTTTTAAATGTCAAATTTAGTTAAATTCGTTACAACATTACTTTTCTCGGTTTTTTGTGCGGTTCACTCTAGATTTAATTCACTTGGTTAATATTATCTATGCTAGACTCGTGAACAAATAAACCTGCAATATTGTCAAACTTGTCCCAGTTTGCCATAAAGCCAAAGTTCTTGTACTGCTCTTCGATTTTCTAAATGGCAGAACTATTGTGCATCAAAGTTGTGCTCTGTACATAGAGTGTGCATAGTCAAAACATTTTCTCCTGCAAAAGTGTGCTTGTGTAACTTAGAGATTCTATAAAAAAAATCAGGACATAGATACACTTAGCATATCCTCTTGAAAAAGAATCAAATTTAAATCTCAAAAGACATTAAAAAATCAAACTTTTCTTCTTTAACTGTGTTTCTTTTTGAATTTCTTCGCTGGGGTTGGGTTCTTGCCTCATTTGTTATGCTTATCATCCTGTACCTTTCTTTCTTGACATGATAACAGGTATTTTGACGTTGTCCATTTTTTCTCCCCTTCATCAAGGCTCGTTTTCTTTAATGTTGTGGATTGTCTGCAGTCAAATGTTCTTTCTCTTCACAGACCTAACAAGTATCTTTCCTTTTAAACCATGATCAGAGTATTCTTACGGTTCTCCATAAGTCTTGTTAAATGTATTTTTAAATGGCTGTCGTAAATATATAACCATAAATGTAATCTACTTGGGTTCTTTCATGATCACAGATTGAAACTATTCGATTGTATTATCTGGCGTAGACATATACGGGGGTCGGGAGCGTTCATGTTATTTCTTTTCTCGGAGTAAAAACTGTACATTTAAAAAATCAAAGTTCGTGTTTTCATTCTTTCATTAGTCACATACAATGTATTTGGCATAATCAGTTACACAATGTCTTTGGCATAATCAGTCACCTCTTGTTTCAACGTGTAGAATCCAAGCCTTCTGCAGTCAACGTTGCACAGGAAATTAAAGAAATCGGAAAACGCAAGATTCTTATGACACATTCTTATTTAGTTACAATATATTAAAATGGAATTGTCATCTAAAAGTTTTCTTGTTAAACTATGCCCATTTATGCCCCCTTTTAATGGCCCTCAGATGCTATATTAATAAGGCATTGGCATCTAAAAGTTTTCTTGTTAAACTATGCCCATTCATGCCCCCTTTTAATGGCCCTCAGATGCTATATTAATAAGGAGGCATTGGCATCTAAAAGTTTTCTTGTTAAACTATGCCCATTCATACCCCCTTTTAATGGCCCTCAGATGCTATATTAATGAAGCAATGGCATATAAATGTTTTCTTGATGACCCACATCAATTTAGGACTTTTTGTAGTGGTTGGATGCCCTGAATGCCCTATAAAAAAATATCGGCATGAATATATCTATTTATTTATCCATAGCTATGTATAATGTAATGGACCAAATGTTTAGGTCAATGACTTCGATATATTCAATATTTTAATTCTATCACGTAACAAATCGGCTATTGGTATCATTATTTCTTATATTCGAAAATTTGGCAAGAAGCTATGTCAAAAGAAAGAAGTGTATCTTTCTATCGCATTGTATTATTATTATTACTTTTGTTATGAACTGTATTGTTAGAGATTTTGATTAAATTTTGTCTTTATTGGTAACAGGGGCTCATTTATTCTGTTCTATATACCTGTTCAGTTCCTTATCTATTCCACTCGATACTTTCTCAAATTATGTTGATATTTACTCGTTCCGGGCAAATTACAATGTCGGCGATCATCTCTAGGCAACATAACCAAACGGATAACACCCACCCCAACAAAGCTGGGAGGTATGTAAATAGCCACATATACCTACTTTTAGGAGTTGTATGCTCTGGACATTGTATTGATAAAATAAGAGAATTAACAAATTTTCTTGTTGACCTACGGCAAATTATGTCTGCTTTTAATAGTTGGAGATACTAGATGCTTGCACACTATGACACCTAAAAACATCATACACGTATTGTTGTCTCACAATTTTTGATTATAACTCTAGCACTAATCTTTTAACACTGCTATTAAACTTTTAAACGATCGTTTGCATCCATTGATTTTTAAATAGTTTTGGAAAATTGATACATAGATGGAAAACATTCAAAAATCGTCAAAATGAATCATTGCAAACATCTGCCATATAAAATAGTATATAAAAGTTGTCTGAATATCATTATAATCATTTTAAGGGAGATTTTAAACAAAAGGCCCAAAATGGTCTAAAATTACTCACTGGACTTTTTTTATTGTTCGACAGCATGTCATAATTTACTATAAACTAAAATAAATATGCATTTATGTTTGTTATCAAGTAATCCGTGACTTGCAGCTGGTTAAAATTATGAATGTACAAACATATCAAATTCAAACACAAAACATATTGACAAAGTTTATGTTGAAAACACGTTTTATCTAGTCTGTGTCTAACTGTCCACTATCACTGAAAGTAAAGCAGACTCCAATATGGCGATGCCCTAAACTTTAGTAATGTATTACATTGCACACATAATGTTTCTTTAAATATCTGATGGAATCTTGATTAGTCATTTTTTAATTCGTATTTTTAAGTTCAAAACGGGAGCTAGACATTTCGACTTCAAGACACTCCGACCTTAAGAATATGCCCAACTCATTTCAATCCGAGAAAATTTGACTCAGAATCACGTAGTTATAAAACTAATAATTAGCGCATTGCTAGTGGTTATTCCCACTACTCAATGGTTATTCATTGACATATGCAGTTAAGGAAGATACGGATACAATACTAAATCTATGATAAATGATCTAATAAGGTAATTATAATTAATAGTGACTTTTATAAGTTGGTGAATGCATCCTAATATGAATATAAAGAAATTAAAAGTATCACATAAAAGAACCAAAAAGTCTTAAAACAAAAAATTCATATGGCCATTCCCACTAACTATAGGGTAATTCATTGATGTCTGCAATTAAAAAGGTGCCGACATTACTAAGGTGTTTAATCCTACGTCATTACGTTGATAATCTTAATCAAAACAAATAAGTCGACGAAAAAAAATGTCAACAGTTAATAAATAATTAAAATTACGTTCATAACGCTAATGAATGCATGCTAATTTGAATTTAAAGAAAAATGAATGAAAATTCAACGTTTCACACAGTTAATTTGTACAAAAGAGCTAGAAATTTTCATTCCATACAAATTTTTATCCTGCTCTTTAATAAAGAAGTTTGGTACACTTGTAAAAAATTTAAATTATTTTATATTAAATTTTTTATTGTGACATCTCGACTGGACAAGTTTTGGTATAATACTGAATTGTGTTAATTGTACATTAACGAGGTATGAGTAATGTAAGCCATTAAATACGTTTCTGTTTCTGACAAGACCATTCTTAATGAGATCCTCATGAATATTAATGACTTGCGAAAACGAGGCTAAGCTAGGCAGATTGCGATAATACTGTATATATTATGTAGATTACTTTAGCGAGAGAATATATATTGATCGCGGCTGTAATGGATATCATGTATTTTATAGAGATTGTTTCCTTTTGTGTAAGAATATATAAACTTATAGAATTACTGCTGTATATATTATAATGACGAAAATTTCCTTGATAAGTCCATTCTCTAAAACGTAAGTTGATTTATGTCCTATCTTGAGTCTACTTTTCTCTACAGCACACAAAATACAAGCTAACGATAGAGAAAATAAACTATTTAAATTTTGTTTCTAACTAGGTATGGTTTAAATGTACAGGTATGACCAATTAATAATGTGCGTAAAACACGGGATTACAATAAAACATTTACAAAATGTGCATAGTGACACAAACTGCCCTTTTAACAAATATCGTCCACCAAACGAGTAGAGACTTTGTGGTGTGCTTTAAATAGTCGGCACGCTTGCATTTTAATTTGTATCAGAAGTGCACAACCTGGTTGTTTTTATGGTGCTTGCTGCTTTTAGTTCCTGGGGGTGGGTGGGTTGGGACTGAGATTTTTCTTTTTTCAATGATATTTCTTTTCTTAATCATTTGTCAACTGAAAATATGGATGTACGATTTTATTAATACTTTTTTTTGTTTCAATAACATATTGGAAGTTAGATATTTACCCACAACATAGCATTATTTGTTCAAAGCTGTATGAAAACTACTATATATATATATATATATATATATATATATATATATATATATATATATATATATATATATATATATATATATATATATATATAGTCAAACCCTACCCACAAACAAATTGGACCCTTATTTATCTAAATTTCTTCATTGATTATAATTAATATTATTTTTGTGGAGTTCGTAGATGGATGAATTTTAACACCCAATATGTATATTGCAGATATTAGAAAAAGTAAAAATAATAGGCAAAAATCATGTCTAAACAATTTTTAAAAATTGTCATTTTATGAATGGGATATTCTGTTTGTTTTTTAAAATAATTTTCTCGTTAATTTTTACAAAACTTTTATTTGCCATAAATTGGTCCCCTGTCTCTAACAAATCTATAATCTTGTGCTAGCTTAGCCTCGCTTTGGATTCGTTAACCCAGGGTCACATTAATACATTAAATGGCTAATAACAGTTTGACAATTGATTTCTTAAAAGGTGTAATAGTCCTTTTGGTACTACGACTGCAAAGTAATTTTTCTTTTTTTTAATTATATATCATAAATGAACATTTTTTCATCAACCATTAACATAGCTGATGTTCAGCTCCACTTTAAATCCTCCCAAAATGCATAGTGACATGTACTTCAGTTGTGTGTACAATTTAAGAGGCTTACCCAGTCATCTTAGTTATAGTTGACCCATCTTTTTTATTGAACGAAAAGGTCATTGACCGTGGTGCACTATTATATGACCCAGACATAAACACAAAAATGAAGCTCGGGTCGAATTGTCCTTGGGGTCGATATGTCCTAGCCGAAGTGTTTTAGGGATGCAATGTCCTGGGATTAAAATGTATAGAGCCCCATTAAAAATGGACTTATTTCATCCATTTTAAGAGCAATAAAGGCTGCTTAGCTGGACAGCTTACATTTATTCACATCATTGACTGGATATCTACCTAAATCTCTTCATTAATGTAATGAATTTATAAGATATTTTTAAGGTAAAGAAACCAGTCTGTATTATAGAAAATTCATCATACTCATACAACTGCTGTTATGCTTTAAATAATCATCATAAATGTCTATGATGTGTTTTCTATAAAATGTGCTAACACTAAAAAATAGCATTTGTCTAAAATATTTGCACAGAAAATGTTTGTGGATAATATTGGTTTTAACTTTAATAACGTGGATGGAACATAATACACCTGCCCAATGTTCAACATTCTTATATTTAGGTACTTAACACACCAAACATTTTTAGGGCAGAAACCATTAGTTTCTTACTGGACTTACTATGACTAAAACCTCTGACCTTTATACCTCAGAATAAATACAATTTTTTAAATACACTAAGTGCAAACCAGTCATGATATTAGGCTATGGAATTTAGTCTTCAACTAAAGTTATTCCCCAAAAACCTGATTTACTTTGAGCTACATGAACCTTTACGTTTAACTGCTAAATCAACAGATATCTTCCATACCTTACACACAAGCCCTCCACAAATTCTGGTCAAGGTATATAGTCTAGAACAAGTTAATATGCAAGAAAAATTGTCACTGTCACAGTGACCATGACTTTACTTTGTGATTTTCCTTTTTACTGAATTACTTATGAACCAAATCCATTGGTAAGTCATTTGCAAACTTTGGTGGAGGTACACAGTTTATAATACAAATATTGATACAGAAACCATTTTTTCTTCCATTACAGTGACCTTTACCCATGGCAACAAAAGTGACAGAAAGTTTAGTCCAGGTCTGTGATGCAGAACTAATGTTATTGTGTGGAAACCCTTCTTCTATCTTGACCTTTTTATGACCGACTCCAAAAGTGATAGGCTTCTTCCAGACTCCAGGTGCAAGCCATCCACAAAGTCTGGAAACATGATTGTGAAGAACGAAAGTTATCATGCAATAACCATGTTTTTAAATCAGTGACCTTGACCTTATAACCCTGAATAGATAGGTTTTCTCCTTACACCAAATGCAAGTTATGAAAAAATTTTGGCAAAAGTAAATGGGAGACAACTTAATTTATTATCCAGAAATGCAATTGGTAAAAGACAATGAGAAAGACATAACAAAATATGTCCACCCTATAAGAAAAGGACAAACAAAGCTTTTGATTGCTTTATTTCAATTTACTTTAATCAATGTATCTAAAGGTGTAATCCATACACAGGCAAACTGCAAGACATAATTCACAGTATAAAACATAATGATCATGCCAAAATCATTATGGTTAACAGTTATGCACAACAAACATTTAAGGCATAAAAAATCCTGATATATTCATAAAATGGATTTTATACTATATACAATATTAGTAGCAAATTTGTAGGCTGCATCTTCGATGCCAGTAAACTGTTTGCAATGTGTTATGGGTTGCTTTAAAGACTAAGGCTCTAATAAAAATGTGAGTGTGTTATCCTTTAGTTTGAATTTTGACATCCCAAACTCTTCTGCACATCATTATCTGATTGGCTGTTAGTAACTAATTTGGTTTAAACTGGTTAAGTTTAATACCCAAATTACTACCTGGCAGTATTAGCTGGCTACATACAGAGGCCCCTATTTTTTTTATTCAAATGTGAATAATCAATAGGATCCTTTCTTACTATGTATTGTTACAAATGGTTAGGGAACAAAGTTCCACCAACTCAATGTCACAATCCATATGTAAAAAGTGCTATCTACCCTTTATACATGATCCACCGATTCTAAACTAAGCTCTTTAATTAAGCTTAAACTTATATTATGCAATAAATTCATTTATTTCTCAAAACTATTACTATGTTTACGGAGTCATTATATTGAATTAAATTAGCCTAAGGTTACATTACCAAGCAAGAATTGAAAAATGAGCCATTCCTCAAATAATCAACATACAAGATAAGACATTGAGACTTTATACATTTCTTGAAAATCAAAAACCCAGATCATCTACAGTTAGCTACCTGCTAAACTTTATTCTTTACTGAATACTAAGGCCTTCAAAATTGAAAAATAACCAAATACAATTGAAAGATTTTAAAAAATCGGCACATCACTTAATGACAAAACCCGTATTCATCTATCAATACTGTATAGGGTTTATTGATTGTGTTTAGCATGTTACATGTATATCAGGAACTATACAAAAATATCCTGAGCAAAAATTAGGCACGAAAACAATACACATTCAATGATTTTTTATGTTTTAATGCTCAAAAAAATCTTTCAATTTATTTAAGGCTTCAAAACTCTTCTCTAATGCAATGACTGGTGCCAGGAAAAAGATTGGAGAATTACTTATGCAAATAATGTTCCGGATGAATATGATTTTCCAATCAAAATATTTAGAATACTGATGGACAGACAGACAGACGAACAAAACTGAGTGACATTGATGATCATAAAGCAATTTCCAATATTATTCCAATTAACCTTAATTGTAATTACAGTTTTAATGTCTCATCCTTTACTTTATGCCCTTTGACAAGATGAAAAACAAAATTATACAATGTTTCTATAGAAACCACTTTTGCAATTATGATGAGGGAAATGATTCTATTCGGTTTAAGTACTATCACTAGATGCTAAAATGACAATAATGATAACTACACTAGGGTCATTTCCTATGAAAGTTTAAAGTCATATCCCTTGACATTAACCAGAAACTCTTTCAATTTTTGGTACAAGAAAAAAAGGAAGGATGTAAAAAGTTTCTGAGGAGTTAAAAATCCCTCTAAGTCAAACAATGATGATTTATCTTTCCACACAATGACCAGAAATTTATTTTTTCTGGTATATATATATATATAATGTTCATATTTGTTGTCCTTGACATCTATTTATATAGAAATTAGCTACGCTAGGAATGTAATCAAACTTGATGTGGCTAGATGTGAATTTTTGTTAAAAAAAATTATGTTCCAATGATGAGACTTAAAGTTTGTTTATCTTTTATGATACAAATATTTAATGTTAAAGGCACTGGCTGCTATTTGCTTGTACCTATTGATTTTTCTATTTTTGTTGATATAAAAGATTTTTGCCTGTTTATGCAAGACTGACATATAATTACATAGAAATTACCTAACCTAAATTTATCTAACTTAAGGCAAGATATGAAAAAAATTATGTTCCACTGGTGAGACTTAAAGTTTGTTATCTTTTATGATACAAAGTTTAATGGTAAAGGCACTGACTGCTATTTGCTTGTACCACTTGAGTTTTCAATTTTTTTTATAAACGATATTTGCCTGTTTACGTCAGAGTAATGTATAATATAAAGAAGGATGTATTGGCAACACTATTTCTTGTAAAACCAACGGCATCCCAGATAAAAAATGATTTTAATGTTAGCATTTTGTTGCCTTTAGAATGTTACAAATCTGATAACTATGTAGATCAATTATAAGCATTCTTTGAAAAAACTGGCTGAAAAAAAAAGACATGCAAATATATCATAATCATATATCATAGCGAGATTTAATTATTTTGTGTGTGTGTATGTATGTATGTATATATATATATATATATATATATATATATATATATATATATATATATATATATATATATATATATATATATATATAATTTACACATATGTTACAAGCACTTGACAATTACCAAAGGTTAACCAAAAAATGTGTTGGTTATTTTTTTTAAAAAAACTTTCAATATGAGAAATCACACTGACACTGTACAATTGCTAATGTTATTGTTAAAAGTTATCAGTAATAATCAGAAATTAAGTGAAAAAATATATCAATTGATAAGTACAGGGAGAAATTAAATATTCAAGGGAAAAATTCAATGGACAAATACTGGGAAAAACTTCAATATTAAAATGAAACTAGATTACAAATAACAATCAGGTTACTGCAAAATTATGTCCGATTTGGACAGGTGGCTTTCATCGTGAGATGAAATATGAGCCAATTTACTAAGGTTATCACAAAAATGTGGACATTTTTTTTTACAAAAACTTGGATATAATCATATAAATATGTATTGCATATGACTTCCAAAATCTTTGGAGTGAAACTTATAAAATAAAGAAAGTATAAAGTTTATCATTCATAAACACTTAACAGTGATATTTACAAACAAATCTACCTCCATACATTTTATTTCACTTCATACAATAGCATCTTTCACAGCCGTTTGCAAAATCATTGCGATTAGGTGGTACTTTTTGAAGATGCTGTAAAGATATTCAAGTTTACTTTTCAAAATAAAAATCATATAGACACTGTACTATGCTGCTATTATTGTTCAAAAATACCGGTAATAATAAGAAATTGAGGGAAAAAAAATATCAATTGATAAGTACAACTAGAATTAAATATTCAAGGGAAAAAATTCAACAGTAATGTACTGAGTTAAATTTAACAATGAAATATTGGGAGAAATTCAATAGTAAAGTTCAGGAGGAAAATTCATTCTTAAGGTGAAAATAGTTAACAATTGGCACACAAGTGAGACCTCAAAATTATATTTTGTTGGACAGGTTGCTTTCATTTTAAGATGAAATATGCTAGTAAATTTATGAGCACATACAACTGTCTTTTATCAGCAGGTACATTTTATTTGGAGGTTTCTGCAGAGGAAGGTGCCGCTATATATATTTGCTCCAATGAAATACGCTTTGCATCTTCTCCTTAAAGGGTCTATTACAACTGACAATATGAAGCTGTATATGAAATGATATTGTCTGCAATTATTATGGTTTAATAATTTAAAATATTATTTTTAATAACTTCAATTATTTTTCAACATTCAGATAGCATAAAGCCGTTTTTTTTTTCTTATGACTCTGGGTAGGAATGGGTTAACAAAACATTATTAGACCTTCAAAGAATTAGAAATGATGAAATTCAATTGAGCCTGCAACATTTGATTTTGTTTAGGATAATTAGTGGAAGATTAAACTCTGTATTCAACATAATATCTGCACAGCGAGATTACAATTGTGTCATGTAGCTAAATTTAATACCTACAACTTAAGGCTCACAGCAATAAATATCATAATTAATGTCCCTACCATACTAGGCAGGTTAACATTTTTGACTTTATTTGGAAACTCTCCATTTTGAAGATGCATAATCTCTCCTGCCATGTTCATTAAACAGTAGAGGCATTTATGAGACTGATTTAAACAATAAGTTTAAATGCTAATATAATTAACAAGACATCTGATATGTATATTGTAAAGTTCCATGAAAAATGAAAAATTTGATACAGGAGACGATAAGGCCAATCAAGAATGGAGATCTGTCAAATCAGAAAAATAGATCACAGTTACCCACTATAGAATCTGAAATGACCTAAATGCAAAATTGAATCCAAGTGTGATGCACAGCTTACACCATATGCTACTACCACTATCATGGTACAGAATAAAAATGAAGGGTGTGTACATGGTAAGGCATGTGTTGGCAAGCATTCAATCAAATACGGTATTCTGGTTAGCACAGTAAAACAGATCATACTCATATGGCTCCTAGATCTATATTAATATATTTATAAACTCCACAAGTTTCTTCCTCCTTAATTTTTTAAGTGCAATATCAAGTGAACAAATTTAAATTCATTCTTATGGTGAGGGCATACATTTCAATTGTTTAAATGCAGCCTTTTCCAGGCTTTCTCTGTGATTTGGATGGGCAATCTTAATCAATTCATAAGCCCGCTGTCGCATGCTTTTACCAAACAAATAGGCAATCCCAAATTCAGTCACAACATAATGTACATGTGCTCTTGTGGTGACAACTCCACTTCCTGAAAATAAACATAATGAAAATATTAATGTTTTTAAGAAATAAATCTATATCATACTTCTCCATATTACACACGAGCACTAACTTTTCACAGTATGAAAAATAATGTCATGTCATACAACACCAAGCCAATGAACAAAAGAATAAAAATATACATGAAAGTCATGTTACTGTACTATTTTTAGTTCATTTTTAACTGAGCAATCATATATCACCCTATATATCATTCTAACAAGACTTAAAGAAGAGACTTTCAATTCATGAGAAGTAGTGACAGGAGCAAGATTTTCAAGATAGCTGCTGGAGTGGCCATATTAGACATCAAAACAGCATCATTTTTGTTTTGGACCAGCTAGACATAATATAAAGTTTTTTTGGCTGAAAAACCCAATGTCAATGTCACTTTCCGTACAGGAGGAGCTCCATGAACAAAATATTCAAGGTGGCCACTGTGACAGATATACTTTAGGTCAGGTCTGGATCATTCTCTCTTCTGGACATCACAAAAAGTATTTTGGTGAAAACCCTGACAGATATACTGTATGTTCAGTTGTGCATCATTCTCACTTCTGACTACCTGGACATCATAAGAAATATTTGGTGAAAACTCCATGTCAATATGTTTTTCTGTTCAGGAGATGCAAAAATGAGATTTTAAAAATGGCTGCCATATCTGTAATTTTGGATATCAGACCAGCATCATTTTTATATAGGAACAACTAGGCATCATACAAAGGATTGAAATGAAAATCCCATGTTGATATGACCATCTACATAGGAGGTAAACAAGACTTTAAAGATGTTGTGGTCATACTGGATGTCAGATCTGCATCTTTTTCATTTAGAACCAACTAGGCATTGTTAGAAGTCTTTAAATAAAAACTATATTTTGATATGACCATTTCTTCTGGACGAGTGTTAATCAAATGTCAAGAGCAGAACCATTTTCATTTAGGAAGAGCGGATTAATGTGTGTGCAAAGTTTCATGGCAGTCCTCCATGTAGTTAAGTAGGTTAGTGATGAGAAACTTATGTTAATTGACAAACAGAAAACAGATATTCCCAAAAGTTTTTCTGGTCTATGAACATTGAAGCATAAGATGAGAATTCCACAGAATGCTGCTCTACCATGGCATAATTTAATATCCCTAACAAACATACACTACTCAATTTGGTGACTGTACACACAAGAGCATTTAAGAAACTAGACTAGATTGAAAGGTTTAATGTAAAAATTAATTAGCATGAATCGTGCTGTCCAATATGAATATGCATATCAAGTACCTTGATTATACACACGGTGGAGACAAAGACTTAGCTTATTTAATCTAGTGTGAAATATAGGTCACAGTTACCAATATATTTATATAGTGAGTAGTAACCTCCAAGATGAAGTATGATAACAGTGCAAAGGATGTTGTCAAACTGCGAAATTCAGCAAAAGTCCTTTGAAGGCAAAGTTGCTCTAATGGTTGAAAAGAATTGTCATGAATCCTTTTTCAATGATTTCAGATATTCTTGATGATCAGGATGGTTGGCATATTGGATGTATGTTCAGGACCATATTCTTTAAATACCAACTATAAATTCTTTCAATGAAAATCCCATGCTGATATGATGATACATTCAGGAAGAACAGCAGTAGGTTTTTCCAGATGACAGCCATATTCCATATTATACGGACATAACTTTTAGTTTGGACCAAAGAGGCATCATAAGAAGTATAGTGATAATCAATATGGCCACCAAGGTAGACTGGCTCCAACTTCATTTAAGAGTAACTAGACATCATATGAAGTCTTCTGTTGAAAACTCCATATTTTTCATGCAGAATGAAGGTTTTCAAGATAAGTGGTGACCACTTTGGATGTCACCTAAAGACTATTTTCATATTAGGACCAAGACTTTACTAGAAATCCCCATCCTAAATCTTTATGAGGTGTGGTAACAAGATTTTCAAGATGGCCATTTTGTGGACATACAGGATATCCAAGTGGCACCATTTTCTTTGGAACAAAACAGACCTTAAGATGTATGTGTGTGTGTGAGTTGGATTTTTAACACAACTTTAAAATGTTCAGTCATACTGCTACGATGTCTGCAGTGTAGCAGTTTGTAGTAATGTCTAGCAATGAGATGGCATGCCAGACATGTGGCATCATGTCCCAACCAGTCACATTATTCTGACACCAGGTCAACCCAGTCCTAACATATTGTTAAGCGCCAAGCAAGGAACCTGCCAGTACCATTTTATATAAGTCTTTGGTATGACTCAGCTGGGGTTCGAACACACAACCTCCCACATCCGAGGCAAATACTCTAACCACTTAGAGCAGTTACCTTGAGATGAATGTGTATAAAGTTTATGACAATCCACCAAATAATTTAGAAGAAACAATGACAAAACACTGTACAATAGGATGGATATGACTAAGGACAGACAAAAGACTTTCCCGCAAGTTCTTCTTATCTACGACAAATTGAGTTAAGAACATAATGCCTACGAGAACAACAATTCCATCAGAAAAATAATCCCTATGCTTCACAGGAAAAAATCCTGAACCTGAAAATGAGAGCAATTACAGCTGCATACATATACAGATAATTAGGTAATCAACTCATTTATTGACAAACGACCCAAGATAATCAAGCTGTGACAACCAGACCAAGACAGAAAGGGATTAAAAATATCTATGATTTACATCACATAGTTGAGCAAAATAAAATCTAAAGTTTGACATTGAATGTTAAAAATAAAATGTCTCAATTTTTTAAATGTGGTCAAAATCAGCACTGCAAACCTATACTTTAGTTCACATATGCAATTACTGACCTGCCTTCAGTGTAGGAACAATCTTGGTTTCTCCCCTCGAGGTAGTGGAGGGCATTGCTATGATTGGTTTTCCTTTTCCATCCAGACTTAGTGCGGCCCCTCTGATAAAGTCAATCTGGCCACCAAAACCTGTGGAAAAAATGAGCTTAACATTAAATCTATTCAACTCTCTTCCACAAATGCTCAAGTCATATTGTGTAATGTATTTAAATCAGCTCTGACCACTCCTTACAGAAAAAAAGAAAGAAAATAAAACAGAAGCTTAAATTCCCCTGCCCAAAATTAAAACACTTATTACAAAGATTTTGTGATACTTATGTGGATATATCTACAATGGCATTAGTTAACCAATGCTCTGTCCAATTCACCAATATGCTGGAATTATTTGCTTCAATCCATCATATACCCCTCCTCCTCCTACTACCAATTGACAGCTACAACAAGTGTTATGCCCATGTGGATAAACATGTCAACTGAAGCAGCATACACTTGTCCTGTCAAACTGATGTAAATGAGGGAGTTAATTTGGGGAAACCACCATATCCAGATATACCAACACTAGACAGGTGTATGAGCAATTATGCTAATTTAAGTGGAAAAAACAAAGAAGCGTAATCAGAGCATAAACAATGTACACTGAATACAATAATTACAGAAAACTTTATGAAAAACATAATTTTTTTTGCTACTTGTCCGGATCTTCAGCTGGTTTAAAACTTGTCACAAATTCCATGTGGATAGTGTCAGAATACACACAAAAAACACACTTACAAATTATTATATTCAGAATTCACTTTAATCTACATGTTAAACATTAGTTGAATGATCATGAAGTTCAATGAGCATGATGATGTGTTCAGATTGAGTGCTGTCATTCATATTCCTCTTTATACATTTGTAAGGTGCTTGTGATTTGTCCTTTTTCTGATCTGACATGTATTGAAATTAAAAAGACACCTCTAACAGTTTGCATTCTTTCATATAACATCCATCTGGCATTAAGTATAGATTGGTCTGCTACCTAAATATATAATCCAAATATAATGAATCTATGAGACAAAAGTTTTCAAGTTTAGGAAATCTGTTATAAAACAATAAGGAAAGCAAATGATGGACAACATTATTATATTCTTATAGCACTATTCATTTTTAGAACATTCTCAAATTTAGATGCATGTATTAAAGAGATGATAATAAAAAGGGCAAACTCCACTTTCTCTTGCTTTATTTTTTTCTTTTTAACTGTCCCAAAAATGTGTAATCCGTATACATGCAAGCATACAACATTCTGAGAAAATTCGTACTGATTATGTTAAAAGTATAATGGTAGGCATGTATCCACCTGAACTGGTCCAAAAAGACTGGTAACTGTCAATAAACTTACCTGAATATATTCTCTCTCCAATGGAATCAGCACACACCTGCCCTGACAGATCCACTTCAATACAGGAGTTTATAGCTGTGACCTTGGGATTCTGGCAGATAACAGAGGTACTGTTTGTGAAGGCCACATCACACATTTCTATAAGGCAAAGAAACCATTATTAGAATGCTTATGATAAATTTGTGGGTTAAGTTTTCTGATCATATGACTAATATCTGATCTCTGTACTATGGTCAGCTCTGAAACATTCTCAATTGGAGGTCATGTATAAACTAATGATAAGCCCATTCCTCCCAAAGAGCTGTACTGCATATATGTAATGAAAAGCCCATGACTGAAGATATCTTAAGGCCATTCCATTCATACAGTTGTGCTGTGTTTATATAATGACAAGGGAATAATTGAAGATTAACCCATTCCTCTCATGAAGCTGAAATGTATTTATGTAATGACAAGCTCCTGACTTAAATAAGCCCATTGCCCTAAGTAGAGATGTATATTATTTATCTGATGAAAAGCTTAGTACAGATACACTGTATTCACCTAATGCCTTTCTGTCCAACTGTTGTAAACTTTTCAGGAAATACTGAAAGGTTTTTTTTACTTTCAAAGGATATTTGGAACATGCTATAGAGTTTTCCTTATGTAACTTTCATTAATAATATTAAGTGGATCTATTTATGTTCTAGCGGTTCATCAATGTTCTTATAAGCAGCTGACAATGTCTAATAAGCTGCCAATTAAAATGACACTCTCTGATATGTAAACAATTAAAATGACACTGTCAAATTTTTAAGTGAATCAATTTCAAGGGATTTCACAGAAGACGAAAAAATATATATATGGTAGTTTTGATTGGTTTGATAATCTTGGACTGCTAAACATATTCCAAACTGGAATCATTTTGACATGATTTGAAAACTACTTAAGATTCTAATTGCGTAGTGCGGGGCATTCATATGTTGTGTTAAGATATGATTTCAATCTGTTTAGCTGAACTTGGTCTGGTAAATACACATACAGGAAACTCGACAAGTATGATGTTATCACATGTTGTTTCCCTTTCATCTGAATTTTTCCAAAAACATTATAGTGACATTTTGCTTTAACTGATTTCAAGAGACAATAAAGATTCATTCATTGGTCAATTTTAATGTATCAGTTGATTAATAACCAAGACTGAGAAGGGAGGAGTGGGGTTTCCACTCACTTCTCTAAAGTGTATGGTTAGCTTCTGCATAGAGACCAAACTTCCATTCAGTCCGAAGCAAAATTATTACATTTATTCAACTGATAAAAAAATACCGGATTTTACTCATCACTTTTATTTTACGCCATTTTATTCCAATAACATGCAATGTTAATCTGAATTCATTTATGGTAGCCAATATATATATATATATATATATATATATATATATATATATATATATATATATATATATATATATATATATACACACATATATATATATATATATATATATATATATATATATATATATATATAATTTTTGTACTGATTGAGATTCTTAGCACTGTAGTTCCACAATCTATATTTACCATATTTCTTTTGTAGGAGTAAGTAAACACCGAGATTATTAATAAATCAGGATTACCAGAAGTGCAATGATACTTCAATTATGACAAATATAATTGGAACACTAGTTGAGATGATCTTGTTGCAGACTTGTGTAATGTTTTTAATACTGTATCAAAAGCTTTGCCAAATGCCTGGTTAATAAAACCCTGACATTTAATTAAAAAAAAACTCCCAATAAAACAATGTTCTATTGATCAAATATACAATTGCACAGCATCAATCACAATTAAATAATAAGCAGATACAGTCTTTCCTTAATGGCTTATCAAAAAGCAATAAACTAATGATTCAGCTTAGAAGCTGCTTTTTTTGTATGGTGCAATGACTTTGTATAGCCTATTGTCAGCACTGAACTGTGTCAGTGTTTATTGTGTTAACCTCATTTAGGAATTCTGAGGATTTCAATTTATATGATGCTACTAAAGGAAATAAACAGGACTAAAAACAAATGTGGGTTAAGGAAATTCTGGTACACTATGATTTTGTTATTGAGCAGATTTAAACTTGAATAGAAATCCCAGAAGAAAAATGAGAAAACTGATCCAGCTGTGTTCACATGGTTAACAAGCCAGCCACATAACTATTTCCTCATTACATGATAGCACCTGTTTGGCAAGCTAAAATAAATGCAAATGTTAACCAAAGTAATGATGTTGTAGTGATGGATGGACTGAAGAATGGACAGATGAATGGACTGACAGACTTGTAGACCAAAATTGCTTTAAAACTAGAAAATTTAAAATTTTAAATTTAAAGAATGATAAAAATGCACATGTGAATTAGATTTGCTTACCTACAAATGGATTATTGTTCATGAAATTATAAAGTTTATTTGTCCCAACAGAAAAGCTGCTGACAATCTTGCCAGTCTGTATAGACTTCTCTGAATTAGTGATGGCACCTTTCTCCACAAGGTCCACGACACCATCACTAAACATCTCTGAATGGACGCCCAGATTTTTATGGTTACCCAGCTGGGCCAATACTGCATCAGGGATAGAGCCAATACCTGCAAACAAGAAAATTAACTGAAATTAAGGGCAGATTGATTGTATATGATTCACAAGAAAAAACAATAATGCTAATTTGAACCAAAAAACAATTGTGTAATAAAAAAAAAACAAATAGCTACTGATCTAACATAGAATTATTGCCAAGTAAATAATGCCAAAATAAACAAGTGCTGCCTGTGAACAGATAAGTAAGTTGTGACATAGCTTTTACCAGAAGGCAAGACCCCTGGCATGTAAGAGTACACACTTTAAGTTTCTAGTAATATTAGCTGAATAACAACTTGTACAGAATACATATAGTTTTAAAAAAAAAGTTCAACACAGTGCCTTAACATTGTTTTCTATGTTGTCAGTTACACCACAGCATAAGTCATGTCATTCACAAACAAGGCAGAAAAAGTCTGCAAGTTCATGATGGGGACTGAGAATGTCTATAGATGCATTAGGTTTCGTTGGCGGCTGTCTTCTAACAACACTTTCAACACATACGTGACTATATCATGCCAAGAAAACGAGAATCAACTGGTTTTTCCAGGGTCACACCAAGTAACAGACATAGGCTGTCTTGGGCAGGTATCAAACCCATAGCATTTCAATTATGAGTCTCTGCTCATCCAGCAACGCAATACTCATTTACAAGTCAAGTTAAACTGCAAACAACTGAAGATCCATATCTGCAATAGCATAATGCACCTGCAGATCAGGGTATATCTTGTTGTTCTATGGATTACTCCTAGCAAACTGCACAGACTCAGATGTGTCAGTGCAATGGCAGATCTAGGTCTGTGCAGTTTACATTTGGCCTTGACATATAAAAGAGTATATACGGTATGTACAAATGTCTTGGATTCTAGATCCATCCTTGTATGGAGGACATAAGATTATGGCACTGACTTCGTTCTGTAAAATGTAGAGCAATCTCTGATTACTCTAAAAGTCATGAAACTCCAACACAGAATTTTAAAGCTGACATTGCTTTGCTGCCACCCTAAAAGTCATACCTACCTTTTGTTATGCTGAGGCAGGCAAGGCAAAAGATAATCAAAAATTCTGCAATGGGACATTTTCTAATCTAAATAAAATCAGGACTAGACAAAATTATATTCCTGACAATAAAAGAGGCCATAATGTCATGAAATTTTAAAAATCTTAAGCAAAAGATCACAATGTTGACAAAATCAATATCATGGCTGCTATCAAGAAACTGATACAAAGCTATGCCTCAATACTGTATATTATGACATTTTTTGAACCATTTTTTTATGTACACAGTCTATCCCCCCAAAATTATAAATTATTTTTTTTTATACAAATTGTAGGTTTAATTACTGAAATGCTGTACAAGTCTTAAATTGGAATATCAACATGTTTGAGAAATGATCATTATATTCTCATGTTTGAAATGAGATTTAGTTGTGTGGGTCGTTTTAAAAGCATCAAATTTTAAGCTATGATTAAAATTTGTTTTGATATGCAGAGATGATGGGTTTCAGTTCAATGGGAAAACAAATGATGATAATAAAGGAAATATTCAGGACTTAAAATAAAATTTCAGTGGAGGGGATACCAGTATACTATGGCGTTGATTATGAGGAACTTCCCACTACAACATAATCTGTTGTAGAAATGAAAGACCCATCTATATGGTTGATGAGTCAGTCTGACTACTTTCCTATCCATTTGACAGGTGATTTTTTAAAAAAAAAAAAATATAAACATGTCAAGCACACATAAATTAGATGTTATTTTTCTGATTTGTTTCAATGAGGTCCTTTATCTTAATGTATAAGACAAGTATCTGTAAAAGGAAGCTCATGTACTTACTAAAAACAGAACCTTACCATTACAGGCATGTGGTATTACCAGTATACAAGTTTACCGTGATATTTGTTTTTGGTGGTACCACACTACTTTTTCACTGTACTGGTACTTTGGAACACCTCTCCCTCGTTAATTCATGTACAACAGGGTCCAAAAACAGAGACAGATATAAGCTAGTGCACTAGTTACATATTGAGCTCTTGTGATGCAAGACTGGTTTTCACACCTTCCATGAAAGGAAAGATACAAATATCAAGCTGACTGTGAAAATAAAAGTCTACTGATGAATCTAATACACAGTGTATTTGGATTGACTCAGCAAATATGCTTATGGCAGGCACCCAAATGATCCATACTGCAACCTATGAATATATTCTGGTCAGAACATGATAAATTTAACTCAGAATCAGTTTAGTTACAAATCTATTACATAATTGTTTCAGGCATCAAATGGTGGCAGAAAATTCTGGGGTTTTCCCCTGACTTTCATTAATATTTGCAAAATTCAAGGACTTTTTACAGTCAGGAAAAAATAAAATATCTTCTAACTTTTTCCTTGATTTCCCAGTAGCAAAGGAACCCTGAAAATAACTTGAATGCAGGGAGATTTTGTAGGTTTTCAAGTACTATGACAAACAAAATATAAGTAAAAAAATTTGCTCACTCCATAGAATATGTTCTCTGATCAAGTTTCATTCTACCAATGCCCTTCAATATTATAAAGATGGAAAAGATTATTTGTCTTTCCAGTAGGGCTGAATTTAGGAGGTGGCAAAGATTACTTTACCAGTATTAATATGACCAGGAAAATATCTGAAGGAAATAAAACCATTTCTTTTTCTAACTGCTTAGTGTTGAAACCATTTTAGATATTCTTGATCGATGAATCAGCTTCTGTGGCAACCATACATGTAAAATCTGCACCAAATTTATTTAGGACAAAATAAACATTGAGAAGACATTTGCTGGAATGAATTAATGATAAAACTTTCAATATCTTCACTGTGGCTATCTAAGAAGTTTTCAAGTTTAAAGTCTATGTAAATTTGACCATCAATTCTAGAGAAATGTGATAACAAGATTTTCAGGATGGAGGCCAATAGTGGATGTCGGATCAGCATCATTTTCATTCAGGACAAACAAGCCAATATAAGAAGTCTCCTGGTGAAAGACCCATGTTGATAAGACTTTTCACTTAGGAGAAGCAGTGATAACATGATGTTCTACACAGCTGATGTGGTGAAAACACTGGATGTCCGAGTGGAACCATTTATTTTCATGTAGGACCAACCAGATCATAATCATCTGGTTAAAACACTATGCCAATATGATTTTCTGTTCTGAATATTGATAATACAAGTTTCAAATAGACTGTCTTGGCGGCCATACTAGACATGAGATCTGCATTTTCATTTTGATTTAGGACCTTGTCATCATAAAAAGTCTTTTACTAAAAAAAATGTTGATGCAACCATCCATTCAGAATTGTCAAGTTGTGGTGGCCATTATGCAAGTCAGAGCAGAACCATCTTCTAGTAAAAGCTATATATCATAATAAGTCTTCTGGTGAAAACTTGAGATTGATATGACTTTCCATTCAAATGCAATAGTGATTACAAGATTTTAAAAATGGCTGCCATTGCAGCCAACATGGATAACAGACTGGCACTATTTTTATTTAGGACCAACTAGACATTAAAAGAAATCTTTCAGAGAAACTCCATGTTTTATATGACCATCCATTCAGGAGCAATGCTAAAATTTTGAAATTGGCTTTTGTGGCTGCCACACTGAATGTCTGGGCAGGACATTTTCAGTTATGACTAAATAGAACATGGGATGAATGTGTGTTTAAAGTTTATGGCAATGTATACCCATTTGCAAAGTTGCTCCATCTGCTACAAGATTATCTGCAATAAGCTTTCCGATCTGTACTTCCTCATCTGTCAATTTTTCCTTCTTTAATTCATGAAGAGGCACATCTTCCCAAACCATAGCATCAATGTGGGATTCGTGGATGACTCCATCACCGAAAGTCCTTGGCATGTGTTTATTCACTTGGGCTGAAAACAAATATGAAATCAGTCAATTTTGTTCAAACTTTAATGATGAGGACTAAATAAATTATTTCTCTCATTTGAATTAAACAACACATTAAGCTATGAAATAAAAGACACAATATAGGACATCACAAACCATCACAACATTATTAGCAGTTCTAATTTTTAAAAGACAGATTTTCCAGCTTGTAAACAAGAATCAAGTCTTTCTTATAACCACAATATTTTTTTCCAATCCCTGTTGTATGGTAAGAAATGAATAACAATAGTTTTTCCAGCCTCTATTCCTGCTGGATAGCCTGTATCCATTGTTATGTATTCATTCAATGTAAAGTTTAAGTAACACTTTTTAATATTGGGCTAAGAATTTTTTCCTAACAGTAAAAATAAGTTGTCACATGCAATCAGAGAGAAAAAACATTCTCTAAAGGGCATATTGTTCACTGTGATGAAGTGATGACAAGTGGGTTCAACATATTTCTTTAAATAAAAATGAATGTTGGAAAAAATGAACCAATGTACATTACTTGTATCAGATGATGCAATGAGGCTGTGGTGATTTTAAAAATATCAAATTTGAAAGAAAATTCTGGCATAGATGCAACAAAGGGTGTGAAAATATAAATCACCCAAGCAAAAAATGCAAACAAGAAAATCAAAAATTATTTTGACATCTTTCAAGTCAATGATTATTCTTTTGGAAACCTCATAATCTTTATTACAATAGCAAAAATGGTGTCCTGTTACATCACCAAACAATTACTAATTACAATTTTCATATTCTTAACCAAATGTTCGATATTCTAAGACTGATTCTTGGTGCCTCCATTATCTGAGTCAAAACATCAGTTGTATATTTTCATTGATATTGCAAAATTTGATGGACAAAGGTTGCACTGATGTCAAACTTTCAGTATTTTCTAAGCCAAAAAGTTATTCCAGTACAAAATACCAATAAGAAACTATGGTTATTTCTTTGGAAATAAATTGCCCATAACCTAGTGTATCAAAATTAGGCAGCATGGACAACTTAAAATAAGTGAAATCTTTAAATTTTGTCTAAACTATAATACTTTTTCATGTCAAAGTATGTATGTATGTATGTATATGTGTGTATACACACCACTCCCTCGATAACTCGTGCTCGGATAACTCGCGAACCCGCTTATAACGGGGTGTCCGGCATGGCTCCCAATTTTTTTCCAAGGAAAATATATTTTAAAATGTGTTAAACATGAAAACAGTCGTGATAAGAAATTGTAAATTGGCAAATTTAACCTTGATACATAGTTCGTTTTTATCACTGAAAATGGTGATTACCGTATTTTCCGGGGTATAAGTCGCTACTTTTTTTTTTTTTTAAAAATGACGTGTGCAACTTATATGCAGGAGCGACTTATACGATAAATACATTTTTTAATGACTGTGACTGATGCGCAGAGATGCTGTGCTTTAGTGAAATGCATCTGCCGGTATACGGGCAAGCCAATTGCTGGAAACTTACATACGGTACACATAAGTATTAGACTATAAGATTATCAAATTAAATAGCCAAATAATATTTAGTTATATAGGTGTTAAAATTTGTTTTTATTAATAAATAATAAAAAAATATTGAAATAACAATTGCCATTGTATTTCCTTTATTATTTGGCATGTACATCTTAGAATCTTTCGGTCTCTAAATTCAGTTGTAAATTTCAGCACATTTTCCCACCCAAGCTGCTAGTCAAAGTCCTTTGAACTTGCCGCCCAGCTATTGCATCATGTTCTTTTGATGTACTCGAATAAATACAGAATGCAGAACTGGGATTATTTTGTTATTTTAAATAAAGAATTATGTCACTGTAAAGCATTTCCGAGACCTCTGTTATCACTTCATAATTTACTTTAATAGTAGTTTATAAAAACACAATAATTTTTTTCGGTTGGTTTTGCAAGGGCTTGTTATAAAAAAAACAAAAAAAACCCAAAAACATAGCAGGTATATTTCCTCTGATGATTGCTCTAGTTTTAAACTCTGGATTAAGCCAAGACTGGCTTCCTGGAGAGAAATTCAAAGTACCGGTAAATTAAAAAAAAAATAACTGGAAGGCTGGTGAACAGTTTCAATTGTTAGGTGAATTCGCAACGTCTTCGTTAATGTGTTAAAATCACTGTAGTGTATAAAGTGCCTTTGAAGTTCGCTGGGGTTGTGGAAATGACCGATATGTACCGTTCATACAATGGAGCATTATTAAAATATAGTTTCACAATAGCGTTGTATGATTTAAAATTGTTATATTAGCATAAATCAATAAGTTTTGTTTTAAATTAAATTCGTGCCATTTATCATGGCACCAACAACTAGAAAAAATACGATGCAGAATTTAAGTTAAACGTCGTAGCATTTGCGAAAGAAAACGGAAATAGTGCAGCAGAAGGAAAATTCAATGTAAGCGAGAAGATTATGTCTTTTTAAATTTTTAGACCCATTAAATTCATGTTGGTAATGGTTAAACCTTGTGAATTTTTTTTCTTCCATTTTACTTCTACCACAATAAAAATCTACACATCGTTCGATCAACATTGTTTTTTCGAAGTGTGTCGATCTTTTGTATTTGAAAAAAAAACCAGTCTACTTTGGTTCAAACAATAAAATTAGAATGTATACCATTGACCAAAAAAAATAAGTGACTAATACACAACGTGTGAAGTACATGTGCTAAGCTAACGGAAACCAGGAGGAATAATGTTTAGATGATTTTCTCAATATACTGTAAGTTATCCTGAAATAAATGTTATTCTGTGAGGAAAAACTAAACAAAGTACACCGATATCAAAAGATATTTATCCACTGTTAATCTTAGCGTGATTATTAATTGAGTATTCAACATGCCAAGCCACACACCCCCCTTTTCTCTGTGCGACGATCCCATTGTTATATTTGTTGTTTGTGATAGGTCCCTCGATAACTCGCGCCCTCGCTTATATCGCAGTCGATGTTTTTGGACCCTAATGTGCACGAGTTCTCGAGGGAGTGGTGTGTATATATATATATATATATATATATATATACATACACACACAAACACCACATGTCAGGTAATTATGCGCAACAATACATCATTTCTGTAAACATTGGATCACATGTCATTTTGGGTCAAAAATCAATTTGTGTCAAGAAAGAATGATCGTATTTTAATTAAGAAAAGTGATATTAATAAAGAGTACAAAAATATACCACATTTTGACTCAAAATGCATGTGAAAATGTGATGTCAAAATCTCAACATAAAGATGCACTCCATGACCTTCTTGAACCAGTAATACAGAAAAACCTATTTAGAATCATCCAAATAAATACATTATATAAAAGATGGAAACTTATACCTTAAAACAATTCTGCATCTTAGTCCAAGTTTCCAGCTTTGCAAAAGTTGTTCCACACGTAAAAAATCATCTCCTACCCAATATATCAACTTGCACAGAAAAAAATCAAACATGCCAAGTGAGAAGAGGTACAGCCATAGTGAAAAGTAAAGCTGCCAATCCAAGTGTTAAACAATACTGACTGCTAATTAGTAAAATACTGATTTTTAGGAACAAATACTGATCTTTAAAACTTTAAAGTATATGTAACTGCTTACAGCATCAATAAGTGTCAGTAAAACCAGACAATAACTTGATAAATTATTTTATGTCATGTGTTGTACTCTTGCACATTCTGAGTAAGTCATCATACACAGGCTGTTTATAAGAGCCTTTTCAGCACCTTGTCTTTTCAATCATTATTGATTCCAAAGTTCCATCTTTCAGTGATGATCTGAATTCTGTCTGATTTTGTTTTACTGAATCAATGATCTTCTCACAATCAGTAAAGAATGATGTCCTAACATAAAATTATTCATATGACTGTTTTCATTCAAGTAATCTATTGCAATTTTACTGTCTGGAAAAGTGTGTGAAATAAATCACCAGCATCATTATTAACTGAAAAAAGAAGTTTCCTTTCTAAAAGAAATTTAACAAAATGTCCTTCTGATTGATTTACGTTAAGGTTTTCTTTGTTATTTATAAACACATACATGCCAAACCCTGGCGAGAAAAAGCATAAACCATGTGGACAAAAAGAGTAATCTGAGCATCAAAAGAGTAATCCACATATAACATAATAAAATTAAATGTGCATATGTACAAAATGATTTATTTACCCATCTGGTCTTTTAACATTGATTATTGCTTCACGTTTTATATATATAGCACTTTGAGCTTAAAAAACTACAGTCTCTCATATTGCGATTCAAAACACTTTGTACCAGCCGAGACTATGAATGTTTTGCACACCAGTAGGCCACTAAGTGCTGGTTACAGAGCATGGATCTTAATTCAGATTTATTTTTGCTAACTGAACAATCTCTTACAGTCAGCATTAGAATGGTAAAGAACTTAAATTCCTTTCAAAACCTGACAAAGAGGAGGAAATTGACATCTTCCATTTTTTGGGTCTTGTAGCTGGGAAATAAGATGCCATTGTAAATCAACTCTGTCCGCATGAAGTACATCATCAAGTAGAGTGCCAACTTGATACTTCAGGAGTTATTATAATCTATCGACAGCCTTTCCTGCAGCAAGGTGCATCATATGATGGGACAAACTGATATGTACACTGATGGAGACATCATATGACTGGGACAACTTGATATGTACAATGATGGAGACATCATATGACAGAGACAACCTGATATGTACACTGATGGAGACATCATATGGCAGGGACAAACTGATATGTACACTGATGGAGACATCATATGACAGGGACAACCTGATATGTACACTGATGGAAACATTTTTCAAAACATAGAATGCATCTCCTTTATGAATTCCAGTCATAACCGATGCATTATCAGCTGAAAACCCCATTCAGTTCTGCCAACTTATGTTTATTCAAAGCATTATTAAGCAAATAACAAATGTTTTCCCCAGTGGAATTTACTGTTAATTCTGGTAAGGAAATAAGAGCATTCTGACTTTGCCCTTTTTATTAACAAAGTCTCTTACACAGACTGGGTACAACTTTGTGTCATCACATATGACCCAATTTTCATGGCTTCTGCAATTATAAATGAATTATCTTCTACTAAACACCTAACAATATTTGATGATTTCGTTCCTGCAGATGCATATTTTCTGCAATCAAAATTTCGGAATCAGGAAATATATGTTCTATTAAGAACTTGGTAAATAATGCCTCTGCATTTATAAAATTTGTGTTCACAATTTAGTTCTGCTGTAAAAAAGAAGTAACCTTATATTGGAGTTAGTAAAATGAGCTAATTCAAGGTTTCTTTGTTTTACCATCATGACCAATATTAAAATCCTTTACACTCAATCCGAAATGGGTGTGAAGCTGCCCTAGAATGGAACACTGTATTTCGTAATTCATGTATTTGTCTTTGAATCAGCTTTCATCTTTTTCTAATCCATCTGTGAATTTATTTGAAAAACATTTTTGCTTTAACATACTCATCAACTAGAATAAATCTAATGACTTTTCACGCCAAATAAATATAGACTGGTTCTGTACTAGATATGAATTAGAACAAAGAATCTGCGAGTAAGGTTTAAAAGTTAGAAAACCAGTCTGTTCTTTCCTAGGCCATACAGCTGCTATAAATAGAAACTGAAGACAAAAGTTTGAAATTAACAAACAGCACGTTTCATGGAAATAAGGCAGCTGCTATGAATAGAAACTGAAGACAAAAGTTTGAAATTAACAAACAGCAAGTTTCATGGAAATAAGGCAGCTGCTATAAATAGAATACTGTTAGGAAAGTGCATGTATGTCTACAGACAAGCATACTCTTATGTCGTAGTTATGTAGAAGCCTCTTTCCTAGAATAAGGTCTGAAAGATTAAAGGGATGTTAATAAAAATAAGAATACAAATTATTAATTTTTTGGAGGGCAATATACTGTAAATGAATACATTTACACGTAAGGCATAATTTAGTGAAAAAAAGCGTAATGATTATGCCAAAGGCGTAATGGTTGACATGTATGTAAACATTGAAGTTCAAGCTGTGCTGCTGTTGATCAAGCAGCAAGCTGATATTTATTAACTTTTTCAAGCTATTTTATGCCAAGGGTGCCTCCATGGTCAATAGAGAAATCACTATCACACAATTTGCAAAATGCAAAGTTTTCTCCATTACCAGATGGTTTTGCAAATTTAAACATGATGGCATAAATGTCTTTCCAGTTCTGTTTTCTATTCTTCTGCTTTCTTTTCTGACATGACAAAGATGAGATACAGTACTTAAAATACTTACCAATGATGTACTTGGCATTCTGAATGGCTGATCTAGTACAATCCACACTAGTTCCGAGGGAACAGAAGCCATGTTTATCTGGGGGAGTGACAGTCACCAAGGCTACATCAAGGTTGATGATTTTCCGCCGAAAGAGAATGGGAATTTCACTAAGAAAAATTGGGATGGCGTCTGCTCTACCGTCTTGGATGGCTTTTCTAGCATTGGATCCAACAAAAAGGGAATTGGAACGGAACATGCCTGAAACAGGAATGAATGACATTAAAAAGAGTACTGCAAAACACTATGGGGAGCTTCAGTTGGAACTCTGATCTTCATCCATGTAACCTGAATTGTAATCAAGAAAGAAGAGTCTTAACAAAGTGTACACACTCTGCTATCTTTGGTAAGGGTCACATGATTTCAGCTAAAATTTCCAGACTGAACATGGAAACCAATTATTTGCCACATAACCCATGCTTTGATTTACCAGTAAAGCAACTGGCAGGAGGACTGCAAATTAACAGCCACAGTAGCAAAATTAAATTGTCTCAGGCATCAACTATATTTATGTATATAAAATAACCTCATAATCTTCTCAAAAATGTTGACAATGTTGATGTAGGTGATGGAAAGAGTGCTTGCTATGTCTTCCTATATATGTGCACTGAGAATGAGAAACAAACTAGAATTTTGAGGATTTGCTTAGTCTTATCTGATTCACAGAGGCTTTTTCCAGCAACACAACAAAGCTTCTTAATTAGGAAAAGTAGGTAACCTGACCTACTTCCATCTACGATGACCAGTACCCTCCTATGATGAAAGTAGTTACACGAAGATTTGATCGCCATACATGCAAAGTGTCTGAGAAACTAAGCTAAATGCAAAAACTTGACACTGATGCTTACACCAACCACAATAACAAAACTGTTATTAAAGTAATACCTCTACATATCATCTATTCTCTGCAGGTGAGACAAAATAAAACAGATCTCTGGCACCTCACCACTGATAAGTTATTAACACATGACTCACAGTGGGAACTAAAAAGTATAATTTTTGCCAAATAATTCAAAAACTATATATGTTATCACATATCTCTTTAAAATAAGAAAGTTTTAAAATTATTTCAGTACATTAATGAACTGGTCAATTTCCTTGGTTTTGATACATTTAAGCATGAACAACTCTTGTCTGCACAGAGTCAATGTAACCACTGTATCCAAATGACCATACAAGGAAGAAATGAAGCCAATGCAGTTACATCAGATATTAAATATAAAGTGATGCCTAAACATATATGACAATTGTTCAATATGAATTGAACCCAATATTTTATTACATGTTAATATAAATTAAGCCCTCATATTTACAACAGATGTTATATATAATGTGAAGCCTATATATTTATGACAGATGTTATATATAATCCGAAGCCTATATATTTATGACAGATGTTATATATAATGCGAAGCCTATATATTTATGACAGATGTTAAATATAAAGTGAAGCCTATACATTTGCAATAGATGTTCAATATAAAGTGAAGCCCACTCATTTGGCAGATGTTAAAAATATAGTAAAGCCAATACATTGATGACAGATGATGAGTATAAAGTGAAGCCAATATTTTATGACAGATGTTAATACAGAGTGAAGATCACACATTTACAACAGATGATAAAAATATTGTAAAGCCTATATAGTCACGACAGATGTTAAATATAAATTGAAGCAAATATATTTATGACAGATGTTAAATATAAGGTGAAGCCAATAAATTTATGACAGATGTTAAATATAAAGTGAAGCCAATACAAGTTAAATATTATATGAACCCCAAACATTTTTGATTGATATTAACCTGCAGCACCATATTTTTCAATTGTTTCCTTGGTCTGAATAAAACATCAGACAACCCTTAAAGTTACAAGGAAGTAATCACTTTATTTATAAATCAAGAATAAAAACTGACATTAATTATCTAGATTTGTCCAGTTTATTTCTGTCCATAATAAAATAAAAGCTCCACTATAATTATTTCCAATGATCATCTACCATTTATTAAAATATGCATCAATATAACCCAGATTGGTCATATGCTTTTCTATCTTAAAAAATGGAAATTGGTGTCATAGGACAGATACAGAAAGTTAGACTGGTTTCATAATAAATTAGAAAGCAGAAGTTTGGTTTCATAGTACTAAACAATCTGTGAAGCATCCCTTATCTGTGTGGTCAGGTACCAACATATATACAAGATGACTCTATAATTTAATTACATTCCTATGTCTAAATCATAGCAGTATATACAAAAACAGAAAATAATATTTTGTGCTAGTTTATTATTGAAATAAATTACTGTCCACTATGACCAGAGAATGCTATGGTTGTACTGTTTTAAGGTGCCCAAAGCAGGGATCCCGGAAATGCTTAATTATGCATATTTGGATGCAAACTTTTGATTTGGGACGCATAAAGTTGCCGACACTTGAGTACACACGTTTCTTTTGCAAAGATGAAAGTTTTGTGGCAGAATAAAAATGTTCTAATCACTATGAAAACTGTAGCAATGCTTTTATTTAATTTTTTTGCTGTCATCTTTGATCAAAATTTACCAGCTTGCTTTGATGATGGTGCATGTGTCATTGAAGGCACCTAAAAGCTCCCTTTGAACAACCAAATACCCTTTTGTTATTGCTGCAGCAACATCAAATAATTGTAGAACACTGAGACCATATTTTGTAAAAAAAAAAATCCTAAGTATATATCGGTGCTTCAGAGGTAATCAGCTTTCACTGAAGTTGCAGCAAAACTATATTTTCTGAGTTTTTATATTTTTTTTAAATTTTCATTGCGTTGATGACTACAGTCATTTCACATTTCCACCCTCAGAGGTGATCTATTGTAGCTAGTCAGTTTTATGGCTATTTTGATTATATTACAGCAGACAGTATCAAGGACAGACATCAGCATAAGTGGATTATGATCTAACAATGCGTTGTTAGGGTGTTTTGTCAACATGAAATAAGGATTTGTTTATGTAAGAATTGATTCCAGTGCATTTTTATATCCAAGTTTACAGCTTCCTGACATGGTGCCTTTGAATTTCTCCACTCCAAACTCAAGACTGTATATACTGTTTTTATTAGCCAAAAATGTTGTCATCAAAAATATCGCTAGATGGTATATTTTGTCACCAATATGTAAAACAAAATTGCAATTTGCAACATTGGCAAAACCCAGCGTGATCACTGTTATTGATTTCATTTCCGGTTGTTGCCATATAAATATTGCCTGCAATCTCAAAATCATGAGACTTGGACAAAGTGCCATTTGCAAATTTAGACAAGTATCTTGGGTTAAATGGAAAAATGATGAGGATTTCAATGAGATTAGAAACTGTGCTAAAGTTCCTAGAACTGATAGTTCAGATGCGACAGTAGCCAAGTGTAAAAAAAGAATGTGAAATCTCGCTTAGTGAGGATTGCAACTTTTTGCTGTTGGGACTGCAACTTCTGCTGGTGGGACTCCTATTTTTATCAAAATAATTTTAAAATCCTAGCGAGATCTCTGCAAAGACAGTAAATACTGCATTCTCCTGTTCTCCAAATCTAGAGGATACACATCAGTTGAAAGTGACAATGGAAAATAGTTTGAACTTAGGATAATAATACAGTTCAGGACTTAAATATTCTTATCTGAATCATTATATTTTTTTCAATAAAAAATATATGACACAATTGTGCGTTTGTTTAAATGGTTTGTTTAAATGTAGTCCCTTCTGCCATCAATTCAAACTTGAAAATATGTGGCCAACAAAGATATTACATTGCATTGGCAGAATACTACAATCCTCTCATGTTTAATTGCCAGATATGCTTTTTGAAAACAAAAGTGTTTATCACCATTTTACAGTATTTATCACCTCTAGCGACTCTGGACATTGATAGCATTAAACACAGATGTGAACAAACAGACACTAAAGAAAAGTAGGTGTATTTCTCAATCTGACAAAAAAAGCACTCCCAGTGGTGCAATGGGATCACAGCTCGAGGGTCACAGGACAAGAAGTTAAGGGAAAACCAAGATCCCATGCTCATGGTGAAAGAGTGATTCCCCCTTTCCCATGCTGCACACATTACTGAAATATCATTCCTATCTCTGGGTATTATTTTTTCTTGTTTTTCCATACTGCTTTTGTACCAACCAATAAAATCGAAAGCAAAGGAAACAAGTACAAGCTTGGCAGAAAATGTGGAACTAACATTCACTTAATTCTGACATTACAATAATTCAAGTTCCAAATATGAAGCTTCAAATATGATTATTCAAAAGTGATTATTTAATGCTAAAGGGAACTTTGTGAATTGAGATGTGCAGTGCTTGATTTTAATGTTTACGGCATCAACTATTCTGTTGCACACAAAAGTAAATGTCTTTATAACTGAAAAAAATAGCTATTTTCATTGTTGTAAGAATC